>CM070619.1:37148662-37697261 GCA_036346255.1 Ampelocalamus luodianensis | reverse complement strand
TTGAAGGTTTGTGAAAACGGACTCAAATTCGTTTCGTTTTAAATTGAAACGCTATAACTTTTTTGATTCCATGGGCCAAACATGCTCAATTGTTTTGTGGCAGCTTGTGGGTGTATCAAGAAAGCTCCACCAATTTTCTTTGGATTTGGCAGAGATTTGGTGGCTTTTCAAATCGAAGCAGAGACACACTCTTTTGTTTTCTTCTTTTCTTTTCTTTCTTCTTTTCTTTTTCTCCTTTTTTCTCTGTCAATCACGAAATCAAACTCTCTCTTTTTCCCCTCTGGGCAGAAACCTAATTTTTTTTCTTCTCTTACAAAACAGAGACAAGCAAGAGCGCGGTAGTGGCGCAGAGTTGAGTGCCACGGCGAGGATGCAGGGTTGTTGCGGTAGTAGGCTGTGGAGGCGGTGGCGGAGGATGGGCGCTTGGTGGGTGTGGGAAGGGTGGCCACGGCAAGGTTGGAAGCGGATGGGGTGGGCGTGGCAAGGGGTGGCGTGGCAAGGGTGGCAACAACAAGGGTTGGATGGGGTGGCCACGGCAGGGATGACAACGGATGGGGTGGCTGCGACAAGGGTGGTGGCGACGGGGAAGGTGGTTGCGGCAACAAACAGAACACACAGCAGCGGCTACGCAAAGGAACACGAGATGCAACTGGGCAATGACAAACTGAGACTCGACTAAACTAGCAATCCAACAGCTTGAACACGACAATGCAGCAATGATTCAACGAACAAAAGCGAAAAGAAAAATTGCAATGGCTCAGCGGTGATGGGACAGCGGAAGAACACGATGAACAAATTATTTTTGTGGGGCTAATTTTACGGGTTTTAGGGCGATGATCATAAACTAATCTAAAGGGGCAATTGTGATTACCAAGCGGGCAACCTTTGCTCGGATACCACGATGTGAGTGTGGCCCGATCTTCCGAAAGGTATTGATACGTCGATTGTGGAGAACACGATGTTGATGATCAAAGGCTCAGACACGAGCAGTCGAACCCCGCAATCACTACACCATTGCTCCGTTGGTTATCAGCAGTGCAAACATGGTTGACCTCGCCAAGAAGGCTATCTCTTGCAAGCGAATCGAGAACACAAGCAAGGGAGTAGAAGATGCAATCTGAAATTGTATTGCGAATATTAATGGCGACAAAGTTGGGGTTCCTCAAACAGAGCAATGAGCGAAACTAAAGGCGACAACTCCTATGAGGCGGCGGAGGTGAAACCCTAGAGGCGAGTGCTCATGGCACTTTGTTCATATATGAATAGTGCCCATGTGAGCGATGCGAGCCTAGGTGGCCGATCACGGATGGGTCGGGTCGTTCAACGGATGAGCCAAGTTGTCGGCCAATACATTACATAGCTTGTGGGCCAACAATAGGTGACGGTAACATAGTATGTAGTAGTAGCTCACCCAATTAGAGTATATGGAATTGCCGTGGCCGATAGTCCCATCGAAGAGGATGGTTTGAAGTAGAGGATGTCGTGCGGCGGAGTCGAAACGATGGTTGCATCTTTAGGGTTGATGTCCTCATCACTTTAAACAAGCACTGAAGCGCTAATTAAACCGATGGTGGTGGGAAGGGTGGAGGAGGTGCATCTCCCCAATACCCAGGCAAACACCGACAAGCTATTAAAGCCGATGGTGTGCGTCGACAATCGATGTGACAAGATGGCATTGGCGACCATCGTGTCTTCTTGAGAAGAATGGCCTTGAATTGAAAGATGCAATAAGATTAAGTGGGTGATTGTCTTAGTGTTTTTGCATATCGGTTGAGTTAGAGTCCCATGTAAATGGGCGTGTACCAATTGAGTTGAGTTCCTACACGTAGCTATGTGCGTTTAGTTTGCTTGTAGACCGCTTCATGTGGAGGTGTAATGGTAGTACGAATCATGCATTGAGTCTAAAGTCATCAACAAGGAAGGCAAGTCGGATTAGGGGAAGATTGTTAAAATTCATCTAGACTTGCCCAACAATGAAGCGTTAGGATCGATGCAATCAACATTGGATCAAATTAGTTTGTTTCCTTTGTTAGGCTTTAAATGTTTAGTTTTTGGCTTGTTGCAACTTGATTAGGTAGTCTTTAAAATGACATGTAATCGGATGTGTTTGATAAGAGAATAGAAAAAACAAAAAGCTTTGACTAGGCAAGTTGCGACACCACAGGTTCTTGTGTGTGCACGTTTTTATTTTCTTCCACCGTGAATTGGTGTGTATGTGTCAAGGTGCTCGTGTGAGTTGTGTCCACGAGTTCACGTGTGTGAATATCTAATCGGGCAACAACCGGTGGCGGCTGTATCTTCCGCGATCACTTTACGCCTCAACAACTTCACCGCCTGCCACGCCCATGCTCCTTCCTATACCACCCCCTTGCTCCTCCATGACCACACTAATATAATCCCCTTGCTCCTCACGCTTCCCTTTGTTATAGGTGTTGCACTACCCTACGCTTCGTGCTCCTTCATCCTCTGTCATTCATGCGGCTTGCTTCCAAGCATAGGGAGTCGATGGTCGCGACACGGCAAAGAATGGGTGGTGACAATGGCATGGCTCGAGTGCATTTAACCTATGCCACCAGAGCAAGTCGAAGTGACATGGCGCAACGGCTAGCTGTTGTTGTTCTCTAGATTTGAGCACGGCGAGTAGCAATAAGAGATTAGCACGAGGTAGTGAGTTGCGGCGGGATGCGGTGTGGTGGAGTAGATGGCGGTGGAGGTGGTGGACGACTATGAAGAAGGAAAACAAAGGTCTGTCGGTCTTTGAAGATGTGGGTGGTGGCGACGATTTTGAGGTGGTGGTGGAGCACCGGTGATCTAGCCTAGCCTTGGCGGTAGTTGTAGGTAGGAGAGAAGTGGGGAGAGCACTAAGTGATGCCATAGTATGAAGGAACTTTGAGGATCTCTCAGTACAAAGCATTGTTTGTGACGAGCAAGCAATCACATTTCACTCGGATTGAGCAACTCATAAGTCTCCTTTAGAAACAAAATGGGCTTTATATATTGGATGCTACTAACGCGACTAGTCACTGTCGTGCCTGCATACCACTTTTACCTTTTATGTCTACTCTTGCATCAATATTCTAGAACGTCCTATGCTTACTTTATATGATACATCCACATGTCATAAAAAGTGTGAACACATTTCTATCCATACATCCAAATCCATATACCAGATGCTTTTTAACTTGTACTCCTCCATCTTTTTATAGGAAATATCCATCTTTCTCTTTAAATGATCACATATCTTGAAGCAAGTCTCGATTTATGTTTCGTTTAAGCGTACATGTTCTTACGACGATGTTAACAAATGGGGCCCATATTACATATGCTTTGAAGATATAATGATAAAGTTTTTATTAACTAGCAAATACATACATTTGGTATGCAACCATTGCTCGGTTATGCGTGCAACTAATGTTTTCACCTAGCAACTCTATATGTTGCTATCTAGACAACTCTATATTTCTACATTGCAACTCTCTATTACTTCATAGAAATTATCAACAATTTGTGTAGCGACTATGAGTGCTATTGGTTGCTCTATGTCACTTGCTAACAACTCAGCATACTATTATCTAACAACTATACTTGTTTATTCTGGTAACTCTAGTGATTTGTGAAGATAGCTACAAGTTACTTGCTAGCAAATCTATATGTTAGTATTTGTAACTTTACATGTTAATTGATGGCAAACTTTATATTATTACCTAGCAACTCTCTATTACTTGTCAACTATTAGCGATTTGTGCATGCTTTTGCAAGTGATATGTGAGCAATTGCCGATTGATCCCTAATGGGCTTTAGTGGTACAACTATCGCTCTTGACATGATCCATGTTTCCACATTTTCCCGACTACATCCAACATGTGTATTTTTGCTTTTTCCTCAATTTCATGCTTTTCTCGAGAAAGCCTCATCACGGATGGTTGAAACCGTCATCATAGGCGGTTTCGAACTATCTGTTCCCTAAATGCGTGATAACGGCGTTATCCTGACGGTTTTGAGCCGTGCGTGATGTAATATATATCACGAGCGGTTCTATTTACCAACCGTGCATGATGTAATATCCTGAGCGATTGTTAGTGGCAAATGCGTGATAGTGTCCTTCACAGAGCGGTTTGATTGTTAAGCGTATGCGGTAGTATCCCCATAGACGGTTTAACAATCAAACCAATGCGTGATAGTTCTTTCAACCTAACTAATTTTTGATTTTCGGCTAGCCTCGGAATTGCTAGCCATGCCCTCTGAAAACAATAAGAAGATAGAAAATAGATACATCACGGATGAATCAATCGTTAACAACTCAAAGTGATCATTTACAACTCAAAATCAATTACAAAAGAATATGTATCAAGTATTGTCGCTAGAGTTACAATTGAATTACAATTGAATCAATGGTTTGAAGGTCGTTCGTCGGGAGTGCCAGTGAAAAACTCCGTCGGTGTTAATGATCTGCGATTTTTATGAGCGCAGACCCCTCGAACCTCGAGATCTCTCTCATAACGAGTGCATCTAAATGCTGGCTAGCATGAGTAAAGTAGTAAGCATATATATTTAAATTTATAATTAGGAAATAATTATTGCAAGATTGACAAACCTCGAGATCCTTCAACTTAGCACTCATGATTTGCTGTATATGATAAGCGTAGAATGCACATTGTTCTTGTTTTTGTCCACTTTTCAAAAATAGAATAAACTTATATAAATCTGATCGATTCGAGATGTATTATTACGAAGTATGATATATGATTATTGTGTTGTGTACGTCTAGAAAATCGCGTCTGTGTTGCGATGTGGCGCTCAATCCCTTATATAACCCCCTCGGCAACATAGGCGATGAGCGACCTATGTTTCCAAAATTTATTCTCGACTATTTCAAGCGAAGAAGACTACAATAGAGTTATGTATGGAGAAATGAGCATACACATCGAGTATTTCTTGCATAAGGTGAAGTCGTGGGTTTTGTTGAGTAGGAATTAGGTATATTATCTTGTTCCTCTTTGGTATAATGACTAAAAGATCTAGTGGTACCTACTCATATGTCGCTATAGTCATTAAATCTAAGTTCATCTTTTGCATATAAAGTGAGATGAAATTTGTATAGCAAGTTGTGAAGCACTTACTTCTAGTTGTAGGCACCATTATGTAGTCCTTGTCATCATAAGCAACCAATCCAGTCGTTATATATTTCCACGACGTGGGATGCGTCTCGCCATGATGGTTTGCTCGAAGACCACATGTGGTCGAAACCCACAGTTCTTTCAATTGCAGAGCATTTTTCATCATGTATATACATAAGCAATGAGTTGTTATATTGATCGGTATTCGTGAATATAGAACTTGATTGTATAGACTTGATGTCTAGCATCGTAGAAGTGAGGCATCGAGGGCTTTGAGGTTGAATAGGTCGAATAAGTCTTGAAGCCCATGATGAAGGGCGGCTCATAATTACAGCGAAGTATTTGTGTCATCAACACATAGCGATCATGAGACTTCATACCAATTAATTTCAATTCTTCCATAAAACAAGTTTCTTAATCTTTGTGCGATAGCAGGATGGAACTTTCACACCATACAAGCTCTATACGATTCATTTCTCGGCCTTGGGCCAGTGTAGCAAAGCGGGGGAAGGTACGTTCGTCTTTTATCGGTCTCTTTTGGTGCTAACTCGGTCCTTATGTTCATATCAATTAAGTCACATCGTGCGTTAACACCATCTTTTGTTTTGGCACTAATGTTGATGAAGACCAATCAAGCTATCACATACATTCTTCTTCCGCGTGCATGGCGTCGATCGTTGACGAACTAAGTGCTCCCAATAGGCAAGTCACAAAATTGACCGCTTCTTCGGATGTTCTTACGACGGGTCCTTAATTTACAATCCTTCCCAGCACAACATCGATATCCTTAACCATATCATAGACCTCTTTCCTCTAAAAGCCCTTAGAGCTAAACCGTCCTCCTTATTTCCGTCGAATTGTTTCTTCATATTGCGGTATGGGTGAATCCTAGGAAGGAACCTCACGGTGGCGCATATACATAGTTACAGGTTGTTCAACCATACACTCTCTGTACCATCTAAGCGTGCGGATAGGCTTTGGCTCCTTTTATGCTGAACAAACGGGTTACCAAAGCGAGAAAAATCATTGATGGTGCGAGAACAACATAAGCGCGTAAAGAGAATTCTCTCGTTTGTACGCATCCCATACTTGTATCCCTTCGTTCCACAGTGTCACAAGATCTTCCAGCAATGGTGCTAGGTACACATCAATATCGTTCCCAAGTTGCTTGGGCCCTTGGATAAGTAGTGACATCAAAATGTACTTCCGCTTCATACACAACCAAGGAGGAAGGTTGCACACACATAGATTCATGGGCGAGGTGCTATGTTGGCTGCTCATGTTACCAAAAGGATTCATTCCATCATACTCAACCTAACCTTATGTTCCTCGGTTCCTTGCCGAACTCTTCAAAGCTCCGATCGAAGTTTCTCCTTTGGCGGTCGGTGGGTGTCTTAGCTTTCATCTTTCTTACGCTCCACGAGTGCCAGCGTAGCAATCTTGCATCCTTCGATTTGCAAATAAATGCTTCAAATGTGGGATCACAGATAAATACCACATCTTAGCGGGAGGTTCTTACTTCACCTAGTAGTATTCTTAAGCTTGTATCGGGATGCTTTACTGGAACATACATGCATGTCCATACCACACCAATCAAATACTGACTACTCAACCACAATATACCCATTCACCATACCCTAAGCGATCGACCAGTTCAAGCGTACTCAATCACTAACATCAAAATAAATAAATATATTCTTGTTCAAATCTTCCTTGAGATAATCTAACTCTCATATGGTTACTCAAGGATCTTAGTTATGATTGATTATCCACACTATGACCTAACTTGCATATCTATTAATTGCTTTGATTATAACCTCTCACTTAACCAAGATAAAACATCGCTAAAGCATTTAACATCTTCTTTCATAAAGAGATCCATTAATCTTCAACATAACATACCCAAGAGAATCGTTGAGTCAATCTTCCACATACAAAGGGCATGCAAAAAGAAATTTGCATTATCCAAATCATCCAGTAAATAAATGAGTCATGTTTTCCAATAAGAAGATAAAGCTCCAATACAAAAGTCAATCTTGGCAATTAACCAAGTTCACACTGCAAGATTAACTCAACGGTTGGGAAAGCAATAAGCGGTTTAAGGGCAAATTAAGCCAATGGAAACACATCAACCTTTATCAAAGCAACTCATCAACACAATGGACTAACAATCCAAATTAAATCCAACCACAACTGGACAAGAGTTGACCAAATTCAAATTCAAGAAGAGGAACAACTTCTTTAAGATACTCACTATCACCGGTACTAAGATATTCGAGTAACCACTTCACTAATCCCTTACTAAGGCAGTGGTGTAACTTTGGTAGAGCCAGGGCCCGCGACCACAATCTCAACCTCTCAACATCTATTATCCTCACACATAACAATCATATAATCGGATAATAAGCAATCTTACAAAATTCATATCAACAATCATCAATGCGATATAACGACGTAGATGCAATGCAATAACCAACCGCACCTCGTGCACTAGTGTCAAACTTTTAAGTTGGTTAGCCATTATAAATTTTAATTAATCTAGTAACCACGGACCTATAGCCGCTCACGATGCACCATGTAACACACGACGTGAGCTGGAATGCTACTAAAGAAACATTAAACAAAACTAAACTAGGACAATTTACTAAATTTGTGGAACCTCCTTTGTATAGCTAGCCATACGAAGGTTCCAACGAATAAAAGAGAATCATAACTCAATATTCCCTCATCCCAAATCTTCACTAAGCATTATAATCATGATAAATAAATAGAATATAATCAAACATATCTAAAGTATGCTACTCTTCATTATTACAAATTTAATGCATGAAGCTTATCCATAATCAAAACTTAGCGGTTTGCTTATTTATTAATTGACATTCCAAAATTTTATCAGCTGATTAATGATATGTGGTAGTGTGTGAATCCAACTCGAGTCTACTCCTGCCGGGACCCGAGTGCGATTACGGAACCCTGCGTATCTTGCACTAGTCGAGGATCACGCTAGTACACGGAGTGCTCTGGTAAATATCGTCCACCTGGCGATAATTAAAGTAACGATTGGTTTGAATAACAAATAAGGGTTTTGACCTTATGGTGAGTTTACACTTATTAAGGCTAACGAGAGAAATAAAGCGGCGGAGCGGAAACTCAGTAGATCCTGACAATTCACTACGACAACCAAGCGGGATCGGACATAACGACGTCGGCCTTATGAACTCCTCCTCGGCGGCGTGACTCCTCCATACGTAGGTTTGGGCGCAAGTTTTACAACAAGCGTGAGTACACAGCCGTGCGATAAATCATACCACGAATACAATGTATAGATGCGACTTATTCCAAAGAAAAGGCTTACGTGGTTCTTTTATAAAAGCAACATTTGCAATTGAATACGATAATAGATTGAAAGCATAATTCAAACAAATAGACAATATTAATTTAACAGTTGTTTCCACAAAGACACCACATTCATGATTATTTCACATAGCCATATGATTGAGATCACTGACTCCATTCCCACATTTATAAAAACTAACCCTTATGTGAAATCACGAGCATGTCCATGACCAGGGGCGGCTATTCGAATAGTTTGATTAACACTCTGCGAGAGGTTGTACACTTTACCCACAAGATACAACTAGTGTAGCAAGCACCAATCGTAACAAAGCAGTTGAAACTTCATCTCAGCATTGACACTCTCGATGTGCTTGCAGACCGTTATACATATCACATATCCCATGCACATAACACATCGTTGGGACGGGACAGTGAATCCTCGAGTGATGCAACTACCAAGTAGTCACACCTCCACCCTATCACATAGCCTAACCTATCCACAGAACATCAATGCGAGAATCCATAACTTACTAAGTTAGGCCCGTCCCATACCAGGCATGTGTGTCTCTTGTAAGAGCTCGAGTTCAATGGCGCACAAAGTTAAGTCCTTAATTGACCAAGGCAAGACTTCCATTTTCTAACTAAGCCACCCAGTTATCGTTCCCATCACATAGTCCACCATGTCCACCACAGTCTCCACCACTTGCCTCGATCTAAATCCTTTACCACCCGGTTGGTTTTAGTGCAACACATGCCATCATCAAGTAATAACATCTGACTGCGATTTTACACAAAGTTCCATAGTCACTTAGTCATAATTGATATTTGCAACTTACATGAGATGATGACTCGTAGCATGGCTAAGCAATTGTACTCGCATCTAACCAACCCACGTTGGTGCTATAATAATACCAACTAATAACCAATCTAGGGTGACAAGGAATTATGACATACAAGGCCAGGGTGTGATAACAATTTGGATAATAACTATGCCCAAAGCATTTAAATAAATAATTAAACTATCATGCATGATAATTTAACACAAAGTAATTTGAAAACTGGGTTCAAGATGATCAAGGTATGACTTGCCTTGGAAAAGGTCTATGTACTGATCTTGGTCTTGAGGTGCTCCTTCTTCCACAAAATTCTCCGAAGTATCGCGTCTACTACACAAGCAGAGAAAACCAACCAAAACAAATAAATAACAGAGCAAAACAAACTCCAAAAATTAAATAAAAATCTCGAGATAGCTAGATCTTGAATTTAGACAAATTTAGAAATTTGAATGGGCTCAATCGGAATTAGGATGCAAAAGTTATGGCCTTTGGAAGATTGAAAATACATAAAATGCTGAAAATCTGTTTTCATGAATTTCGGAATTACTTTTCTAAAGGAAAATCAGATTATTGCGCATAAGGCGGCGTCACCCTGAGGATTTCGGAAAAGATAAATAAAGAAATCTCGACATGTGGGACCCACATGTCGGAGGCTTAGGCTCCGCAGTGCTGTAGTCTCACAGAGCCTGGTGCGGAGATCAGGTGGACCATTTTGCGCGTGGGTCTTGCAGGATGCAGCGGGCTCTGATGGCGATACGAGCGAAGGTAACCGTGGCGCGAGTTGTGGCGGTGGCGTGCCACGTCGGACGCAGCGGTGGCGGCGGCCCGGGAACCAAGTGATTCAGCGAGCTTAGCGGCGATTCACCGCGGTGAGTGGTACCAGCGTGTAGAGGTGGCTGTGGGGACTTCGTGGAAATAAAGGCACTGGTGGTCGGGCGGCAGGGAGAGTGGCCGGCGGCGAGGTTGAAGCGGCCGAGGGTTTCGGTTGTTGGCGGGATCGAAGCTCTGCGGAGCTCGTTCCGCGAAGTGGATGGCACCACGAGGTAGCTCTGCTCCGTGCGATCTTTGGCGAGTGTAGAGTCGGCGAGCACTCGGGCAGCGGCGATGGCCGGCGTGACGAGCTCACGGAGTTCGCGGTGCAGACCCTAGAATCGGCGGGGAGCTGCGCGGCTAGGCTCTAGGGTTACAGCGGCGGTGCGGGTTCGAGTCGCGGAGACAGGCGATCCTTGCCCTCCTTTATAGAAGCGGCGGCTCGGGAAGGTCTAGAACACGTGCGCCCAGAGCGGCGGCGGCGGCGGCGCGAAATCGAACGGTCATCCGCCGGAGACCGCGATGGCGATGGCGGTGGGTCCACAGTCGAACGACACGCGTGGTCGCAGTGCAAGCGGTGCGGTGTCGCGATACAGATCGGCCGTTAGGACGTTTGATCGAGCGGTTTTACAAGAAGCGTGAAACTTGGGACAACTCGAGCGGTTTGCCTTATGCGCATCGAAGCCGTTCATCTTTGATCGGACGGTGGAGGATGGCGAGCGCGCAGAGAGAGAGAGACAGTAGGGCGGGGTCCGGTGGGCGTGGCTGAAAAGCCTATGGCTCAGGCTGGCAGATGGGCGTGGCGGCGAAGGAAATAGAGTTGGGCACAGAGATTCTGCCCAGAAGATTTTAGAGATTTTAAATAGGTTTTCATTTTAGAATATACGAGAAATTCAAATGGGCAATAGAAAATAGCAAATGAACTCGAGAAAAATTCTAGAAAAATCTAGAAAATATATCTGAACACCGCAGAACCAAATAAAATAGTTTTGGCTATTGTTCATGTTGGGATTATTCACATTAAATGTTTTTGATTGTAAAGTCAATATTAAGCTTTTGAAATTAAATTCAAATAAAAATTCAAATGGTGAATTTTCCTACTAACTATTTAAAAGATTTTTAAGCTCTGAAACTTGGGATGTTACAAACCTCCCCCTTAAAGAATCTCGACCAAGATTCGGGCTAGCTAGAGAAAAGGCTAGAAACTCGGCTTTCGGCTCTTCTTCACGTTCCCACGACGCTTCTCATACAGTGGTTGCTCCTTTGGACCTTGCAAAACGAACGGTCTTGCTTACGGTGAGCGCTCTGCGATGTCAAAATCTTATGGTATGCTCGTAGTAGGTAAGATCCTCCTTGAAGTCAATTGATTCCAAGCGGAAGCGCTCTTCGGCTGCACGAACACTTCTTCAGCTGCGAGACATGAAAGACATCATGTACTCCTGCTAACGCGGCTGGCGGTAGCTCAAGCTGGTAACAACTTCCCCGCGGCGTTCCAAAATCTTGAGCGGACCAACATGCCTGAAGGCAAGCTTCCCTTTGGCATGAAACCTTTTGACACCTCTGGTAGGGTCACTCGAAGATAAGCAAAATCTTCTTGATTCAAAGCGAGATCTCGGCAGCGGTTATCGGCACATAGCTCTTACGCTGGTGAGCTATCTTCAATCTTTCTCTTATCATGGCCACTTGCTATGCAGCTGCTGATATAATGTCAGACAAGCGATCGTTCGTTGTTTACGGCCAATTCAACGGGGTCCTGACGCGAACGCGGCCATACAAAGCTTCAAATGGTGACATTTCAGACTGGCTTGATAACTATTGTTGTCTGAAAACTCGCATCACGATAAACTTTTATCCCATCGGGTAGCATTAGCTAGAGCACAAGCTCTCGGCATATCCTCAATATCGATTAACTCTTCCGATCTGCCCATACATGCATGGATGATGCGCGATGCGAAAGTGAGATGGGTACCCAATGCTTCATGCAAACTCGCACAAAAGCGAGAGGTGGCGAGATCCACGATGCGACTTTTATCTTTTGGGCACACCATGGCCCGACAATCCTTGCCATGTACAATTCCGCAAGGCGATCTCACGAGTGCGTGGTTTTGTTGGCGGGAAATGGCGACCTTGGTTAGGCGATCGACTATTACCCGAGTCGATACGTAACCGGTTGGGTCTTAGGTAACTTAGGTTGATAAAATCCATCGATTTCCTCCACTTCCATTGCAAGATCTTCGGTGATTGCAGCAAACCTCTTTGGTCTACGGTGTTCTGCCTTCACTTTACGGCGGTGTCGCACAAGACAACGAACTCTGCGACTTCTCGCTTCAAATTTGCCACAAAATTTAGTCTTAACATCTGGTACATTTGGTACTTCGGGGTGAATTGAATACTTTGAGTCATGGGCTTCCTTCAAGATTAAGCGTCTCGGACCATCGATATACGGTACCAGAATCGACCATTAATCAGTATGTCTTGATCATCCTTGGTGAAATCTTTGAATTTTCATACGCCATTTTGAGCTTGATATCGACCACACAGGGTCCTTTGGTTGTGCTTCACGAATACTGCTTCTCGAGGGTGAAGCTGTACCTCCCAAGCGGCTACAAATCCCTTGGACACAACTTCTAGCTTTAACCAGAAATTCTTCATAAAGTTACGGGCAATTCCCTTTACTTCCAAATCATTGCATTAACTCTTACGACTTAGAGCATCACGCAACTTCGTTGGCTTTTAGGGATGGTAGTGGATTCGAGATTGTAATCCTTGATCAATTCTAACCATCTTCTCATCTCATATTCAGGTCATTGGAGGTAGATGTACTTGGACTCTTATGATGCTGTGTAGACTTCCGGCGATTCTGGAGTAGGTAATGGCATTAAATCCTTAAAGCATACACTCGGCGACTAATTCCCAGATCATGAGTAGGGTAATTCTCCTCGTGGGGTCTCAATTGTCTTGTGCCAGCGTAACAGCTCTTCCTTCTTGCATCAGGACACATCCTAATCCTTGTGGCGAAGCATCACAATGAATGTCGAAAATCCTTGCGAATGTCGGCAAAATTATACCCAGGGTGAAGTTAAGCGCTTCTTTAACTCTTGGAAGCTTTCCTCGCAACGGTGAGTCCAAGTGAACTTTTCTCCTTCTTCAACAATTGCGTAAGAGGCAGCAATTGATGAGAATCGCCGATAAAGCAGGCGGTAATAACTTTGCCATTCCCAAAAAGCTACGAATCACGAGTTCTGATTACGAAGGCTGCTCCCAATGTTATGCCTTTGCTTTAACTTACGAGGTCATGCTACTCCTCCTCAATGTCATAACATGACCAAGAAATCCACTTCCTTCTTCCAAAGTCACACTTACGAACTTGGCATACAAGGCGATGCTCTCGAGTTTTCCAATATTATCCTTAAATGCTCGGCGTGTTCTTCCTCCGACTTAGAGTACACGAATATCATCGATGAATACAACTACGAACTTGTCCAAATATTCCATGAATACTTTATTCATCATGTTCATGAAATAGCGGGGGCATTAGTCGGACCAAAGGACATGACTAAGAACTCATAATGTCAGGTAGCGTTGAAAGGGGTCTTGGTATATCCTTAGGACAAATTTTTATTGGTGGTAACTTTGATCGCGAATCGATCTTGAAAATAATCCGGCTCCTTTCATGCCGATCAAAGCGGATCATCTATCAGGGGTAGTGGGTACTTGTTCTTGATGGTAACCTCGTTGAGAGAAGCGGTAATCAGCCACACATCCTCATACTTCATCCTTCTTCTTGACAAACAACCTTTGGCGCTCCCCACGGCGACGAACTGAGTCTCTGAGAAACCTTTCTCAAGAAGGTCTTCTATCTGTTTCTTCATCTCTACCAATTCATCGGTGGCATCAGATAAGGTCTCTTTGAAAGTGGTGCTGTCCACGGTACTAGGTCGATGACAAACTCAATGTCACGATCAGGTGGCATTCTGGTATTTCTTAGGAAACACATGCGGATATTCACGACCACTGGTACTTCTTCTAAGGCAAGGGTCTTGGTGTTTACTAGCAAATGTCCATCACAGGCAGAGGTGGCTAGAAACTCTACCTTGTTTCCTTTGGCGTCCTCGATTATTCGACTCTTCGACCAATCTAGCACGACTTTGTGCTTGGATAACCAATCCATGCCAAGAATGACATCTAGGGTTTGGGTATCTAGGACTATTAGGTTGGCTAAAAACTCAACTCCCGACTATGAGTAACTTAGCTCTAAACATCCCACTCTAGTACTTAGCTCTGCTCGGCAGGTATTGGACTAATGAGTATGCTTAGTTGCATAACTTCCAAATTATTCTTGGTTGCAAATATTCGAGAAACAAGCGAATCACGAAGCTCGAATCAAACAAAGCGGTCACGAGTCTTGAGTTAACGAAACTTTTACCCGATAGCGTCCGGTGATTCTGGGCTCCTTCAAGAGTGGCGTGGTTGGACACGGCCTCGATCACGGAACTGTGGTGCTCCTCGACTTGACCCGGCCTTGTGAAGCTCCTTGGTTGATGCACGGCGGCTGGTGTCTTGGATGGCGTAGCTCCAAGGTTGAAGCGTGCTTTGGGTGATTGTTCCCCTTTGCGGACCAACGGTTGGCAAAATGTCGGTGGCGCGAATGTAAGTAGAGACCTTTGATGCGTTACGCTGGTTGCTTCTGGATTAGGGTTTGCGAGTGCGAGGTTGCGGAAGTTACGGCGGTGGGCGGGGTGTTGAAGTTGGTGCGGGTGCTCGAAAGCAGAAGTGCAAGGTGGAAACTTTGTTGAAGCTTGGTTTGCTTGTTCTTGCCCTCTGTTGTGATTGATGGTTCCCTTGTTGAGCCATCCGGCGTTTGCGGCTATCTTCCAGCTCCTTGCGTTTGTCTTCTAGAACAAAGGCTTTGTTGACCAACTCACGGAAATCGAGGAAAGTATGGCGATCAAAGCGACTTGCGATCCGGTGTTTAGTCCCTTCAAGCGACTCTGGCGAGCCTTGTCGTAGCTACATCTTATGCTGCGTGGTGAGCTCATTGAGAAACTTGTTGAGGTAGTGGAGACGCGACGCAGCTCACTTGCGAGGCGCTGTGAATTCATCCTTCTTGGATCGATAATTCCTTCTAGTACATGATCTTGGCGGCGGCGAGAATTCCTCCCAAGTGATATCTGTGGCGTCTCGCGCGGCGGCGAAGTTCTCACCATTGACGGTGCCCTCCATACGGTGAGTGGCATCTGAGAACCTTTTCACGATTGGCGCGCGGTGATCAGCGACTTTCTTTCGATAACACGCGCCAATAATCGCTGCCTTCCTTGGAGCGTGTCGAGAAAATGTTGGTGGGCGAGTCCTCATGGATCTGCAAGTTTGGATGGTCCATGGTGACCATGAGCGGTTTGGGACTCCATCTTTGGTGATTGTTGTTGTTATTGTTACGGTTGTGCATGGCATGCATCGAGTCATCATGGTATTCATCAGTGATGTCTGCGCCATGAAAGCTCAAAGTTTTGCAAGTCAATTGGGGGTGCTTGCGTGAGGCGCTCCTGCGGTTGGTTGCTCATTGCCTCTGATGCTGGGAATGTGGAACCACTCTTGTGATCGGCGAGTTTGAACCATCTGGCGAGGCTCCAAAGGTCGAGATAAGGTAGCAAGCAGAGATAAGTTAAGAACTATAGCGGTAAGTTAAACCCAACAAAACACGAATCAAGAAACTCAAATGAAATACCTTCATTACTTAGGGTCTTAGCATGGCTACAGGATGCCTAAGGGCCTTTGCAGCTCATACTCGCACACAAAAGAAACAACGACCTAAGCACACAAAACTACCGCCTAAAGGCGACTCACTAAGCCCAGCCTAAGCTAGCTTTGAAAAGCTGAACCTAAGCGATCTACTGCAAAAGCCTCCACAACGCAGCGGCGCTCTGGCAGGGCCAGGCTCGGAGTGGTAGGCATCTTGGCAAGCGATCCGATGCCACAGGGCCGAGTGCAGCGAGAACAGCGTCCCGGTCTGCCCAGCTCCGGTGGCTCTCACGCTCTGCTTCTTCCGGGCTCTCTCTGGGCCTTCCTCGGGATCTTCTTGGGATCCTCCTCGGGGTCTTCCTCTTCTTGGGAACTTGGTCGTAGAGGATCTCTTGCGAGTGGCGACCTTCTCTTCGGCTCTTTGCAAGGCTTCATAGACATGATCCAATCGTGATAGTCCTCTCCAAAAGCTTCCTCTGGCGCCACGAAGCTGGGCAAGGTGCATGGCTGTAGCGTTGCTCTCTCTTACGTGGGCGGGTAAGCGTCTTTGGCAAGTCCGCGATTGCGGCTACGGGGTGGTAGCGAAGGCGGTGTCTGGCTCTCGTGCGTAGATATTTGCGGTCTGCACGCGGCATGGCCAACGCGGCGGCTCTGGATACCTTCCAGCCAAGTGATCTTCCTCGCAGAGGCGTGCGGAAGGTTGGCTGCCAGCTATCGTTTCTCTGGCGTGGATCGTCGACGACAAATCACTCCGCGATTCTGTCCATTCCTTTGTCGATCGTTACCGTCGTGCGATGGGACGATCAAAACCTCCAGAACACGCAGCGACTTCCAAAGCTCCGGTATGTCCTCTGTCTGCTCACCATAGCTCACGAAGGCAGAGCATCTGTCAAGGCAGAACAACGAGGGTAAAAGCAACTTTAGAACAACAGAGGAGAGAGAGAGATTATAGCAAAAGTTGGGAGAGAGATATGAAGAGAGTTAAGCAATCAATTAACCTTGCAAGTTAATTTTCCTTTAGAAAATAGTTTGGACACTCTAAAGGCAGCCAATCTAACTAAGGTCAAGACCTACGATCGGTGTGGCTCATTACCACCTGCAGCCGGGACCAGATTGCGATTACGGAACCCTGCGTATATCTTGCACTAGTCGGGGATCACGCTAGTGCTACTGGGGTTAACACGGTAAATATCGATCCACACAGCGATAATTAAAGTAAGCGATTAGTTTGAATAACAAATAAAGGTTTTGACCTTGTGGTTAGAGTTTGCACTAATTAAGCCTTGCAGAGCAACTATGAGAAATAAAGCGTGAGCGGGCGGAAAACTCCATCGTAGATCCCACCAATTCACTACAGGGCAACCAGCGGGATCCGGACCTTAACGAGCGATCGGCCTTCAGCGAACTCCTCTCCAAAGCGGCGTAGACTCCTCCATACGTAGGTTTGGGCGCAAGTTTTACAACAAGCGTGAGTACACAACCGTGCTGCAAATCATATACGCGAATGCAATGTATAGATGCGGGCTTATTCCAAAGAAAAGGAACTTACGTGGTTCTTTTGCATAAAAGCAACATTTGCAATTGAATACGATAATAGATTGAAAGCATAATTCAAACAAATGAGACAATATTAATTTAGCAGATTTTTCCACAAAGACTGCTGAATAATGATTATTTCACATAGCCATATGATTGAGATCACACAGCTCCCATTCCCACATTTTATAAAAACTAACCCTTATGTGAAATCACGAGCATGTCCATGACCGGGAATGGCTATTCGAATAGTTTGATTAACACTCTGCGGAGGTTGTACACTTTACCCACAGATACACACTAGTGTAGCAAGCACCAATCGTAACAAAGCAGTTGAAACTTCATCTCAACATTGACCTCTCGATGTGCTTACAAGCCGTTATACATATCACATAGCCCATGCATAACACACATCGTTGGGACGAGGGCGACGAATCCTCCCGTGATGCAACTACCAAGTAGTCACACCTCCACCCTATCACATAGCCTAACCTATCCACAGAACATCAATCTTTGAAAGTCCATAACTTACTAAGTTAGGGCCGTCCCATACCAGGCATGTGGAGTGTGCTTATGTAGCTCAGTTCAATGGCGCACAAAGTTAAGTCCTTAATTGACCAAGGCAAGACTTCCATTTTCTAACTAAGCCACCACAGTTATCGTTCCCATCACATAGTCCACCATGTCACCACAGTCTCCACCACTTGCCTCAGTCTAAATCCTTTACCACCCGTTGGTTTTAGTGCGACACATGCCATCACAAAGTAATAACATCTGACACTGCAGTTTTACACAAAGTTCCATAGTCACTTAGTCATAATTGATATTTGCAACTTACATGAGATGATGACTCGTAGCATGGCTAAGCAATTGTACTCGCATCTAACCAACCCACGTTGGTGCTATAATATTACCAACTAATAACCAATCTAGGGTGACAAAGGAATTATGACATACAAGGCCAAGGTGTGATAACAATTTGGATAATAACTATACCCAAAGCATTTAAATAAATAATTAAACTATCATGCAATAATTTAACACAAAGTAATTTGAAAACTGAGTTCAAGATGATCAAAGGTATGACTTGCCTTGGAAAAGGTCTATGTCTTGATCTTGGTCTTGGGGTGCTCCTTCTTCCACAAAATTCTCAGCATATCGGCGTCTGCGCACAAGCGAAGCAAAACCAACCAAAACAAATAAATAACAGAGGCAAAACAAACTCCAAGAATTAAATAAAAATCTCAGATAGCTAGATCTTGAATTTAGACAAATTTAGAAATTTGAATGGGCTCAATCGGAGTTAGGATGCAAAAGTTATGGCCTTTGGAAGATTGAAAATACATAAAATGCTGAAAATCATTATTTCATGAATTTCAGATTATTTTCCTATTGGAAAATCAGATTATTGCTGCAAGTGGCGTCACTCGAGGGATTTCGGAAAACGATAAATAAAGAAATCGGCGACATAGGACCCATGTCGGAGGCTTCGACTCACGGTGGCCCAGGTCTCACGAGCCTCAAAGCTGAGGATCGGTGGACCATGCGGCGTCGATCTTTGCGAGGACGGCAGCGAGAGATGACACGCGACGAGGAGGCGGCCAGCGACAGTCTTTGAGGTGGCGGCGAGTGGCGTGCCACGTCGGACCGACGGCAGCGGCGGCTTCGGGGGCCAAGGGTTCCGTGAGACGAGCGGCTCGATTCGGCGAGGTGAAATGGTACCCAGCGTGCCAGAGGGTGGCAGTGCGAACCTCGTGGATGTGCTCAGCGGTGGTCGGGGCAGCGGAGGTGGCGGTGGCGGGTTGAAGCGGCGGAGGTTTCGGTTGTTAGCGGGCATCGAGCTCGCGCGTTAAACTCGGTGGCGAAGGTGCCGGGAGGTAGTCTGCTCCGTGCGATGCTTTGGCGGTGTGATCCACGACACTACGGGCCAGCGATGGCAGCGAGCGGAACCGCTCAGGAGTTTCTCGCGGCGCGGACCCAGAATCTCCGAGCTTTGCGGCGCAAGGGGTCTAGGGTTACGGCGGCTGCGCGGGTTGGGTGCGGAGACCGATCCTCGGCCCTCCTTATATAAGCGGCTCGGGAAGGTCTAGAACACGGGCGCCCAAAGGCAGCGGCGGGCGCGAGGAAAGCCGGAAGGAGTCAGGGAGCGGAGGCAGCGATGGCGTGGCGAGGTGGGTCCCACGTCGAGAACAGCTCACGTGATCGCGTCGCACGCAGTGCGGGCGTAAAGCAGACCGAGATCGGCCGTTGGATAATTTGATCGAGCGGCGTTTTCTAAAAACATTCGGACAACTCCGGTTGCCTTAGTGAAGCATCTAGCGTTCATCTTTGATCGGACGGTGGAGGATGTGGCCGAGGCGGCCGAGAGTGAGCGGGCTTTGGCGTGTGGGACCCTGCTGTCGGTGCGCTTGGAGTATTGGCGGTGTGACTGAAGGTAAGCGGGCCGCGCGCGAAGAAATAGAGTTGGGCAAAAGATTCGGCCCAAGAAGATTTCGAGATTTTAAATAGGTTTTCATTTTAGAAAATACGAGAAATTCAAATGGGCGATAGAAAATAGCAAATGAACTGGAAAAATTCTAGAAAAATCTAGAATATATATCGAGCACCACAGAACTTAAATAAAATAGTTTTGGCTATTGTTCATGTTGGGATTATTCACATTAAATGTTTTGATTGTAAAGTCCAATATTAAGCTTTTGAAATTAAATTCAAATAAAAATTCAAATGGTGAATTTTCCCTACTAACTATTTAAAAGATTTTAAGCTCTGAAACTTGGGATGTTACATCCCCCATACATGACATTCTTGCAATTTACCTAAAACACAACAAAAGTAAGGTGAGTTCAAGAACTCAACAAGTACCACAAGAAAACACTAACTTCACAATTCTGCATCAACATCCAATTCTAAATTTGCTCGAAAACCATATCTCATGATGTAGGAATGTAGGCGTGCAATGCATCTTTTCACTTTTGATCTTTGCGCATTACCGGTAATGTGGGGTATGCAACCGTCATTGCATACCCATGCATGTCTCATAAGCCTGATGACCAATTGCCCAATACTCCACAAATAAAGGATCTCAAGCCCACACTCAGTAAGTGTGGGGACCATAAGCCCATCGTTTATATGGCGGGGACCTCTCCTCAATGCCCACATTCCACGAATGTAGGGACCTCAAATGCATTCTGATCACCCGTGACTAGTTCTTATGTATGCTCTCACGGTGTACATGAACAATTACAGATTGCAATAAGCATGAACAACATCGGGATTGTACATGAATAAATCATTAAGTATCATAAGCATCAGTCATCTTTAACCATCATATCACACTTTCAATCAACCCAGAATATATACCAAATACTAGTGAACCACATCTTTAACCATCGTATCACATTATCAATCAACCACGGGATAAATACTAGGTGTCATAAATATTCATCATCTTTAACCATCATATCATATTATCAGTCAACCACGGTGATATATACCAAACTTAAACATAGCAAGCCTTGCAAACCATCCATAAATACTCTACGGGCAGTACTTGAGCGTTGAGAAGAAGGTGCTGCCTCCGGGACCAGTCCCCACCTAAATTCAATTAAAAGCATACTAAGCAACAGTTGACCAAACAAAATATAAAAGTAAACGAACTTGCTAGTTTGGCTAATGTTCTTACATCCCCTCTGGGACAGTCGTGTTCTAAAATTCATATCTTTTAGTACGTAAGGGTGTTCTTGGACAAATAATTTTACGTATATCCCTTTCATGCCAAATAATAGTCAATTTCACGGGCTCACGGACCTTAACTTCAAACCATCTTAACAGGTTTTGCGTTCTTTAGCTTCCTGAAATCGAGGAATATCTACATTTTCATTAAAGTGATACGCCGAAACTTTGCAATTTAGGTCCGATTACTAAATCGCCGAATTATGCGATTGCGAGCAATGCATACAAAATTCATAAGTTTGAGAAGCGCTGCGATTTGTACTCTGGAAGACCCTTGAAACCTATCTTAGGATGATGTGTCAATTGCAATGATGTTGAAGGTTTGCGGAATGAGGTTCGGTTCTGTCGAGTTCCCATGCCTCGGTGTTCTATCTTTGGCGGTCGGCCGGCGGTCGTGTCGATCATCGGCCGGCGTCTGATGGCGGTCGGACAAGTGCGTCGCCAAAAATAGAGGTGTAGGCAGTGTATAAATTTTGAGCTTCGGTCAAAAGTATAACAGGTTGCGGAATTGAGATGATCATGCGGTGAGGGCCGGCGGTGGCGTCGAGCAGGCCAAGGCTAGCGATGAGGTTTTCGGCGCGCGTCGCATCAAGTTATGGATTTCACATATGTGTTGCATGACATTTTGATCGAGCTTCAATTGGTATTGAATTGTTGTGCGAGTTGCTTGGTGGTCACGGTCAGGCGGATGATCGATAGGCTTGGAAGCGAGGTGCCGGCGATCCATCATCGGACTCAAGTATGGTGCAAGATGGACATCAGCAGGCGGTTGGTCGGCCCATTGAATTTACGGCGGCGGCGGGGTGGGTGCAAGTGCCATGGTGGTTACGGTGGGGCGGATGGGAGAACTTGCGGACATGATGAGCCGTTGGATCAACCTGCGTGGCGAACAGCGAGTGCCGCACAATATGAACGGCGGCTTTAAAATGCGTGCGTGTCACCCGTTTGTTTTGGGCCTGCGGGGCCATTAGGAGACTCTTGCCAATTAGAAACCCTAACACTATAAATAGAGGAGGAGGTGGCTGCACCTTGCCCCGATTTCGACGTTTCATTGTTTAGAAACCTAATTTGCTTAGGGAGAGGAGAGAGGAGGTTAGGGTTCTACGAGTTGGATTGGATTTCGTGCTCATTATTGAGTCTTTGTCATCCATTGGGAGTGGTAAAACGGATAAATCAACCAAAAAGTTCTTCAAAGTGAGTTCATGTGCTTTCTTTCTCTCTTTTGATGAATTGAGTCTTTGTTTGATCCGAGTTACTTTGGTTTCTTGCTGATTTAGCTTGCTGTGGCGTGTGAGAATACATCTAGCAAGATCTCAAGATCATCAATCACTCAGACTGTCTCAAGATCATATTTTCGTTTTCACTCGGTTTTGACCTAACCGATCCAACTGTGAAGGTCAGAATCATTGGCAAAATTATCACGATCGTTGCTTGAATAGGTTCTGAATACTTAGGTAGGTGTGTGTCAAATTTCACGAAGTTTGGCGCTTTGTAATCAAAAGTTTGATCAATTTGCGTTTCGGTTTGTCGAGCTTTTTTTCCGCTCTGTTCATCGAACGGTCGAGTGAGCCTCGGTCGGCATGCTTGGGGTAGCGTCGACCGCTTGATCGTCGACCGCCCGTGAGAGAGTGGACCGCTGAAACTCTGTGTTTTGGTTTGTGTTGAGTTTTACTTTGGGGTTTGAGTTGATTCAATACAAGTTGCTGATTGATTGATCTTCATAGCTTTATAGCTATTGAGTGAGATCGTATTGATCCATTTTGGGAAAAAAGAGATCGTGCTCCTATTCACCCCCTCTAGTCGCCTTTCGGTCCAACAAGTGGTGTCGAGCGTTAGTTCAATCTTGATCTTAGCAGGTCGAACTGGCGATGGATAAGTACTCTTGATATCTTCGATGGGCTGAGATATGCCTTTGGAAGAACACTGCGTTTTTCTTGAGAAGCGAACCACGAGGTATTTGGGATTAAGAAGTCCGCTCACACGAGGTTGCCTCATGCCGCGACCCGAAGCTCTTTTGGCTAATGGCCGTAAGGCAAAGAATTTCTGTATGGTGGGCTTGGTAGACAGGAATATGATAGGATTTGCAATCTCGAGAGAGCGTGCACATGAGATTTGGAAGACTCTCGAAACCTATCATGAGGTTCTTCCCAAATCAAACAAGTGTTATGAGTTTATAAGAGAATATAACAAATTCGTGCATCCTAGTGAGCATCGATGACATTTCGATCGCTTCAACACGGTGATAAATCGGATGAAATGCTGGTATTGAATTCACATCTGAAAATGCAATCTCACCATCAACACCGAGGAGTGGGAGATAAAACTCTTGGGAAAATGTCAACTTCTCGATCGACTTTGGGTGCTCAGCAGTGGTGACTCATGAGATCAGTGACCATTCTAAGAAGGGTAACATGGCTTTGGTGAGACCGCTCAAGAGAGCCTCGATGGGTCGTTTGAGTCCTCTTCGGGTTTTCACTTGCTTCTTTGCAATCAAGAAGAGGATCTTGAGAGTATTCCCAGGCTTTGAGATGGCGCTTTGGAGAAGCCTCGCAGGCCTACAACAATATGAGCAAATAAAAAGAAACCTGTGACTTGTTATGAGTGTGGAGAGCTTAATCACATCAGGACAAATGCCCCAAGTCAGAAGGTAAGAGCAACCACAAGGATGAAAAGCCAGCTTGGAAGAAGCCAAGCTCGGGTTGATGATGCCAAGCTCGGAAGGCGCTCCCGGGTTCTTGCATTTGTTGGAGGTCGATCCTTGAGTGATGTGGACTCGGGGCGAGGAGGACAGGAGGAGGAGCTCCTCAAGACAAGAAGAAGGAAGGCCAAGGACTTCAGGCATGTGCTTCATGGTGACTCAAGCGACATCAATGACAACAATGAGGTATCTCCTTCTTATGATGTTCTCTTTGCTAGATGTGAAGCGTCTATGAGCAAATGCTAGGTCGGGATAAAGCTTTAAAGTTCATCATGACTAAGAATGAGGAGTTAGAGTCACAAGTAAAAAAACTCACATTAGAACTTGTGAATGCTAAGAGTCTTGAATCTAATGAATGTTCATCACCTGCTATACTTTACATTACGAATTTGCTAAGCGCAATCTGCTCATGATATTGCTTTGTAACAACTTGAAAATGCTAGAACTAAGCTAATTGAAGTTAAATCTGCTCCTTACCTGAAAAATGCTTAAAGTCTAGCATGTTGGTTGTTGATACGATGTGGTTGAATCTAGCTCTTGCTCATGCACTTAGAACGTGAGCGTGAATTACATGATGTTGTGAAAATGCACTAGAGCTAAATATGCCAAGCTGCGAAGGACAGTATTATTCGCTATTTGTGCTTCATGTGAAGCTCTTAAGCTTGAGTTGCTCTTTATAGGAGAGGTTTAGCGCTAAAACTTGTGATTCATGTGTTAACCTTAGAAAGAAATTGCTTACCTTAATGACACATTAGAAAGATTTTCTAAAGGTAAGAAACAGTTAAACATGATTCTTGACAAGTCAAAACTCCTTATAAGAAGCAAGGGTTAGGATACAACTTTGCCGGGATAAATCTAATGACATTCAAATTTTGAGAAATGGCTTAGTTGAATTTGATACCCAACACTGCAAGATCACTTTCAAATCTGCGGGTTTTGCCCAACCATCTCTGTTGATCAAAGGTGCTTCTCCCGTGGTACCAAGTACCATTGCACCTATTGCAAGAAGGATAGGCATTTGGTTGAGTTACTGTTGGCGTAGGTTGAAAAATACTAAGAAAAATCTTGCTAGAATGTCATCTAATCAACCTAGAGCTTTTATGAGACATGGTAATTTAGAAAGGAAGAAACTGGTCTAGGATTTATTTCACATGCTAATGATGCTCATGCTCCTGACGCAGGATAACTCTCATGTTAGAGTAACCATTGCTCCTAGAGAATTTCAAATAGAATCAAGGATAGCATACGCTTTGCATACTACTTTGACGAACATGTGTCTCGATCTGGGTTCCCAAGTAATGTTTAACTAACCCTAGTATTGAGACACTTCATTCTTACGTGCCTTGATTTTCGGGATGGCACAGCGGAAGGAAGGACACGTGGTTAAATCGACTCATTTGTTATTCACGCCACATGACCAGGAGACTCAAAATGGTTCACCTCCTTCACGCGGTCGATAAGTGATGTCCTCATCACCTTTGGAGACAATACTCAGGCGGATTGAAGGCAGGAACAATTAGGGTGAATGACAATTTCATCCTAAAGGGCGTGCCCTTGTGGACAAGCTTAGGTTTAACTTACTCTACTGTCTCACTGACTTCTTGATGATGGTTATGAGACTATATTTAAGAAAAATGCTTGTCGGGTGCTTGATTCTATTTGGTGAGCTCGTTTTGGGATTTATAGAGTTGCTAGGATCTTTGGAGCTGATTTTGAATCTCTTCTTTGGTTCTCTTAAATGTTTGTTTACACCTTCTTACGAGTTACGGCTTTGGCAAGCGTTTGGGGCACATTGGTTTTGATCATCGTGCGAGTTAGCAACCTTGATCTCATGAGAGTTTGCCCAAACTCAAAGCCGTCAAGGATGTTGTATGTGCGCCACAGCAGGCATGGCAAGCAAGTTGCCGCTCACACCCTTCGTTGACTTTGGTCATGGTAGACGGACCGGGGACAGTTGCTTCATATGGATCTTTGTTGGTCTGCTAGGGGTTACGGTCAATTGGTGGCAAGTGGTACATTCTTGTCATAGTTGATGATTTTCGAGAGATACACTTGGGTGTTCTTTCTTGCTTCAAGGATGAAGCTTTTGGTTATTATCGTGATCTTGTTCTTCGTTTGGCTTAGAACTTTACGGTGCCTTGAGAGCGATCCGCGGTGACAATGGCACGGAGTTCAAGAATGCCTCGTTTGCCTCTTTTTGTCTTGGCGCGGAATTGAGCATCAGTTCTCTTCTCCACGTCCCTCAACGAGAATGGCGTTGTGGAAAGGAAGAAACAGAACCTTAGTCGAGATGGCTAGGACAATGCTAGATGAGTATAGCACACCGAGGTTTTGGGCGAAGCTATTTCTCTGACTTGCCATATTGCAAATCGTGTCTACTTGAGACCTTCTTTGGGCAAGACTTCATATGAGCTTCGTTTTGGTAGAAAACCCTCTGTTTCTCATTTTGAGTTTTGGAGCTAAGTGTTTCATTCTCAAGGCAGAAACCTAGATAAATTTGAATCAAGAACTTTTGATGGTTTATTTCTAGGTTATCCTGCACATTCGAGGGTTTTCGGGTTTTAATGTTGAAACTAACATTGTCGGGAGACATGCAATGTCACTTTTGATGAGACTAGCCACAGGCTAGATCCAGACATTTCGAGGTGATACGGGTGGCGAGATAGCATTTTTGTGGAGGAAGATGATGGCGAAGTGATATTTGTCCTCCACTGCTGCTGCTGAGGCTCTGTCCAAGTCCCGAACACCTTTCGTGCAGCTTCACCTCCAATTGAGGCTCTGCTGCATCTTCTTCATCAGCCAATACTGCGGAGGTTGAGGAGATATTGTCTCCCAGGCGCTCACTTCATATTGGAGGCATCATCCTCGGATCGGATGATTGGTAATCTTAATGGCGAGTCACTCGCTCCGGGTATCACGATCAAGTCTCTACTCTCATTACGCATTTGTTGCTTCTTTGAACCCGCGATATATCACATGCGTTATCGATTCTAGTTGGTTAATGCCATGCATGAGGAGTTAGAAAATTTTGAGAGGAATAAGGTGCGGAATCTAGTAGAACCTCCTAGTGGTCATAATGTGATAGGAACCCGTTGGGTGTTCAAAAATAAACAAAATAAGGATGGTTACGTGGTTAGAAACAAGGCTAGATTGGTAGCTCGGGTTTTAGCCAAGTTGAGGGTTAGACTTTGATGAGACATTTGCTCTGTTGCTAGATTGGAAGCCATTCGCATTACCTTGCATTTCTTTGCTTCTAAGGGTTTGAGATTATATCGGATGGATGTTAAGAGTGCCTTTTTGAATGGTTTTATAGAGGAGGAAGTGTATGTTAGACAACCCGGGCTTTGAGAATCCCAAGCATCCACATCATGTTTTCAAGCTATCAAAGCCTTGTATGGTCTTAAGCAAGCCCCTAGAGCACAGTATGATAGACTTAAGACCTTTACGCTTAGAATGATTTTGAGATGGGTAAGGTAGACAAGACCCTATGTTCATCCATAGGCGTGGCAATGACTTCACCTTGCTCAGGTTATGTAGATGATATTATCTTTGGTGGTTCTTCTCATGCTCTTTGTTTCCAATTTTAAGAGACCATGTCGAGGAATTTTAGATGAGTATGATGGGAGAGCTCAATTATTTTCAGGGCTTCAAATCAAGCAATGCAAGGAAGGGATCTTCATCCATCAGTGAAGTACACCAAGGATCTGCTCAAGCGCTTGAGATGGGTGGCGCAAGCCGATCGTCACCCCCATGGCGACCATTTAATTGTTTTGGATCCGGATGAGGAAGGAGAAGCCATGGATCAACGCAGTACCGCGGCATGATCGGTTCACTCCACTACGTTGCGGCCTCAAGGATAGGACATCCACTTCCGCTGTTTGCCTGCATGCGAGTTTGGCGCATCTCAGAGGACTTCCCATCGCCAAGCCGTTAAGCGCATCTTGGTATTACACTCTACCCTCGTTATGGCATTTGGTATTCTGCTGCTCTTGTCCTTGTCCATTCGGGGTTTTCGATTCGATTTTTGCGGTACATCGGTCGGAGATAGGAAAGAGTACCTCGAGCACTTGTCACTTCCTAGGCACTTCTCTTGTCTCTTGGTCTTCTAGGAAGCAATCTTACATTGCACAATCCACTTCTTGAAGCTGAATATGTAGTGCTATTTGCTAGTTGTAGTCGATTTTGTGGATGGTGTCCACTCTTAAGAGATTTTAGGTTGGCATTTGATAGTGTTCCTCTTTTACTGCGATAACTTCTGCGATTAACATTGCTAAAAACCTGTGCACGTACGCACTCTAGGACCAAGCACATAGACATTCGCTATCACTTTCTTAGAGATCATGTTGAGAAGGGTGATATTGTCTTTCGCATTTAGTGAGTCAGAGGCTCGGTTGGTGATATCCTCACCAAGCCTTTAGATCCAACTAGATTTGTCACCTTGAGAAGTGAATTAGGGGTAATTTATCCCTACGGTTTGGTTTCAGGGGGAGTTTGATCTTTTCTGATCTTACCTTGTTCATTTCATCTTTTCTTGATCTTCTTTTGATCTTTTTGATATTTTTAGGCTTTTTAAGTTTGTGTGCATCTCATTGTTTCATACTGCATTCATATGAAAAACCAAAAAGATGCATTGTAATATAAGCTTTTACCTTGTCTTTTAAAATTGATGAAGCTTTGCTTATTACCCTTTGAGCTTTTAGTATTTCAATTCGCTCAATGTCATGTCTAGTTCTTTGACTTGCTAGAATTATCATGCTTTCACATGTGTAGCTAAGTCTTTCTTTGAATGAGCTAGAACTTTAAGACAACGTGAACTAAAAGCGCAATTTGTTGATGTTTTAGCTAGTTGCGCAATTAGTGCTCCTTTTGTGACATTGGCCTGTCAAAATTGCGGTGTTAGCTCTTAAATCTAGTATTGATCATTACTTGAGCTTCTTGTTCTTTTAAGAATCTAAATCTGCTCTTGTGAACAAAAAAAAAGTGGGAGGTCTCTTTTGTGCGAAAAAGCGAGTCTCACCAATTCTTTCTCATGGGACGACTTGCCATTGCACTAGGCATGAACTCGAGGGTTTTGGATGATCTAGATCATTCTTTTAAGCTTTTTGTGCTTAAGATGGTCACGGCAAGGCTTGAGATCTAGCACGTGGATAAGATAATGAATTATCAAATGGGTAGAAGCTTAGGAAGAGTTTGTGGATGGCTCCTAGTCCAGGATCTTCTTCACTAAGATATACCTTTCATCAACTTCAATATTCCTTTGCAAATGAAAATCTGTTGAAAAATCGGCGATTTGAGACAATTTGAGCAAAATGATTCAATTCGGAGACTTGTTTGTCTCTTAATGTGGTCATTGTTAGCGTCTTGGTCTCACATTGACATTTTGACATGGCGATATCATCTTAGGATCCTGTTGATGGACTTGCTAGATTTGAGCGTTGCTTAAAATGCTAAAATTTATTGCTTTACTTTGAGCCTTCTTGCTTTAGCTTTGTTATATATGTCTTATCATGATCTTGCTAGCGCATTGGTGATATGGTGTTTATGCAAAATTTGAGATGCTAGCTTGTTCTTTTGGGTAATCTCCAAAGCTTCTTGTAATCCAAAATTGAAAAATTCAAAAATATGAAGCCACTTCATTGCATTTCATGCATGCTCCTTCTTATGCTTTTTCCTCATTACGCATTTGTTATATCTGGGCGAGAGGAAGGTGTGATTCCTTGATGACTCCATTGTCAAAGGGAGAAGATATTTCAAAATGTGTAAAGGGGAGAATTTTAAAAACATTAAAGAGGAGAAAATTGGAGAATTTGAAATTTTAGAATTTTGAGGATCATAGTGAGGGAGTTCCTTATTTGCATTCTTATGATCTTATTGCTCTTTACGAACTTGAATTGCAATTCTTGATCCTCACCATGATCAAAGGTCATTTCGAACAATTGTTCTTTCATATGGACCTTAAGTGAGATTTTGACCCTTCTTTGGAAATTGAAGCTTTCTTGCTTTCTTTTGCCTTATCTCACTTGCCGATGCTTTATTCGAAACAGAAGCGGCTTGGTCATTTCCTTTGCTTTTTCTTGCATTTGGACCAAGTTGTGCCTTTGCAGTAGCGTTGAGTTTTTACTTTTCAAACCTCAAAACTTGCATTTGTTGGGAATTGCCAATGTGATCATCAAGGGAGATTGTGGATATCATGGGGATATGCTCATGATCTTAGGATGATGTGTCAATTGGCAATGGCGTTGAAGGTTTCTGGAATCACGAGTTTCGGCAAAGTTCGAGTTCTGTCAGTCTCAAGCGGTCGATCGGGCGGCCGTGGCGGTCGGACCGCCCATGCCTCGGAGTGTTCGTGATGGCGGTCTAACCGGCCGGTAAGGCGTCCGACCGATTGGTAGTGGTCGGCCGGCGTGTTGATGATGCGGACCGACAAGTTGAGTGACTTTGGAGGTTTGGTGGGCCAAAAATAGAGGGTGTAGGCAAGTGAGGAGATTTCTGCGCACTTGGTCCCATAATTTTTGGAGCTTCCGGTCAAAAGTTCTATTCGTTTTAAATTTCCGGAGGTTGCGGTTTGAGCGTTGAAATTTCGGCTAAGTCCTTTTGTGGCGGTCGTAGGCCGGTACCATTGATGGTCGGACCGCGGTGGCGGTCGATCAGGCCGACCATTGGCCAGTCGACCGGTTTTCACTGAAGTCGTCGCCGGTGTGGCGGCGATGGTTGCTGTTAGGTCAAGTTCGTGGATTTCATGGCATATGTGTTGCATAATGCATGATTTTGACTAACGTGGGTCAAGTTGTGAAGAACTTGTTCCCGAGTGCGATTTGCTTGTCTATTGTTGTGCGGAGTTGCTTGGTGGTCAGCGACGGTCAGCGGCGAGGATGATCGGGACTAGGCTTGGAAGGCTGAGGTTCAAAGCGATCGGCGATGCCGGGTGAAGTCATTGGACTCAAGCATGGTGCAAGATGGACAAAAGGTGACCGAGCAGGCAGTTCGGTGCGGCCCGGTTGAATCAAGCGGCGCGGGGGTGCGGTGCAAGTGCCATGGTGGATTTACGGTGGGAGCCGGATGGGAGAGACTTGCCGACATGATGAGAGCCGTTGGATCAACCTACGTGGCGAACAGCGAGTGCTTCACACAATATGAACACGGCGCTTTAAAAGGTGTGCGTGTGTCACCCGTTTGTTTTGGGCCTTGCAGGAGCCCATTAGGGAGACTCTATTAGAAACCCTAAGCCTCCACTATAAATAGAGGAGGAGGTGGCGCACCTTGCCCCGACCTTCGACGTTTCATTGTTATTGAAACCTAATTTGCTTGGGAGGGAGGAGAGAGAGGTTAGGGTTCTAGAGAGTTGGATTGGATTTCGTGCTCATGTATTGAGTCTTTGTAATCCATTGATGGAGTGGTTGTGAACCAATATCATATCAAATCAATCCAAAGAAAGTTTCTTCAAAAGTGAGTTCATGTGCTTTCTTTCTCTCTTTTGATGAATCGAGTCTTTGTTTGATCCGCGAGTTATTGCTTAGTTTCTTGACTTGATTTAGCTTGCTGTGACGTGTGACAATACATCTAGGATCATCAAGATCATCAATCACCCACGTGCAAGTCTTAAGATCATATTTTCGTTTTGACTCCGGTTTTTGACCTAACTTCGCTCAAACGGTAAAAGGTCTGAACCTGAGCAAGAATTATCACAATCGTTGCTTGGAATAGGTTCTGACATGCCTTAGGAAGTTGTGTGTCAAGTTTCACGAAGTTTGGGCCTGCGAATCAAAAGTTTGATCAATTTGCGTTTGGTTGGTCGGGTTTGATTTCTACGTTCATCGAACGAGAGTGTCGACCTCCGTGAAATCGGTCATCGACCGCCGAGGTTGCGGTCGGACTTCTGGATCGATCGACCGCCCCATGAGAGGTCGGACCGCTGAGCCTCTGTGTTTTGGTTTTGTGTTGATTTTACTTTGGGGTTTTGAGTTGATTCAATCACAAGTCTTCCGGCATGTGCATGATTGATTGATCTTCATAGCTTTCATAGATATTGGGTGAGATTAAGTATTGAATTGATTTTGGGAGAAAAAGACATCGTGCTCCTATTCACCCCCTCTAGTCGCCTTTCGGTCCATGATTCTTTCTTTTAGCGTCGCGCTTGCAATTAATCTTGTGGTCGTATTCCCTAACTTGATTTTAGGTTGCTTCGAGGAGCTAATTTGGGTTTTGGGGTCCCCAGTATGTGCACCTCCTTTCGTCCTCGTAGCGGTAAGCCCTCGGTTCTTCAATTCCTTGTTGAGATCATCTAGGCCATGAGCTATCCTTACCATTCGTTTGTCTTCTTGTTGCTCGGACCACCCTCTCCGTTATCTTCCTCGGCGCCGGCGGTAGTCGTCCGTGCAGACTCAGACCACCTCTGGACTTCCTCTATGCTCGAGTAGCTCCTTGTTAGCCCCTAGTTGCTTGGGCACTTGCTATCTAATTTGTTGTAGAGCTCCTTTGCGTTTTCATTTGGCCATGGTTGTCACTAGCCACCTTCCACTTCGTCGACGTTTTAGGTTGGTTCGTAGTTGAGACTACTTCCCTTGGGTGCGCAATGCTATTGCGAACCTTTAGCTGCCTTTGGTTGGCACCGCCAGTGGCGGAGTCACCGGTGGTGAGCGCGTGAGCAAAACCACCACGATGCGAGAAGTCTGTTGTCGTAGCTAGACCACCTTTGACAAACCTCGGGACCACCTCTTGTTGATCTTGGCTGTGCGGGATCTCCTCTGTGAGATTTAGGACCTCCCAGTGGAGATCTTGACCATTCAGGATCTCCCCATGGAGATCTGAGCAGTCAGGACCTCCTCTATTAGATCTTATCATCCGGGACCTCCTCTTGTAGATCTTGACTATTAGGACCTCCTACCAGTGAGATCTTAGCCGTTAGGACCTCCTCGGCTTAGATCTTGGCCATTCGGGACCTCCCCATGGAGATTTGAGTTGTCTAGGACCTCCTCTTGTGTAGATCGTAACCTTTAGGACCTCCCCTTTGTAGTGCGGACCATCATATCTAAATCCAATGGCCCAAGTTCTACGCCTTGGGTTGGTGTTAAAGAAATGCGGAAATCCTTTAACTCTGGAATGGTAATGCTTTAAACTTTAAAAATTCATGAGTAATTCATTTTAACTCCTTTTCGGTTGATTCAAATTTTGTTAGTTCTCATTTTGTCCGAACTTTGTCGAAAATGAGTTGAACCTTGTCTGTACAGAAAATTGTGTAGGATGTATTAACTTGTTTAGCTTTAATTGTTGCTCTAAAAATTCCTTTAATTTGTAAAATGTATAAGTAATTCTCTGTAACTCCAAATTAGGCAAACTAAAAGTGTTAGGCTCCTCTGTTAATGTGCCTTAGTATAGAATAGGTTTTCATTATGTCTTTACAAAAAATACTATGCCCTAGTTTCATACCTTAGAAAAATCATAAGAAATTCATTTAACTCCAAATATAGTAAACTAATTTTGCTGTTCTTAGGATGTCATCATATGCCTACCATAAAATTTCATATTCAAAAACTTTCTGAAAATTTGTGTGATGAACAAGAACAGAGTAATTAAATTGGATTTTTAGAGACTGAAATTGTTTAGACTATAACTTTTGCATGCTTAGTCCAAATCAGTTGGTTCTTGTTGCTAAATTCATTTAAAATCATGCTCTTTCTGCTGTGTAAATTTCATAAATTTTGGATAACTTTGGTTTTTTAGCCTTTTTCGGTGTTCGTCGCTCTTATTGGATTTTCTCGTTCTTGCGATAGGTTCCGAAGAATTTGTTGAGCCTGAGAGTGATCCTCTGCAGCAAGAGAGCTACCAGCAAAGCAAGAAGATGTAGCATCGTTTGATCATATTGATCCCATTACTTTTAAAGTCTAATATCTTATTTGCAAAGAATAAGTATGCATGCTTCTTTGTGTCAAAATTAATTTTGTCGATTAGAGGTAACTAATCCTATTGCATTGTTTTCCTAAAATTATCCACCCCTACCACTACCCTAAGTTATTATTCTCACCGGTGAATTAGAGTCAGGTGAATGATTTATGCTCTTTTATTATCTTTACGATATGATGCTTAGCAATGCTTAGTTATCGGTAGAATTGGGCGGTTGTCGACTTAGTCGATGACCTTGATCACACAAAACTTGTTATTTACTTCTGTTCAACACCTTGTGCCTTGTTTATTTGTGAAATCTAAAACTAAAAATAAAATATTTTAGACTTGGGCACATTGGTATGATGGTGTGATCTTATGGTGTGACTGGAATGGTACCTGGGTCAACAAAGACCGAGTTACTTGTGTCACTAAGCCAAGCGATATTTATGTGCTAACCACACTAGAGGGATATATGACCTCTCTTGACTTAGTACTTTGGCATGTGTTAGCTCGAGTCGCAGGAGGTTGTGTAGGAGGAAAGGTGTTTGGGAGCATTGTAGTTGTCCGAAGGCTTTACCCCTACAGGGTAGTTGACTTTCGGCTTTACAATGTAGTGTATGGGTTTCTATCCATACGAGTGGCTCGTAGTTAGTACACAATATTGGAAAGCGTCTTGTAGGACTTAGCCGTGACGCATACGAGGAAGTGTGCTTAATCATGTGGCAAAAAAGACTGATTTGAAGTGTGAGTATATTGGTACACTCTGCAAAGTTTAAACTATTCAAATAGCCTCGTCTAGGTTATGGACATGCTTGGTAGGTCGTGCAAAAACTAGACTATAACTTTTCATTAAAACCTGATATGGGTGGTACGAATGGGTAATTCATGCTATTGTTGTGATGGCTAGTGGGTTAGTCATCTCCAGGATGTCTTTATGTTATTACTTATTGTCTCGCTATTATTTGAACAAATAAAATCAGATTGTTAAAGCTACCTTTAATCTATTACTTATTGCAAATAAAATCTACTTTATGCTGAAAACAAACCTTTAGCCTTCTCCTTTGATTAAAGCATGCATGTAGTAATATCTAGGTTTGTTACTCGTAAGTCTTGCGATTATATTTTTGTACTCATTTGCTTTGCTTAATTGTTGTAGAGGAGGTTGATCCCCAAGGGATCGACTTTTGTGAGTTTTGCTGCGGTATGGACGACTAGCTTAGCGGCCCGGTCGGATTGCCTTGTGGGTGTATGGCAAACCAGTTGGCTCTTGTTCATAGCCATCTTATGGCATTTTGCTTCCGCTGTTCATTTAGCTCTTTAGCTTGTTCTTGGCCAGTCGGCATATCTTTTGTCATAACTATATTATATGTCTTTTGCTTGTAAAGCTTTAACTCAGTTGTATGGAGCTTGTATGGAATTGATGTATTGTTTTGTAAAGAGTGTGTATACTGCAAATGCAGAAGTATACATTTTCGAAGCACGGGATATTTTGTTTGTGATGCTAGAATCAATGGAAGACTAAGCATTACAAGCTAAATACCCGGGTCTCATAGGTGGTAGGAGGCGGACAGCAAGGGGTCACGGCGTGATGGTGCGGTGACAAGCGGCGGGAGGCGCGCGCAAGGAGACGACAAGGTAAGACTTTCTTAATTCTTGCTTGCCCTTCTATTCCATATTCTCTCCCTTTAATAGAGATTCTGATCGAAGATAGAAGCTTATGTATGGAAACTTGATTTGGAAAGAAACTAACATAAGGAAATAAACTATCCTGATTTAAAGAGTCCTAATATATCGGGCAGGAAACTCCTGAATATATGAATGCAGCGGTAGCTAGGCTGCGCACCTTCCTCTTACGCTAGGTGTTACGCCCTCCTCTGCAATGGGCTGGTCATGGCTTGCGCGGCGATGGTATTGAATGCGAACATAACAAGTTATAAAATTGTACTGTTAATATATATAAAAAGAAGTGTTATCTTCCATGCTCTGTTGCACTATATCACACTTAGCAAACTCTGCGGCTAGTTCATGGTTGTACTATGAGTATGGCATATGGTTCCGTCTGTGTATTGCCTAGTATATATACTTTGATGTTGTCCATGTATCTTTTCCTTTGAGGCCCTGTTAAGTTCAATTTTTTGCTTGATTTACTGTTTGCTTCTTGGACGGTATGCTCTGTGACTTCAAGTAGTTTATTCTTGAATTGAAGCTGATAACTAATGTTACATGCAGCCAAATTCCTAATGGTGGTTCTGTATGGTTTACACCTTGCTGCTACTATCTGAACAATTTGTTTACAGCCCTGGAAAACAATTTTGGTCTCATTAGCAGTACTTATCTTGTTTTACATCCCTATACTATCTGATTATTTTAATAGCAGATAGTGCTATTTTTCTGAGTTGCTATTAACAATTGGACGTGATAGCTTTTGGAGGTGCTTTTGAGCCCTACAGATGGCTGACAATAGCGAGTCAAAGTCCAGATCAATTCTTGATCACCCAGTCCAGAACCCGTTGTTTGATGAGGTACTTATCAATAGGTCTTCTTTGTATGCTTGATGTGCAGAAGCACTAAGTTTGCAGTGCGAGAAGTGTAAGATTTTCTTTTCTGTATTAAATTGAGCATATTTTACTATTTTTCGTCCAATCAAAATTGAACCTGTGTGATGGCCTGACACAACACAATTGTTGATCGATTTTGTACCCTGCCACAATAAACCTGCATTACAAACTTCTTCCGAAATCATCGTGGGATCTTTGGACGCTTTAACATAAATAACTCATTGTTGATTTTTTTTTATTTTCTTTTTTACCAGAATATCTGGAACCAATTATGCTGTTTAGTTGCAAGCCCCAATGTTGCAGTATTTTTTTTTTCTAATGGAGACATGATAAGCCAGCATTCCAGTGATAGTCTCTTTGTCGTTATTAATGCTATCTCATAGTTTTGTAGACAGCAGTGCCAGTTATGTTGTGTGTTGTGCTTGTGAATTTGATATTCTAGGAGTGTCAGATAGTCTCTTGTGTAGTCTCTTTGTTTCAACTTATGTGCATTTGATATTCTTGGAGTATTTGCTGGATTAGGAATTATAGTTCATTGTTTTGTAGGTTGAAGAAGCCATACCATGAATGCTTGATCAATTTGAGTATGAACAAACCACAAGTTTTACAACAGGGTTAGAATGTTTGGCTGTGGGTATAGACAAACTTTTGCCTAGCGACATCAGGAACTCCTACGAAGGCGTTCATGGTACAATGAATGAGGGCAACGGGGCTAACCCTTACAATGTGCATTGATGTCTATTATATTCATGGGCCTTACAATGCTGTTCGATCTCTTGGCCCGAACAAAACTGCCCATCATAAAGCCAACGACAGAAACAAAAAGCCCACGAACAAAACCTATATTATAGTAAGGGGTTTGTACGGGTGCGGACCCGTTAGGATTTTTAGTTGTGCTACGTTTGATCGTGTGGTTGATGTGCTTCATATGAGCATTCATCGTGTGGTGCAGTCTAACTGATTTTGACTGACAAAACAGTCAGAATTTTCTATAGGCAGTCCCAGTGAGTTATTGTTGATTGCACGTTTTTTTATATGAGACAGTTTGTGATTCAACGGGAGTTGTTCTGAATTTGTCAGAATTCGTTTAGTATATTGGCAATTATGTGTAGCGACTTGCGACAACGGCGAACCGGTATTTCGAAGAAAGTTTGGAATTCAACTACGAATTATATATTCGCAAGCCCAGTTTGTTTATGCGAGATAGCTTACTGCCGGTACTACCGTAACAAGTTAATTAGCAAAAACTTGTTTGTTATTATTGAAAAATAAATATACTTTGGTGTGTGTTTTAAGAAATAATTTTGTATATATTGCAAAAGAGAGTAGAAGATTGAATAAGTATGCCAAATTGGATTAGATGATGCAGGTACATTAGTTGTTCTGCTGTTGAAAATATTGAGTTGTATTCATCAATCGGTTCATAAAAAAAAAGACTAACACGATAAGAAGGTGGGTAATATACTTCAACACTCCCTCTTATGTCTAAACTTCACTAGGCATAAGATGTGGATTAGAAGTGGGCATAAATACCTTTTTAATACCATGTTAGCGGTTTTAAACTCGAACCTTAATGCTCTAATACTATTTTTTTAAAAAGATTATAGACAAGAGGTCTTAAGTTCAAGATCCGACTAGTCACAGTTAAAAAATAATAATTACAATTCACTTTTATTCCACGTCTTAAGCACGAGGTAGTCTACAAATGAGAGGGAATGTTAAAGTATAAGTAAATTGCCCGTTATGTCCTTATCGACATGTTTTTGGATGAATAGGTTGGTGAGTTGATGGTGAAAAAGAAAAATATATTACGGAGATTCGGTTGCTTAATTGCAACTTTGCAAGCATGTAACACTACTACAAAGCAGGCAATAGCAGACACCTCATCACGAGACGGTTCCAAAGGCGTCGTGTTGAAGCTCTCTGACGGTTCCCTTTGGAACCGTGCGAGATTCATCTGTGATATGTCCTCATCACGAGCGGTTCTTATTACCAACCGTCGTGATACTTCACAGAGCGGTTACGTAATATGACCCGTGCATGATGAGGACATATCACGGGCGGTTCATATTACCAACCGTCGTGAAGTATCGCGAGACGGTTGGTAATATGAAATGCTGTGATGAGGCTGCTATCACGAGCGGTTTGAAAATAAAACCGTCTGTGAAATATCACGAGGCGGTTCAATTGAAGCTATGCGTAATATACTAGTATCACGAGCGGCTCTATTAAATAACCGTCGGTGATATTATTATCACGAGCGGTTCCGTCTCGTGAAGCCGTGCGTGATATCCGCTCCAGCGCGATGTGTCTCTTCACCATCGCTGGCAACCGTCTCTTCGCCTCGCCGCGGCGATACATCGCGTCTCTTCGTCTCACGTGCGATTACTCCTAATTCTTGATATAAGGCGGAATAATCACGAAGATTAAACTCCTCCCATCGCTCTTCGTCTCACGGTTTTGAGTCGTCAATCGCCAAGGTTAGCATGCGAAGCGGTCGAGGCCGGCACCAAGGCGAGGAGGTCGGTGATCGCGCTCTTTCTCACGATGTCGTCGTCGACATCGTCGGTAGTGTGGCGCGAGCTCTCCTCAGCCCATGGAGGACCTATGCAGCCTCGATTAACGTGCGTACATCTTTATGTCTACAATATATGCGTACATACTACTATTATTCTAACATCTTGAATGTATGTCACGTATAGTTGTAAGGCCTTGTACAAGGTGTCAAGGCAGCGCCGTGGGGCGCGTGGCGGCTGGAGCGAAGGAGGCGATGAAGTGGCGAGGACAACGGCGCTACCTCGCGTCGTCAACCACGGCCGCCGCCGGCAGCCGGGGAGCTTGTTTCATCGTCGGCCTCGGGCTTGTCTTGGCGCCCCAAGACATGCGGGCGGCCTCATGTTCCTTGAGCGGCGGCCATGGCGGCCACAAGGCGCGACCTCGTGCTCGGTCTCCTCCTCTACGGTAGGCGAGGCGCGGCGTTGGGAAGCACTACATCGGCCGGTCGAGGGCGAGCCGCCGGTGGCGGTGCGAGGCGGCCAAGACCAACCGGAGTGCGGGCGGTGCGAGGCTCGCCACGGACATAGTCGAGCGGCGTGGTAGAAGAAGGCCGAGCCACTAGGCGGGTGTGAGTCTTGTCGGAGGATGGCCGCGGTGCGAGCATTGGCTGCGGTGTGGAAGGGTGGGGCGACTCGTCGTCTTCTGCGATGACGTTGCGAGGATTAGGCATGAGTATACGGTTTCTTTGCAAAGGTGTTAGACTATTTGCCATAAAATTTTAGTTTTTAGGTTTCTAGAAAGGTAGTGCGGTGGACTATTTTCCAAATGAAATGAATTTTTAATGCACCAAAATATCGGTCCACAAGGGCGGGAGCGATTACAATTCCACGTTGACATCAAAATATCGTCGACATATTACAAGTTCATAACACATGATGTTATGGAATAAATTAATTACAATGGAGTAATTTCTTAATTAAAATATAGTCCTTCACGATGATCGCAGCATATAGCTAGCTTCCTCATTGAGTTCTTCCTCGAGCGATGTCGTCTCAGAAAGAGGCAACTCGTCAAATTGATTGTATTCTTCCTCGTACACTACATTCTCAACTCCGACAATCCTTCTTTTCCATGAAGAACTACGTGGCGCTTCTTATTTGCGGGTCGGTTACATAGAAGACTTGAACAACTTGGTTGCTTGATGCGAATGGTTCGTCTTTGTATCGAAACGATCGAGGTCCACGGTAGTGACGCCCGTACTTGTCGACCTTCACATGTGGGAGATGGACCCAACGGCACCGAAATAGGGGATCTTGAAAAGCACGTGGTCGAGCTCCCATATCTCCTCTATTTGCCCATAATGCAGGCTCCTCGGCCCATCGATCTGAATGCATCTATCACGGACACATGATTACGGTATGCTCTTCCTATCTGAGTGCCGTATAAAATGTGTACCCATTTATGTCGTATCCTTGCCATGTGACAATTGTAAATTGTGGCCCTTTTGCCAACCATAGCAGCGTATCATCACTTGATGACCTCCGGTCATGATCGCACCTTTACCCATTCGTTGAGCCGGCGGTTGTGCTCTCGTGATCCAAACCTCCGGCCAGTGCGGATTACGTTGGCGTACCATGTCTTTGTGCTCGTCGATGTCGCGGGGCAGTTGGGTCATGTTGCAAGACCGTGAAATGGGCTTGGCGTGCGTATCGGATCGGGGTGATTGATTTCCTTCCGATGGTCCGATACCATCGGCCTTCCCTCATGGCGAGATAGAGGCACACCTATCGGTTCCACGAGCCATGTAGTCGGCGCGAGAACTCAATGACCTCTTCGGTTGCATAACCTTCCGATGATCTTTGCCCTCGGTCGAGATCGATTCCGTGCGTAGGACTTGAGAATTCCCATATACCTCTCGAGCGGTACATATGGCGTAGGAACACAGGACCGCATATCTTTATCTCTTTCACAAGATGAACAATGAGATGGACCATAATATCGAAAAATGACGGAGAAATACATCTCAAGTTGACATAGAGTCGTCACCACCTCGGCTGTAGAGCATCTAGTCCTTCGGGATCGATGACCTACGAGCAATTAAGTTGAAGAAATAACACGACCTCAAGATTGCCACTCGGACCTTGTTCGGCAAGATACCCCTAATTGCAACGAGAAGCATTTGTGTCATCGACACATGACAATCATGAGACTTCATACTAATTAATTTCAAATCTTGCGTAGAAACAAGTTTCTTAATGTTAGCGGAGTAACGGACGGGACTTTGACACCATGCAAGCTTTGGCACAATTCATTCTCTCGGCCTTGGACATAGTGTAGCAAGGTGGTGGAAGGTATGTTCGTCCTTTATCGGTCTCTTTCGGTGCTAACTCGGTCCTTATGTTCATATCAACCAAGTCGCGTCGTGCGTTAACACCATCCTTTGTTTTGCCACTAATGTTCGATGAGAGACCAATCAAGCTTTCACATACATTCTTCTCCACATGCATGGCGTCGATGCGTTGTGAACTTCTAAGTGCTCCCAATAAGGCAAGTCCCAAAAATTGGCCGCTTCTTCGGATGTTCTTCCGCGGGTTTTAATTTACATCCCTTCCCAAGCACAACATGGATATCCTTAACCATATCATAGACCTCTTTCCCTCTAAAAGCCCTTGGAGTGACTTGTCCTCCTTATTTCCGTCGAATTGTTTTTCATCTTGCGGTATGGGTGACTCTGAGGAAGGAACCTACGGTGGCGCATATACGATTTCTGCGAGTTGTTCACCATACACTCTCGTAGCATCTAGCGGTGCGAATGAGCTTTGGCTCCTTTAAATCGCGGCTTGAACAGTTACCAGGCGGGAAAATCATTGATAGTGCATAACAACATGCCGCGTAAAGAGAAGTTCTCTCGTTTATGCGCATCCCATACTTGTACCCCTTCGTTCCACAGTGTCACAAGATCATCCGGTAATGGTGCTAGGTACACATCAATATCGTTCCCGAGGTTGCTTGGCCCTTGGATAAGTAGTGACATCAAAATGTACTTAGCTTCATACGGCCAAGGAGGAAGGTTGTACATACATAGGTTCACGGGCCATGTGCTATGTAGGTTGCTCATGTTACCGAAAGGATTCATTCCATCTTTACTCAACCTAACCTTATGTTCCTCGGTTCACTTTGAACTCTTTGAAGGTCCGATCGAAGTTTCTCCTACTGCGAGAATCGGCGGGGTGTCTTAGTTTTCCATCTTTCTTACGCTCCTCAGAGTGCCAGCGCGACAATCTTGCCTCCTTTCGGTTTGCAAATAAATGCTTCAAGCGTGGGATCACGATGAGATACTACAACACCTTAGCGAGGAGGTCCTTGCTTCACCTTAGTAGTATTCTTACGCTTGTATCGGGATGCTTTGCACACGGGACATACATGCAAGTCTGCATACTCTTTACGATCTGAGATACAATCGTTCGGACATGCATGTATTCTTTCTACTTCCATTCCCAATGGACAAAGAACCTTCTTGGCTTGGTAGGTGGTCTTTGGGCAACACGTTTCCCTCCGGAAGAATGTCATTGGAGACCTAACAACACCGTGAAACTCTTGTCGGACCAACCATTGCTCGCCTTCAATTTCAGCGGTTCAAATACGGTTGACAATCTTGTGTATTCGGCTTGCGGCCGAGGAACAAAGGTTTCCCGAGTCCTCCATTAAGCGCTCGAATTTACAAAACTCTCTCTCCTGTGGTTTCATACGCATCGCGTAGCATCGATCCAGTTGTTATCGTGCGACCTATCGTCATCAAAAACACGATCCACATCCGGCATATCGTTGACTTCCTGCGTCGATGTCATCATTATTAACTTCTGTATAATCTGCTCTTCACGTGTTGGTCCAACATGTATACCCTTTTTGAAACCCTTGAATCAAGTGCCCTACGATCTGCGCGGGTTGTTAAAAATCTTCATATTATCGCAATCAATGCATGGGCGATACATAAATTCTATCCCCTTATTGGCATATCTGCTCGCGGCTCTTTTAAAAGCAATCACGCCATTAATGTACTCTTCACTCTGCAGTTACTTACCGTACATCGATTCGGTCCATCTCGCTACACATGTAACAATTAGTAGTGTTAAATTATATTAATAAGCGCAAATCGTTACTCCTCCTATTAGCTTTGCAAATCGTTACTCCTCCTATTAAGCAAATATAAAGAGTTAAAGATCGTTACCCTCGGAGCTCACGTGAAAATTCCTAATATCCATGAGATTCCTCCTTTGTCCTTCTCCTTGAGGCCAATGAGCAGGGCAAGAGAGCCACGATCGAAATACACGACTTATCCCACTCACAAAAACACTCATTCACAACACCCAAAGCGAGAGCTACCATCAAAGCCTCACAAAGGAAGCATGCATGCAAGCCAAATGACCATAAGTTGCTAGGGCAACCCACAACCAAGAACAAGGCAAGCCAAATAAACAAGCCTCCTACAGTAACACAGAGCAAAAGCTTCTCAAGCCCCTCTATTCCAAAGAAGAGATCGGGCGCTAGGGTAGGGGCCTCAGTCGAGTCTTTATATTTATAGGGGTGAAATATCACGAGGCGGTTCTTATTTCCAAATGCGTGATACGAGTATATCACGAGCGGTTCTACACAAACCGTGCATGTTGAACTTTCATAAACGGCTCCATGTGGAACCGTGCGCGATATACTCAATATCACGAGCGGTTATACTTATTAACCGTGCACGTGATATGGAGGATATCACGAGCGGTTCCACATGGAGCCGTCTGTGATGGTCAACACTGAGCGGTTAGTGAGAGAACCGTCTGTGATGGTATATTATCACGAGATGGTTCTTTATTCAGCATGCGCTGATAGCGTCTGATTTGCCCGGTAATAATTAGATGATAAAAAGACCATATCATCACGAGCGATAAAAAGACCATATCATCAATGACAAAAAGACCATATTTACATCACGAGACGGACAATAGGCGGCCTTATCGTTTTACATCACGAGCGATAAAAAAGGATGGCGATCCTATCTTAGTCTTCAAATCTTCGTCGCATTCTCGTCGGCCGGTGGGGCGGGATCACCATTATCTCACCGCGCCTCCACTGTGACCTTGCGCTCAATTTCCTCTTGTAGATGTTCGGACTCGTAATCAAGTCCCATATAGCCAGAGGCCATCAACCTGGTCTCCACGGTCTCGGCTAGGCGGACCCGCTCTCTGCAATGTCGATGTCGTCCTCGACTCTGCTGGGCTGCATCCTCGTGCGGACCAAAAGTTCCATAGGACAATCTCCACGGCGAGGTTTACTCGCCGGATCTTTGGAAACCTCGCCTTTGAGTCTGTTGGAGGAGGAGCTCCAATCGACCGATGGCGCCGTTATGGTCTCGGTAGATGGGAGGGTCTACAGCGGATTGCATTGCGAGCGGGCGCCTTGTTCGCGGCTTGGGCGAGTTGCGATCGAGAGAGGTGCGAGTACACAACCAAAATGTAGGCGATGCAGCGGGGCGAGAGAAGCCATTTGGAATTTGTGGAGAGAGTGGATGATCAAGGAGCTTCGTGAAAATCCCTTTGATAAGGGTTGTCTATTTATATAAAGGCTGGGCGGGAGAGCGAAGAGACACTCGCGGGAGATGAAGGGAATGAGATCCATAACGCGAGCGGCTCTATGATGGATCCGTGCGTGATATATTATCACGAGCGGCTCTATTAAGAACGTGCGAGATATCACAATATCACGAGCGGCTCTATTTAAGCGCGTGCGCGATAATATCACGAGCGGTTTGCTTAAAGAACGTCGAGATATCCTCAATATCACGAGCGGTGCCAGAAGCGAAATGCGTGATAATGAGAATATCTTAGACGATTCTTTAAGCAAGCCGTCTGATATTATCACTGAGCGGTGCTTAAATAAGCCGTCTGTGATATGATGATATCTCGAGCGGTTCATTAATAGAGCGTCTGTGATATTCTTTATCAAAAGCGCACCCTAGGGTTTTGCTCTTTACTCGTCGCCGTCTCCGCGCCCCTTAGGCTCTCGCGCGCTCTCGGCTCCTCTAGGGTTCTTTGTTCACCTCCCCGGCCAGTAAGACCCAGCCCGCCGCCCCTTCATCGGCAGCGCTGCCTCGCCTCGGCGCGCGCCTCCTCCCGTGTCGGCCTCCTCCCGCGCCTCTCCCTCCTCCCGCGTCGGCCTCCTCCCACTGCGGCCTCCTCCTTGCACCGTGAGTTGTTGTGCGGCATCCTATGTGAGTATTCCTAAAGATCGGCAAATTGATCGGTGGGCTTTGTTGACATGCTCGTGATGAACTCTGTCTTATCACGAGATTGAATGTGATAGTTAGTTGATTCTTGAGCTCTATTGTACAAATTACTTACTCTTGTCAATTTCATATCTGTTAATTTGTTACTTCGGTTGAATGCTAGTTATCACGAGACGGTTGAATGCATCAGTCAATTTGATATCTTGTTAGTTCATTCATGAGCTCTATTGTATTGACGAACCCTCGTGATGTGACTTTGATAGTCTTTGATAATGTGAACTGAAATTGATCGGTGGGCTTTGTTACAGTTCGCTCTGTGATGAACTTTTCTCTTATCTTGAGATTGAATGTGATAGTTAAGAGATCATTTTGATAATGATTGAGATCATTTGTGATTAAGCAAAGTATTGTTTAGAGCTCATAGTTTGAATTTATACTATCATATTCATTTAATGAAGAGTATAGACAATAGGATTGAGATGGCAAAGACTTGTTCTTTTGCAACTCTCATACGAGCACAAACTACCATCAATCCTTCTTTATATATTATACGTTTGTGCATCATTTTCGGTTAAGTTGAGTAAATCTGCTTGAATGCAGTGATTAGAGCTTACGCATATTGCTTCGTGCATATATAGATAGCAAGTAAGCGACATGGCGTCCGCACCATCTTCGCGCCGTCCGGATCTCGAGGAAAGTTGTGCGTCGCGAGATGGCGGAGGAACATCGAAATTCCTCGGGCATAATGGCCGTCACGGAGGTCAATGCCAATGGGATCTGTGAGTCCCCAAAGCGTGGCGAGATTCGAACCTTGTGCGGGATACTTGGAAGAGCGGGTCCCCATCACCACTTGGTGGGACAACGTGTCGGATGTTCGGGAAGCGGTGTGGGGCGAAGTTTTAAAATCGTTCACTTTCCGACCCGCGGACGGCGCGCGTGGAGCGACGAGCGTTGCTCTCGATCGGAAGGCGTGGAGGACCTTCAGAGCGTGCTTGTCACAAGAATGCGTGAACACGGGTCGAGCGCCCTTCACGGCGTATAAATTCTTGTCGCGGGATATATGGGGCCTTTGTGCAAATGAAACGGCGCCTTGAATTTCTTGAGAAAGTCACGGCGCACAAGGCTCTCCAGACATAACACTCACCCCACAAACTCGGCACCGCTGTGATGCGGGTAAAACCGCGCAATGGGCGGCGGAGGGCCTTGAGCGAAACAAGGCCATTTCTTTGAGATCACAGACAGTACGCTCTCTCACAGTTAAGATCGAGGCATCGATTACATCTTGGTAAATCTCTTTCACAAACCAGCGAGGCAGGGATGTGGCCAACCGTGTGGTAAATGTCTTGAACTACCTAGTTGTTAATAAGTCTATAACTTCATAATGTATATAATAACATGATGACCTCTTGCGGCAAATTGAGTTCCACATGTTCGAAGGCTCCTTCCAAGCGAGCGAGGAGAAGGATATACTAACTACGTACACGGAAACAAGGAGCACCGGGTGCATACGCGAGCAAAGGGGTTAACGTATCTTGGAGGATGGATTCCCGGGCGACTCTTTGCGTATAGGAGCGGGGAAGAGATCCAAGGCGAGTGCGACCACGGTGTTGGAACATGTGCTTACTTCAAAATTTGAAGGAAGAGAGCGGTGCTTCTTGCAAAATTTGAAGAAAAGATAGCAAGATTGCGGGACCAAGTGAATTAACTACTACTCCTCAACAACGATCGCGAGCCGCCCCGTTGTTTTGGTAGGCGATCCTCCTCAACATCGGAGTAGCGTCGCGTCACGCAAAATTGTGAACACGATGATGTCCAATTACCTATCGGCGACATCAAGGTAATGTACATCTCGGAATGCTCAAAGATAGACCTATAGGGCGCCTTAGCTAATTGCGTATCGTTTTGTAGGAGCCGGCCTTTGCACACTCCAAGTGAGGATGGTTGGGATGTCTATTGAGGTGGGCGGGGTGGTGTATCCATGCAATGAAGGGATAGTGCGACACGGTGCCCGGTGGCGAGGAGTTACGCCGAGGTCAGTGGACATGGTACATGATAATTTTAGGGCCGTCCGCTGGAGTCGCGAACAACAAAATCATAACACTAGGGGATGCCTGTGCAGTTTTATTCGGTGGCCAAAGAAGGACATCGCCTGGACCTGCGGTGCCGCCTCAACCTTCGATGACTCCACCCCAACCATCTCCACACGACCATGCCCCTCAATTCAACTTTTGAAGGACATCGTCACGGACCTGCGATGTCGCCTCAACCTTTGATGACTCTACCCCAACCACTGGACACGACCATGTCTCTCAACAGACCCTCCATGGCGCACCTCAACCTTCGCCGAAGCCGCCTCATCGGTTCCGTGGAGAAGACACGAGCGAACAAAAAAGCGTGCGCCGTATCGGTTCGAGTGCGATGCGGCGGGAGGAAGGCGCGTAGCGCGCAAGTCGTTCGGGACAAATCGAAATCGAAGAACATTAAGGCGCTTCGCCTCTAACCTAAGAAATACTCTTTGAAGTCCGTTGGCGGCGAGCACGATATTAGCCTCTGTTGGATTAGGTTGTCGAGTTTGCATATTGGTACTTGAAGAAGACTAAAGAGAAAGTGCGATGGAATCACCATCGGATACGGAGGACTATTTCCTCCACGAGCGGCCCCCTTCATCGTGGGCTTGACGACTTGTTCGACCTATTCAACCTCAAAGCCCTCGATGCCTCACTTCTACGATGCTGGACACTGTAAGTGTGTACAATCAAGTTCTACATTCACGTACATTCACGTAATATAACAACTCATTGCTTATGTATAGATACATGATTAAAACTGCCCGGCGATTGAAAGAACCGGTGGGTTTCCTCGACCCACACGTGGTCTCTGAGCAAACCATCTTGGCAGACACATCCTACGTCGAGAAATACATAACGGCAGGATTGCTTGCTCAAAACTACGTGGACTACATAATGGTGCCCTACAACGAGTAAGTGCTTCACTACTTGCTATACAAATTTCATTTGTACTTTATCTGTGTATGAACTTAGGTTTAATGACTATAGCGACATACATGAGTAGGCATCACTGGATCCTTCTAGTCATTATACCAAAGAGGAATCAGGTACTATACCTTGATTCCCTAATGAAAAAAGGCCACGACTTCACCCTTGTGCAAGAAGTAGTCGACCAGTGTGCTCATTTCCTCCATACATAACTCTATTGTAGTCTTCCTTCGTTTGAAATGGCGAGGTTAACTTTTTGGAAACATGTGAGTCGTTCATCTCCTATATTGCCGAGGAGGGCTATACAAGGAGCGAGCATACACTTAATCACGGGCGCGATTTCGATGCGTGCTACAACACAATAATCCTATATCATACTTCGTAATAATCGTCTCGATGACTATACCTATATATGTAATTCTATTTTTCGGTCACGCGACAAAAGCGAGAAGAATGTGCATTCTCGTTTGCCATCATATGCGATTCTCATGAGTGCTAGGTTGCGGATCCGAGGTTGGTCAATCTCTTAATAATTGCTAATTATAAATTTAAATATATATGTGTAACACTTTACTCTTGTTTGTAGGTTTTGAATATAGATTTAGATTCACTCGTTGAAAGAGATCTCGGATGTTAGGAGGAGGCTGCACCTTCATCACGACGGATATCATTGCGGCCAGCGGAGAGTTTCACTCTTGAGCGACCTTGAAACAATTAATATAGTTGATATAGTTGAAATTCACTTTGAATAGTTGTGATTCAATGGTAAACTTTGGATTGTCACTTTGGGTTGTATGACAATATTTTACGAGCGAGTTGATATTACAATGTTTGGTATGTATTTGATATATGTTCGTTTGTATGACAATGATCACTTTGGGTTGTCAACGATTGATATACGTGATGTATCTATTTTACTGCTGCTTATTTTGAGAGGGCATGGCTAGCAATCCGAGGCTAGCGAAATTTTTAAAAATAGTTATCTTTGAAATAACTATCACAGACGGTTTATCAATCAAACCAAATGCGTGATATGTATAATCGAGCGGCTCTATTATATAGCAAATGCGTGATATACACATATCCCGCGGTTCGTAAATATAACCGTCGAGATATCCTTTATCACTGATGTTCTATTTACGAGCAAATGCGGGATATGTGTATATCACGAGCGGTTATATAATGATAACCGTGCAGGATATGTGTATATCATAGGCGGTTCGTAAATAGAGCGTGCGTGATATGCGTCTATAACGACGGTTCTTGAATAGAGCCGTGCAGCGATAATAGATATCACGAGCGGTTTTATAATTAGAACCGTGCGTATTTATGACTTATCACAGAGCGGATGTTTAGCGATGCGTGATAACGCAACTTATCACAGGCGTATAAAAACACGAGGCGGTTGGAACCGTGCGTGATGACTATTCGGAACCGTCTGTGATGAGGTGTGTGTAGTAGTGTAAGAGCTAACATGTGAAAAGGAAGACATCAAGATGATTTTGTATGTATCGACTCCGTCAAATTCATCTTGTATATACATTTACAACTAGCTACAAATTGTACTAATTGATAGACAAGAAGAAGTGCACCCGGTTGACAAGCTACAAACTAAAATGCACGTCTTGGAGACAACATAGATTGCCGGCGGTGCCCTACCAGCGGCACCGTGGCGAGGTTGGCCGTTCGGTAGTCGACCTCCGGCAAAAAAGCGAGCGCGTCGCGTGCAGGCGTGACGGCTACATGTCGATGCACTCCACATAGTAGAGGTGCATGCATACGAGCGACACAGCCAGCGCCATCTCGGCGACCTTCACGTCGAGGCGAGCACTACGCCGTCGCATTGCCATTGTACGCGCATAGCGCTCGCGGATGGAAGTAAGCGGGAATTTTTACCGGCAAATATTTTTTTGAAGCGGTAAATTTGGTTTGGTAAGTAAATTGGAATTTTTGACTAATTTTGGCTGAAATTTTTGACTAATTTCGGTTGAATTTTTAAAAATTGAATTTTGATTTTTAAAAAACAAATTCGGATAAAATTAAAATAAATTCGATTTTTAGACAAAATTCACCTAAACTAAAAATTTTGGAGCTGGTTTGTAATTACATCGACCCCAACGATAAAACCGGTTTGCCGATTTTCGTGATAAAAAAACCATGAGCGAAGTCGAAGCGTGGCCCAAACCTAAGCTGAGGCTCATGTGCTGGGCGTGGTGCGGCGGCTCGCTCGCAGGACAACTATTGCCTCTGCGACAGCGGCGTAGACTTCGTAAGTTGCTTACGTAGTTCCTTATTCGAACTGCGTGTTGGCTCGACTTTGAAGAGAACTTATATTATTTTCTCTGGGCGTCACGCACACAAGAAGAAAAACACAAATGAGTTTTACGACATCTAATTACTTACGTCTTTTCTCTTTTTTGTTATTCCAGTGCTTATTACTTTACAAATACAAACTAACAAATAGACTCTTAAATACATGAGCTAACAAATTTACTTGCCTAACAATGCGCCACAACTGCTGCACGTCTTGCTTGAGCCAGACTTTATGCACGCATGACTCAACGAGCCAACTGACACACGCACTCCACAACTATCGGACTCTTACCGAGTCTTAAGCCTAAACACCACTACGTGTGCATGTACATGACTCTGATGCACACACGCCTTATTTGCTGACCCACTAATCCATTATCTCTACCATTCAACTGATATGTAAACTCAATTAACATACAAAACACAAAGAAATTAATATTATATCTAACAATTCGCTCCAAATCTTAACATGCTGATTCACCGTTACGGATCGTCCGCGACCTCTTTCCACACGCTGCAGCTTTCTTCTTGTTGTCACATATAGCAGTCTCTTGCACGACTCATGCGTCATTGACGGTCTCTACGCAGCCGTTTCTCTACCACGTCGTGCACTCCTTGAGGGACAGTACAGTCGCTCTCGCCACGCGATCACTCTTAAGAGACAATACATTCACCCTCATCATTACCGACCATGAACATGGGCGCCACCGCAGCCAATGCACCAAGCGGTTCTTCTCTCGGAGACATAGAGATGGCCACCAATGCCATCTTGCCTTGATGGTTGTTGACGACACTCCTTGGTAGCAAGTATTTGGGAGACATGCGCCTCCACTCTTCACCGCTACCACTTTGCCGCCACAACTTCGTCGCTAGTGGCATGACTCACCGGGCGACTCTGACCTCCGATTCTTCTTGCGACGACGGCCTCCATGCTATCGCCATTTGTCGGCCTCATGCTGACTCGTTTCTCAGCGGCTTCGCACCGCCTCACCTTGCCACTACCGGTCTCCACCTCTGGTACAGTGGTGACTGCCGTCGTCGGCCTAATCCGTGGCGATCACGTTGTCGCCACTGGTGTGCACGTTACGTGCGATTTCCGCACACAGCGCTGGCCTCGCCATGGCCGTGCGGATCTCCACCGTCACGGTCCTGGTGCACGGTGCTACAGCCGGCCTTGTCACCGGTGCCCCCGTACACCTCCGCCCAATGCGACGGCTCTCCTCATTGTAGAGCCACATGCTCCGCCGGTCACCGCCGTCGCAGCCACGCACATGCCGTTGCTGCGCATGCGGCTATCTTGCGCATGTGCGACACATCGCGCGCTGCGGCCTCGAACTTGCGGCGGTCGTGCGCCTGCTTTTCGCTATGCAGCCACGACCGATTCGCCTCCGCCGGTTCGCTCGACTTTGTGCCGTAGGCTCCACATGGCACCAGTGCGCAACTGGGCTACTCTTTGACAGATGAGTGAGCCTTTTCGGACCATCTACACATATGGAGTGCCTCACTGATCTCCCATACAGCACCTGTCGAAGAAAAGAGGCGGCCGTGGCGTGCGGGCGCAGCGCGCCTGCGTCTGCCTTGACATGCTGGTGTGGTGCCTCCACATTGAACACCGTCTCAGCGAGCGCCGCGCGGCCACCACTTTGCTCTCGTCGTCGTCGCCGTGCTCTGCTCCGCGCACAGCACCACTAGCTCCCACCATGATCACCAGCACGCATGCGCACCTGAACTGACGCTACTCCTCACATGGAACCGGTTGTTGCACGCCATTGCTGATCGGCGAGTCAACGCCAGACAGCTTCTCCTCGCAACTCGCTCTGATACCAATTGTTGGCCCAGCTCTCGAAGAGAATTTGTACATTGTTTCTTCTCTGGAATGCACACACATAAGAAGATGAACACAGATAAGTTTTGCGCGCCTAACCACTTGCGTCTTTTTTTTCTTGTGTTATTCTATTGCTTATTACTTTTCAAACTAACAGATAGATTCTTAAATACATGAGCTAACAAATTTACTTGCCTAACAATGCGGCACAACTGCTGCACGTCTTGTTTGACCCGGACTTTAGGCACGCTTGACTCAACGAGCCAATTAACACACGCACTCCACAACTATGGGACTCTTACCGAATCTTAAGCCTAAACACCACTGCATGTGCATGTACATGACTCTGATGCACACACGCCTTATTTGCTACACGCAGACACATGCATCACGTCAATGACCCACTAATCTGCTAACTCTATCATGTAATTGACATGCAAACTTAATTAAGGTGGTGTGTAGGGAGTATTTGAGTATTCGGATTTGCTATTTTTCAGGCAACTGAAAATATGTAATCTTTCAGTCGAATTTTTCAACCGTCCGATCTGTTTGAGATTCGTTTCTTTGCATCCTGAGTTTAACGGGGCCACTTCTCTTTGTTGGATGCGGTTATAAAAGATCGACCCGTTTCGCCTGTGACAGGGTTCTATCTTCTCTTTGTCTTCACTCTTCAATTTATTCCGAACTCAGTTTTTCTTCTCGAAATGTCCGCCTACTACTCTATTGACCGAGTGGAGAGACCTAGAGCTTGGACTGGAGTGGTGCTGGTGAGGTCTCTACGCGGGGGAGGGTGAGTTGACGGCGTGCGGTGGTTCCCAGTGGCGAGAGAATGCTTTGTGGCGACCGGTGGGGTGACCGCGTAGGAGTTGTCTTCGTGTCCTGTCTACTGCGGACTTTGAGGTTGGTGTTCTGTGTTTTTTGTTTGATTTTGTGGTGTTTTAGGACTCCTAAGTCGATAGATCTGCTTTTTTTGTTGTTGATTTGTTCGGATTTTAGGTTATTTTAGACCAAGAGCTTGGACTGGAGTGGTGCTGGTGAGGTCTCTATGCGGGGGAGGGTGAGTTGATGGCGTGTGGTGGTTCCCGGCGGCGAGAGAATGCTTTGTGGCGACCGGTGGGGTGACCTTGTAGGAGCTGTCTACTGTGGACTGTGAGGTTGGTGTTATGTGCTTTTTGTGTGATTTTGTGGTGTTTTAAGACTCCTAAGTCGACAGATCTGCTTTTTTTTGTTGTTGATTTGTTCGGTTTTTAGGTTATTTTAGCCAGATCTTCGAATTTGAGGGGCGGTATTAGTTGATTTCTTTGTTTTTTTGGTTGTGGTATAGTGTTTTTTTGTGGTAATTCGTGCATGCTTCTGATATTAGATGGTGTCTGTCTTGACCAAGCACTATATGATGCTTCTTTGTATGATTTTTGAGCTTGATTCATGTCTATGTTTATGTAGCTCTTGTGTTGCACACCGCGACCTAACAATGGTGGAGTTATCACATTTGGGAAGAAGAGTGGATGAGAGATGTCTATGGATGAGTGGTCTGTAGCTGTAGACTAGTGGTGCTCACTGCTCAGGATGAGCCTAATAGGGTAAGTACTATATGGGCTAAGATATATACCTAGGGTCTAATTTCACTTGTCTCTACTTATGTGCTATTTCTAAGGTCTAATTTCAGTGTCATATATATCTCGGCTACGTAGTTAATTCAGTGCCAATAATTTCTGCTAGTTCTTGCTATCCCTAAAACTATCTGCAAACTATTCAGTGTCAATAATTGTCACTCTTCGAAGAGACTTAGCATCTAAAGTAGTTCCCCCCCCTGTGTGTTGTCCATGGAAAATATGCAGAGCAAAACTTTGATCTCCAAATTTATGTCAAGCCGATGATGGTATTCATAAAACTGTTATCTTATTAAATTTCAATGTCAAGTTCTGTTCAATTTTAGTATAACTTGAGTGCAAATTATTTTTTTCATCTGCTTCAGTGCAAGGTGTGTATTTTAGAGCTAATTTTTAGATATTATGTTTAAACGGTTTGTAGATTTGTGCATTTTGGTGAGGTGTTCTGAATGGAAATTTTTAGCATGGCGTTTTGAATGTGTGTGATTGAGTGTCTGGACGTCAGAGTAGTTCAGTAGAACATTTTGTTCTTACCAAGCATACTCCAGTATTGAGCTGGTTCTGTGACATATGTTCAATAGCAAGTTGTTGAGCTAGAGAATCACATGTTGTAGAGATGTTGCTACTGACCTCAGTTGAGTAAAAAGCCGACTCAGCCGCCTCCAATCAGGTCCTATGTCAAATTATCCTCATGAGTAGAAGCTATATTATTATCAGTAAAGTACTAAGGACTCCATCTAGCGATGAGTCAATCTTTACCTCCTTATGGTGAAAGCCAATTACCTCAAAGTGCCCTCTTATCTCATTGGACTTTGTCTTGTTGGATGAGTGGTAGATCACTGGAATTGTGTTTCTAAAATTAGTGATTTAATGTCCTCCCTATGGACATTTTTATAAAAAAATACTATCACAAATATGTCATATTCTTTAGTTGATCTTGCAGAGTCTACCACCAAAGGAAAACCGAATGAAAAATGAAATATGTGGTTTCTTTGTGAAAGGCCATCATAGTTAGTACTATCGAACTATATTTGTTTCTTTAGTTTTTATTTGGTTTTGCTATCGAACAACCTCCTGAAATGTTCTTAAATCCCAAATGATTATGTGTCTGATTTCTTATTGAGATCTATGTTATCTATTTTAGATTAAAAGGGCATTGCTGTTGGGTTTTTGTGCTATCTCGACCCATTATTTTGTAATTGACTTTTCAATTTTATATGTGTACCATGCACACTATCCTGAAAAGCTAATTTCAGTTATGCAGTCGTGTTTTTTCTCGAACAAAGGTTCTATTGCATGTTTTGAACCTTGTGCAGATCATGTTATGCAGTCATTTTCACTGAACTGTGGCTTTCAACTATGTGCAGATCATGTTATGCAGTCATTTTCTGACACTCAGTTAGAACTATTATTGCAGTTATGAGATTTTCGTATCTATATTTTTCATGCTTAATCAGTTTGTACTAGTTAAATACATTTATTACATTTAGACAGATGCAAGAAAGTTGATGTAGTAACTATCATAATCTTTACTACATGATTATATGTGTTGCAAAAGGTTACATTGATTTTGTTTTTTAGTGCATTTGTTTTTCTAATTTTCAGGACTGGTTTTGTTGTCTACTTCATGGTGTCGCCAGCCCAGAATTTAGTTGCCAACGGGCCTAGAGCACATTGCTCTTAATTTCTTGAAAATTTGGATTTGCTGTCCAAAAAATCCACTCATGTACAAACTTGCACATCATTTTACTAAAACTTTCAGAGTTTGGATTGTTGCAATTTTAGTTCACTTGATGTGTAACTACTATTTGATTTTAGATTTTTTTTATTAGATATTGAGCTGTACAAGTAGGACTGTTCTTGACATGCAAATTGTCATTTATATTAAGCAAAGATGAATTTTTCCTTTTCAGTTTTCTTATTTCTTCTTATCTTATGATGATACTTGTGAAATACCTGCCATACAAAAAGTTACATAATGAGTTAGTTAAAATTGTAAAGTTAGTTACATAATTTATACTAAGGTTCAATTTATTTTTGTAGGGGTTGTCTCTGTATTTTGTACTTGTTCTGCAACCTAACCTTTATTTTATGTCTAATTTTTAAGGTTTGGTTGCTGCCAATTCCCCCTTTCTTCACTTTTCTAGTGCTCTTCTTTTTGATGCCCTAGTGGTTTCATTTTTCGGTGTAAGCTATCAATTATTTTTAAGGTTTGGCATATTAATGCTAAATGGGTCTCAATCGCTGAACTGCATGCCACATTCCAACCTACTAATAGCAAAAACATTGGCGCTAGATGAATTTGCTGAAACTTTGATATGCAGGGAGGCGTCAGTTCTCCGTTGCATCGGAGCCTGAGTTGACACCTAGAGAAGTCTGAGGAGATGTCAACATGATTAACAGGAGATTGGATGCACTGGAGACAGCTGAGTATGTGAGGTAAGATGCCTCAATTAAGCTTCTATATGTAGTTGTCTTCAATAATACTTATAATCAGCCAGGATTCCATCTTGCTGAGTATGGCTGCACTAGCGACAATTGCAGAAAAATGGTACTTGAACACCCATATACATTTTATAGTTCATCAACAATATGTTTTGCATTGTTCCATTTCCATAGGATCGAGCTTACATTTTACATTTGATATTGTCACTGCTGCTGTTCTATTTTGCAACCATATCTTTGCACCTAAAAACTTGCAAACAGTTTAATTTGAATTTGCAATAGCTTGATACATGCAATTTCAATAATAGTAGAGTGCAATTTCAGTTTTTTGTATGGGTTCATCAAGTGTACTGTTATTTTTCTATAGGTTAGAACAATTTTTTTGTTTCAGTTATTTGTAAGGGTTCATCAAGTTTGCTATTATTTTGTCAATGTTAGAATAAATCTTGCGGTTCAGTGTCTTTTGTCTATTATTTTGTGTTTTATTGTCTTGACCAACAAGGCGATAATCTGCTAGTTTTCTATGTTGAGTATGGTTGCACTAGTGACAATTGTCTATGTTAGAAGAATTTATGTCATTGCTTCTTGTGCCTGTCGCCCCTTCTTTGGCTTTAGGGAGGGGTTTCTGTATCTTCTGCTGCTGTTATCCTTTGATCTTTGTACTTCCTGGTTTTGTTTTGATGGTGGTGTTACTTTTATAGGCTAAGATACTACTGGTAGTATATCCTTGTGGGAGCCATAGTGCCAATTGCCAAACACAACACCACCTGCATTGTCTTGAGTATCTTGACTAGATGCTGGGAGTGCTAAGTGAGAATACATTTTTAACTCGCGGTTTTCGGTTGTCTTGTGTGACGTTGATTGAGTGAAGTAGGATGGGCTTGCTAGTTTATCATTCTTGTACCTTGAGCCGACAATTACATGAAGTCGAGTGTCTGTCTTTTTTTTTTTTCTTGAGTCGGGAATTAGGATGGATTTTTAGAGCATACTACTACTTTTGATAGTTTCATCGCTTCATTCTTGATGCAAATTATGAGAAGCGAGAGAAAGAGAGTCGTGGTTCGAAGGTAATCAATTTAAATTCCTCCTCCCATTCTGATCATTTCCATCCAAGTGTTTTTATTTTTTTCATGATCATCATCCAAGTGTTCTTAAACTTTATTGTCTTGACCCACAAGGCGATAATCTGCTGGTTTTCTATGTTGAGTATGGTTGCACTAGTGACAATTGTCTATGTTAGAAGAATTTATGTCATTGCTAAATCATACATCAGATCACAAAGGTTTCATGCAGATTAATTACTATCAAGTTTGAGAGCTCTATCATACCACTATCATAAGGATATTATACCACTTGTTTGTGTGCAATTTGATAATTTGTATGCATGTTTGATTTTTTTGGTTGAAGTTGAATTACCTGCTATTATGTCTACAATTGGTTAAAAATATTATGAAGCCTACAATGGATTTTAGTCATATGTATGATATTCCACTAATTGTAAAGCCGCCTCATCACCTTTCATGCTAGTTATTTGATGTGTTGTCAAATTGCAAGTTATTTACATAAATATTGCCATGTCAAACCATGTGCAATTTTATATACCCAGGACTACAAGTTTTTCTACTTGAAAAATGTTTGTTTCTAGGAAACTGTACATGTTTTTGTGGTTGTAGAAGTTTGTGATTCTTGAGTTCCTGCTTATCTGCATGTGTGTACTGTGTAGTCATATTAGGATTACTACACTTGTTTTAATTTTGTTTAGTATCAAATACTAACAATACTACTTTCAGATTCAGGAGGTGTAGTTGTACATCTCCTGATGTAATGGTAGACATTTTTGAATTTTTCAAAACTTGCACCATTGGTTAAATTTTTTCATGGTCAAGTCATATATAGTTGAAATGATCTTAGGTTTGGGAGCCATCTGTTTTCCTTGATTTGATGTTAATTTCTCTCAATATAGTAGGAGTTTATTATGCGGCCTAGAATTATTTTTTTGTTTGTTTTTGTAGTGGTTCCCCAAGGTTACGATATTTTTCTAGCTTAGAGTAATTTCTCTCAAATTAGAATGTGAAATATTTGTTTACTTATCTTAATTTCTTGTTATGATGATCCATGCCAATTGCTTGCTTGTTACCTTATGACATAGTCAATATATGGTTGCAAAATGCACTCGTCTCTAGATGCTTTTGAGTTGAATATGTAATATATGTATGAGGAAAGGGTTCATCTGATTGAGTAATATTAATTAGCTGAAATTAGGCTAATCTTGGGGTTGTCATTATTTTAGTTGGAATAGAATTGTAGGTAACTTTTAACCTAATGTATTTTTAGAAGACCTTTTTCTTTGTCGTGAGAAATTGCTTAATCAGATTTTTAGACCTATATATTAATAATTGCTAACTATGTGTAATAAATATCTGTATTTTGCTATATTTTACTAGCTAGTTCAAGAAGCTGCAGACAATTTGTTTATAAATTGCAGTGTTGTACTTTCTGCAATATCTATTGCTTTGGATCTATGATTTTAATTTTCCGTATGAAACTAATCTCATTAGGTTATTTTAGGGTGCACTAGTATCTAAATTTGTTTATAAATTACAGTGTTGTCCCAATTGCTGCCATAGGGAGTGTTTGCCACAATGTTCTGCTTGTTTTTCAGTACTATGATTAGGATTCAAATGTGGGGTTGATACGGATTATATGCGAGAATAGTCTTATTGAGATACTATTGTATTGTTTTGCTTCTCTAGGTTCGGATAAATGTGTTGCATGAGGTAGTGTGATCATGTTGTTGCTATCAATTAGTCCATTGTGTAGTTACTCTTTTGGCTCTCTCATGCTGTCACTACAACCTCGATCCAAGGTGGTAGCCTACCACGATTATGTTGATTTGTTTGGAGTCAATTGCCAGTGAGCTTGTCTTGAAATGAAAATGAACTCATAGTGATTCAGTTTTAATTGCAATTTAGTGTGCATTATTTCTTGTCGATCGACTTGGGAGTACTAATTAAGCTTGTAGATAGATTAGCCTATCTGATTATTGGTAGTTGCATGCCAGAGAGATAATGAGACTATTGTGTGCAAAGGACCCGGTGATTATATCCTATTTCTATGTCTTACATGATCACTGCTTTGTTCATCTCTGAGAGACTAAAAAACTCAATTATTCAATTTCAGGGTTGAATGGATTGCAAACATTGTTTTTAAGAAACTAGTTATATGATATCTTGCATCCTGAAATACCCATTCTCACAGGACATGGATGTTCAATCACCGAATTGTGTAGAGTCAAACACAACATTGTTCTCATGGAAGAAGCTATTCAGCAGTTAACTAACTGATATCTATTATTGAGACCTGCTGCTGCAGTATTATGCAATGTAGTGGCAACATGGTTAGATGCTTCTAAACAAATGGTATACTTAGGTTTAGTTTAGAACGGCATACCATTTGAATTAAAATTTCACTTTTAGGCAATCTGCAATTTTAGCTCTTTGGGTGTGTAACTTGTATTTTGTGTCTTCGTTTTAATATTCTATATGTTTATAAGGAAAATTCTCTATGAAAATTGAAAAATACCTTTCCTGATGTCAACTTGCATTCCACTTTAATTAAAGTTCCTGTGTTAGTAATTTTGCAATTTTAGTTCGTGGGGTGTGTAATTTGTATTTGTTACTTCATTCAATATTTTTTACTTGGGAATGTTCCTATGAATATACCTTCTTGATGTCAACTTGCATACCATTTTAATTAAAGTTTCAGTGTTAGCTATTCTGCAATTTTAGCTCTTTGAGTGTGTAACTTGTACTATGTGTCATCATTTTATATGTTTTAGAAGGAAAATTCTATATGAAAATATCTTCCTGATGACAACTTGCATTCCATTATTATTAAAGTGAAAATTGAAAATACCTTTCCTGGCATCCAGTGGCTCTACTCTCTCTCTCTCCTCCTCGACCGGCAATTAAGAGAATATCTCTTAATATTCAAGAGATATTAAGAGAATGCAATTTCTTTCTTGGTGTTGACCTTGAGAAAAAAAAAAACCCAAACAAAAAAAGCCCAGCAAATCCGAGAAAAAAAATTCCAATAGACCCAATAACAGACAGCCCAAACAAAGATAGAATTTCTGTACTTTGTAGGGTTCACTAAGTATAGGACTTTTTGTCTAGGATAGAATTTTCTTTCTTTCTATATTATGTTTCTATATTAATAGAATGTAATTTTTGTATATCTATTGTCATTTTCTATTTGACCTTGTTTAGGTTTCTTTGTTTTTGTACTCTGTAGGGTTCACCAAGTATATGATTTGATTGTTTTGCATGAATTTGTTCAGCCGTGACTCGTGTAGCCGTGAAGTTTTTCTTATGTGTGTATCAGTAATTTCTTTTTTAGTAGGTAGTCCTTTGATGAAATGAAGTAGCCAGTTAGCATTTTCAAGATGCAATTCAGCCCGTTAGCAACAGAGATTTTGAAAATGTGAGCTTGCTGTTAGCTCAGCCCAAAGACATACAAAACAATACAATGTGACCAACTTGCTTAATGGTCAAAATTTGTTCAGCCGTGACTTGGGTAGACTTGAAGTTTTTCTTGTGTTTGTATTAGTAGTTCCTTTTTTAGTGGGTAGTCCTTTGATGAACTGAAGTAACCAGTTAGCACTTTCAAGTTGCAATTCAGCCCGTTAGCAACAGAGATTTTGAAAATGTGAGCTTGCTGTCAGCTCAGCCCAAAGACATACAAAACAGCATAATGAGACCAACTTGCTTAATGGGTCAAAATTAAAAAACAAAGCAGACCCGTTAAGAACAACACAACCCAATTAAAAAAAACACAGCCCAACTAAAAAGAACACAGCCAAACGTAAAAACAACAGCCAACCGTTGGATGTGCATCCAAGGGATAGAAAAAGTGACTGAAACATTACAAATTTTCAGTCGCCTGATCAATAGTCAGTCCCTTGAGTATTTTGTTGCTAACTAGTATTCAAATTTTGAACTCTTAGATCTAGATTCAATGCATGAGATCGCTTTGGCTCTTCTCCTAATGAGATATCACCAAGCATAATATAGATAAAAAAAACTTAAGTACTCACAAACCCCAAAAACACTCGAGTACTCCCTAGCAAACCCCTTTAATTAACATGCAAAGCACTGAAAAGTCAAGATTACATCTAACAACATGGCCCACGTTTCTGCCCACCTCTTCACGTACGTCCCAGGCCGTGCGCGCCTAAACAGGCGGCAGCCGGCCGACGCCCATCGTCGGGTCGGTGTCCGAGCGGCAGAGCGGGCACGTCGAGTGCGCGTCCAGCCACGGGTCGATGCACTCCACGTGGTACAGGTGCAGGCACACCGGCAGCAGCCGCACCGTCTCCCCGAGCTGGAACGCGCCAAGGCACACCGAACACGTCGCGGCTGCCTCCTCGCCGCCGCCTGTCACGTTGTGCTTCACCGACCTGCTGTACGTGAACGCCGGGAGCCCGGCCGTCGGGCTGGGGCGCGGCGGGCGGGCGTCGCTGGCCCTGCTGTGGATCTGTATCTCGTCGTCGCGCGGTCGAGGTGGTGGCCGTGGCCGTGCGGCTGCAGCGGTCGCGGCGGCGCTATTGTTGCGGTAGCAGAGGTTGCACACGATAATGAGCACGACCGGGGAGGCCACGACGGCGATGACGATGACGGCGACCATCGCTCCTGAAGACGAAGACGTATTATTCGACGGTGTCGACGGCGGTAGACGCCAGGGCGGCGGTGGTGGCGAAGACAACGTCCGCCGCGGCGGAGGTGGATCAAAGAAGGGGAAGCCCGGCGGCAAGTAAGCCATTGGTGCAACTGCAACTGCAAACTAGCTAATTATTACGTTGCTGTTTGGTGTAACACCTGGACGGTTTTATAATATAAGATTTGAGTCAATTATATGTGAATCAACGGAAGCTACCTGGAAGCCAATTCTGAGGGCAGGGGGTTAATCAATTGCCAAGTACGCGTTCAGGACTTCAGGAGAGGAAATGACGGACTTTTGCCGCGGTTTCGTTTGTTCATGCGGAAAGCAACCGGCCGGCGGCGGTACGCTAACGTTGTCACGGTGGTTCACCCGTTCGCGTGAATGTGATGTGGTAATTAAAGATCAGCATGTAGAAAGAAGCTTGGGTCTGGGTGTTGGAGCATATATGTGATAGTTTAATTGGTTCATGTGCAACAAAGGAGTAGAGTCAGCAGAATCTGCCAAATGGGATGGTCGTCAGATGGGGCATGGTGGCCATAAATAACTGGCAGGTGAAATACTGGAAGCATCTGTTTTTGGAGATTTTATAGGGACAAAGAAGATTGCAGTTTTTGCGAGTAATACTCCTGAATCCTCCACACTACCCAAGAAAGTTCATGATCCTGCGGTGGTGTCGTGATTTTCACCCATGGCCATCGAACGAAACGAGTATTTTGAAATGGAGGTAGTAGGGCCTACAATTTTTACTTTTTATGTACGCACTTCTGGACGCGGTGTCTAAAGAGGCGGGAGCTGGCCGACGTCCATCGTCGGATCGGTGTCCGAGCGGCAGAGCGGGCACGTCGAGAGCGCAGCCAGCCACGGGTCCATGCATTCCACGTGGTACAGGTGCAGGCACACCGGCAACAGCCGCACCATCTCTCCGAGCTGGAACGCACCGAGGCACACTGAGCACGTCGCGGCCTCCTCCTCCCCGTCCGTCCGTCACATTGTGCTTCACCGACCGTCTGTACCTGAACGCCGGGAGGCTGGTCGTCGTCGGGTTGGGGAAGCTTGGGCGGCCCCAGGCGCTGTGCAGCTGCTCGTCGTCGCGCGGTTCCTGTGGCGACCTCAGGCTCGGCCGAGCGGCTTCAGCAGAAGGTTTCGTTTGTTTGTAGCTACTGGCCGGCGGCGCTAAGATCGCCTAACCTTGTCTACTTCGTTCATGGGATTGTGACGTGGTAATTAATCGGAATGTCGAAGAAACCTGTATCTTAGTTTTCTGAGATGGATGCATCGTTATGGCTAATTATGGAGTATATTTAATTTCATAGTTTCATGTCGAAACAAGAGAGGAGAAGCAGTAGAATCCACCAAAAGATCAGATGGTTGGCCAGATGATGCGTCGTGGGCATACCTGTTTTGGAGATTCTACCAAAGATCAGTTTTTAGTTAATTTCCAAGCACTGCTTCGGCATTGGGTCCTCCACAGTCCACACTACCTGAGAAAATTCATGTATCTTTTTTTTTCGATTTAGAAAAATTGATGATGCTTGGCCATAGTACAGATAAGGACCCACAAGAATTGTTCGGGTACTGTAGCAGTTAAGGTAGTGTTGCAATTGGGTATGATCTTGAAAATTTTCATAGCTATATAACATGTCATCCCTTACATCTTAAAAAGTTTCAGGAATTTTTGAAAACTTTTACACATAGGAAATATGTTAGCTAACACGTAAAGTGGGGAAGCACTATATATTTCCCCGTGTTGGATGCGGTACTATGGCGATTACCCTGAGGATATTTGCTTGTCCGCAAGTTGAATTTAGACGCATCTACGTGTTAGTATTTGCTGAGATACACCAAAAAGACATCATTTAGCTGTTCATTTACTGGCAGAGCTTTTGCTTCCCAAGCAACTGCTCACTCTAGTCAGAAAAGAATGTCATTTTGGGCTATTTGCAGTCAAACTTTTTAAACTTTTGCTATTGATATATTTTCAATATTTAGATTGAGTACATAAAAATGGTATTCATAGACTTGTCGAAAAAACTTTCATAAAAGTATAATTATATTAGGCTTTATTAATCTATTACAATATAAATTAGTGATCAAAATTATGTTTTAGCACTACTAGAAAACAGACCAAACTTGATGGCCACAAATTACGCTGACGGCCAAGAACGCCAGTCAAGTTTACGAATTATCTTTGATAGACCATAGCGACCGTCAAGTTATACTATTTTGGTGACGGTAATAGTAACCCCCTCATAAAAATTCCAAATTTCCTAACGGTTATAATAAAACCGTCAATATAATATATTTTCTGATGGTTAAAACCGTCAGGTTAATTGTTTGGAATTCTGCGCACTTCGCGTGAGAAAAGTTGTGTCTGCGCGAAAAAACTTGATGTTGCGCTCAACAAAAATTGCATCGCGCGCGCCACACGGGTTCAGTTTTGATGTCACGCTCAACAAAAATTGCATCCGTGAGAAAAGTCTATTTTTAATTGAAATTAGGTGAAAATTTTAGTTCGGTGGGAGTTCATTTGAACATTATGTGAATTTTATAAGTTTAAAGTTCTTAAGGTACAATTAATTTAATTAACAATTTTTTCTGTAATAGGAACAAGTGTAAGAGTTATTCCAGATTAAAGTACAGTAAGAATTATAACTAACAAATTTTTTTTTGCTTGATTTGGAGTTATAATGTGGGGACCCCGGTAATTATCTCCATAAGACCGAGATTAGACAAGGTCTTAGGGACATAATTACGGGTCTCCGGTAAATGAATTCCAATTTAACTCTATCCAAGTGAGAGGCTTAGCGAATACTAGAGCCTCAACGATCATGCGCTGCTCCCTTGCGGCGCTACATGATTGTCGATTCTCTTCGATTGAAGCACTACACTTAGTGAGTCAAATGGGATTCATTAACAACGATACGACTTATATTGGCTCCCAAGATCAACGACCAATATACTCGTACCCTCATCCAACGTTGATTACATCCATACAACGCATACAACAAGAGATCAAAGACATCTTGCATAATAGTCAAAGTCTACGACTTATTACATACGGCCGACCGGCCAAATTCAAAGTAAAGTATCAAGTAGCAGCGGAAGCAAGTAAATTAAGCAAAAGACCAGTAGTGGTATGCCCATCACCCATCGGCAACCGACTGGGAGTTAAATGATAGCACACTACTCGTTAGTGTCACCCAAGTCAATACTAACAAGATCGTCGGTCTCATAATCTTCCTCACCTGAAAATGCCAGCAAACATCTGGTTGAGTACAAGTGTACTCGCAAGTCTTACACAATTAAAATTAGTTATGCATAAGGGTCATTCAAAGGATAGCTCATATTGGTTTAGTTTTGCGAAAGAGACGCAACAAATAACATCCTACACATACTAGTTTTTCATGTGCCCATTTTAAAATCAGATTTGAAGTAGAAGTAAAGCATATAGTAAAATATTTCAGTAATAAACAATTGAATCATGCAAAGACCAAAGTGGCAGCCCACTTTGATGTATTAAACACATGAACATCCCGTTCATGACGAATACCAAGTTCAACCACAATTTTAATTAAAAGTCTAACAATAGTAACTCCCGAACTCAAGCGATTGTCCATAACCGTGGACACGGCTATTCGAATAGATTGATACCTGCGGGGTGTACTACTTTACCCACACGACTTGATTAGCCCGTAAGCCTCGGATGCCTCCGAATATAGCATACTTCCTATGGTATGCCGGCCGGGTAAATCAAGATACAATCATTTTCAGCAAGAAGGCCCTATTGAGCTAAGTCCCCCTTGTGAGATGGTTCCTTGCCTAGTACAAGCATCTGATAGCACTTGCTAGGGGGCTCACAAGTTATATTGGACATACCGATGCAATCAAAACAAATAGAATTGGTGCTCCCTTGCACACTATGAAGGATTACATCGGCTCCTGAGGGACATAGGATTTCACGGTCGCTATGCCCTTACATCACCATGAGACTTAACACAATAAAACCATCCCCTACTTAACCATACGGCTCCCAACCCGCGTGTGGCAGCACGAGTGTACTTGAATTAACGATGTTACCAAAGTTCGGTCCTCAACTGTCCAGACAAGCCAAACCACATACCCAATTCTCGTGCACGAAGGCACCATCACTAGCCATCACTTGTCCAGACCAAAAGCTCATTTAAAAATACAAAATTTTAGCTCATAACACAGATACGAAGATCTGAATTAAAGTATAAAGAGGTAAGTATGTGTTTCCCATAATTGTCGGGTTAGCCCCGGCAATCAAACTACCGTATCTAGACTTGCATGACTAAGCAACCCATACTCAATAATCATCACATCCTATCTTAAGCATGTAGGTACTGGCATAATTCAAGATTAACCTCAAGCATAGGACATAACTAAACTACACATCACAAAAATATTTACATAATCAAAATAGCATGCAAGCAATTATCATTGCACTAACTTAACCAAAGCGGGATCAAATATGATGCAAAGAAAGTTCAAATGATGCTTGCCTTGCTGGTACAGTAGCTGCTCACTCTCAGTAGCGTAAGTGTCGATATCAATATGCTCGGGATCTATATAATTATAACATCAAATAAATACCGAGAAAACAACTCAAAAATCAAAATGCTCAAAAATGCATGATTTTTCTACAGTAGTTAGGTCATGATTTTAGATGGTTTTTGGTGAAAGAATTATTCCATTTTGATTTAGTATGTGAAAGTTATGGTGGTTTGAAGTTCAGATTTCAAAATGCCTTTACTTAAGCAATTTAATTATGAAGTGAAATTTTATGCAATGATGGTGAATACAAGGGTTACATGAATAAATGGGAAATATTATCACAAGTTCAAAACAGTTGAGTTTGCTCCATTTGGAGTTTTGTGATTAGTTATGTATTTTCAAAGTTATCGACTTTTATAGTATAACAATAATGGAGTTAAAGATTATATTCTCCCAAATATAGTTTCTGTGACAGAGGTAGCATGGAGATCATTTTTAGAATTAGGTTCACTGAAAATAAAAATTATCAAAAGTGGTCTCACTGTTTTTGGAGTTTCCAATAATTACTTATGCATTTTTGAAGTTATCGGTCCTTTTCCTATTGTAAAAATAATGGTTTTAATGGATTAATCTCCAAATAAAGCTCTCTGCTACAGAGACAAGGTTAAAACCAATTTTGATACAAAGTTCATTAAATATGAAAATTATCGAAGTGGTTTCACCCATTTGGAGTTAAAATGAATTTGTTGTGCATTTTAGAAGTTATTGCCAATTTTCGGTGTGCAATTTAATAGATTTCGAATTTTCTAAAGTATTTTATCTTTTTCTACCGAGTGCTCACCTAGCCACAGCCACTGACGGGTGGGACCGGGGGCAGAGCTTTGACCCAGTCAACGTGGACTTGGTCTCGGCCGAAATGAGTTGAAGGCGCATTTCAAATCGTCTTTGAAACAAAGCGTAGACTAGTTCTAAGTATACTAAGAGTACGTTTCGCCTTAAACAAAACATACTTCACAATCTACACTTCCACTTACAGTCATATGGCCCACATGTCATACCCTGCAAGCCTTTATTTATGCCAACCGTTTTCTATTTGAGGCCCCACATGTAAGCGATACAAGAGCAACACTTACGTTACTAATGAATACTTTTCCTAAAAGCAGCGGTTTAGCGCTAATGGCGTGCTACGGTGATTACCGGGATCCGACAAAAGAGCTACGCGTCCGCGAGCTTTGCCGGCGGCTCGCCGGTGCGGTGATCCTTGACGGCGCCGGTCAAGGCCAAAAATGGGTGCATAATAACCGTGTGATCCTAGGGGTACCTTAAATCGGGCTGGATGGCGTGGCGGTGGCGCGCGCGCCGTGGCGGAGGTGACCATACGGCTTAAGTGCATGCAGCGTTACATCGAGTGTTTAAGCAAAGAAAAACATGCTTAAGCTTCGGGGTGGTCGATGCTTACGGAGAGGAGAAAAGGCGAGAAGCTCGGTTAGAGGCACGCGGTAATGGTGACAAGCGGCGCTAGGGCTCGCGCGGAGAGAACTCCTGGACAAAATCCAAAGTAGTGAATGATCGAAAAGGTTAAACACACTTCATAGATTGCGTGACAAGAAGAGATTGGTAAGCAGCTTCTTGGTTTAGACAAAGGCGGTGAATAGGGTTGGTGGCCGAGAATAAGAGCAAGACCTAAATTCATCAACTCTGTCAAGCATTGGTGAAATAAGTTGAGAAATCTTGATTGTGTTCTAAGACACCTTTGTGCGCAAGAAATGGAAAAGAGCTCACCGGAGCTAAGAATGCGCAGTGAAACCCAGTGCGTGCTCTGGAGCTTGAGGAGCACAGTAAGGTCCGGTCTACTACGAAAATCAAGAGCTCGAATAAGCCAAAATGGAAACGGCATGGATCGGAGAGATGAGGAAATCACGCGGAGAAGCTCACCGATGAGAGAGCAAGAACAAGCCTCTCTTTACTCGGACAGAGAGGAAAGATGGGGAAGAAGGAGGCGTTCGAGGCGACTTAAGCTTGGTGATGGGCGAGCAGGCGGCGTGACATGCCGAGGCTCCAGGATAGGTCAATCTGTGTAACATCTCAATTTTCAATCTGTGTTTTAAATGTAAGAAAATGTGTAGAAATTAAAACTTTTTCTTACATCTTGTATTTCCTGTATGTTCTGAACAAATCTTGTAAAGGAAATAGGGAAATAAAAAGTCACAGGTCATTTTGACCTAAACCTTACCCTTCAAAACTTTCTTGTCAAATTTTGTGATCATCCTCTGGAAATATTTTTCCTAAGTTCTTGGGTTGATATGTGACCCCTATGAAAAGTTTCACAATTTTTAGAAGTTGTTGGAATATTTTTGGAGGCAAGTCAAACCAATTTTTCAATTGGTCAAACCTTAAACTCAAACAATCTGGAATTTTTAGAGAAACGTGTAGTGCATACAAATCTCTGGAAATTTTATGTAAGGTTTATCATAGAGTCATCAACCTCTAGTTAAAATTTCATGATTTGTGGAGCTAGTTTGCTATCTCTAAAAATCATTCCAAGGATTAGCTCGTTTTCAAAATCCATAGTCAAACATCAAGAACATACACGTAAAATAATTTTTGGAAAAGAATTTAGTTCAATTAAAACCATGGAAATAATTTATTTAAATCTTATAATAATTATAATGAATAACTATAATTTTTCCCAAATTTTTGGGGCTAAATTCAATCCACATAAAATTCAAACATGCTTCAATAGCCTTTTGTAAGTTTGAATTTAAAATAAGCAAATTATTCATGAACATTAAGGTTTAAGATTTTATTTGGTCATTAGGTCATCCCAGGAACCTCCCTGAAAAATTTCAGAATTTTTGAAATTTAATTGCTATATTTTGTAGCTCGGTCAAAGTTGGGGATTGAATTAAAAACCGAGTCAAAACCTCTTTTCACTGTTCATAGGGTTCAAACCCAACACCGACCGGACCCAACCCCGACTTGACTCGATCGAGCCACTTAGCTGAACCTGGCTCGGTCGCACCGCACCAGCGCATCGCGAGCCGTCCGTTTGGAAATCGACGACCTAGGTTGGGTGAGGCATTCGGGATCACTCGCGCGTAGCCCTTCCCGTGGACCGTTTGATCGGTTTCCAACGGCCCGGATTGGTTGAGCATTCGGACTGCCCGATTGGCCCATCACCGCCAACCCTCCGATCTCGATCCAACGGTCAAGAATCGCCCACCCGTTTAAAACTCCAACCCGAGCCAAACCCACCGCACCAGTTCCATCTCGGCCGCCCGTTTTGAAATCGGCGCTCCCGATGGTGCCACGTCTCGCGCCTGCGCCCTTGCCCTTTTCTTCCTCCCCGCGTGCGCACCTGCCTCGCCGCTCGCCCGCGCACACCACCGCGCCGCTCACCTGCTCTCTGCCACCGCCAACCACCCCGCCAACGGCTAGTTCGCCCGGTGGAGCACACTCCGCGTTTATAAGCACCCCTACCCCTCCTGTGCCCTCCTTTCTGCTCCTCTCTCGCTCAATCGCCTAAAAACCCGAGCTCGCCGCCTCTGTCGTTTTCACCGGACCTTCGCCGTCGGTGATCCCCGTGGCAATCCTCTCCTCCGAGAGCATCCCCGGACTTTCCTCTACCTCGGAGCACCACTCACTAGCGCTATGTTTCTCTCCAGGTTATTGCCACCGGTGACCCTCTCTGCTCCGCCGCTGGACGTCGTCGCCAGGCACCTCCGGCCACGCTCCAGCTTCTCCGTCGGCTCCATCAAGCTCCTGAGCCTCGGTATGCTCGAGCACCACAGATTAGCTCAATTTTGCTTGAGTCGGCCGTCCCCTTTCGGCCCCCGCGCAATCCACGCGCCGGCCTAGCTCCGCGACTCCTCTCCGATTCCTCCTCTGGAGCACCCTCTAGCTCCCCTCTACCTCCCCGTAGCACTCACTGGTGCCCTCTTTCTCTCCAGGCCCCTGCCGTCGGTGACCACCTCGCGCTTGCCGGTTCGTCGTCGCGGGCCTCTCGGCCACCCTCGCCTTCTCGACCTCTCGGCGTGTTCCGGTACCGTGGCTGCTCATGCTCCTCCATTTTTGTTGCAATTTCACCCAGCGCCGCGCCATTTCTTCTCCACGGCTGGCCACCACCTTCCCTCGCCGCGCCGCCACAGTGCAGCCCAAGCTCTAAAACCGCCACCCCTAGCTCCAGTAGCACCCTAGCAACCCATTTTGGCCATCGTGGTCGCCTCCGCGCCACTCCTTCGCCGGCGATTGGCCGAAGGAACTCGAGTCCGGCACTTCACTTTTGTCGGACGCATGTTTTGAGCTGGCTTCATCATGGGCCGTCCATTGCCGGATCAACGGCCCCGAGTGTGCCACGTCGGGTCTATTTAGGAAAAGTCCAGAATCGGTTAAGTTCAAACTGATATGGTTAAGGTACTTTAAAAATTCATAACTAATTCATATAAAATCCATTTCAGGTGTTTCAAATTTTGTTAGCTTTATTATGAACTGAAATTTAGTGTAAAAATGTTTAGAAGATTAGTTCGGCCACAGAAATATGATTTCAAAATTGGTTTAGAAATTGAACTTGAAACTGTTAATTTAAAATTTGAATAACTTATAAATTACATAAGTTTGTCTAGGTAGATCCTTTTTGAGTGAATCCAACTTTGTTGGCTTCCTCTATTAATGAACTACATGATAGCATAGGTTTTGTTCATGTTACTATTTTTAAAAATCATAAGGATCATATTTTAGTTTAATACCTAAACAATTTAGACAAATCATAACTCTTTCAATATAACTCCAAATGACCTGAAATTTTATATGGCTTATCACTATACCTGTAGGTAGCTACCATAAAAGTTTCAGCTTCAAAATCTTTCTAGAAAATATTTTTGCTACAGTACCTGATTATGGTAGAAAATAGGTTTTTAGGAATATCTTCGCACCACAAATCCAAATTAGGTTTTTCCAGTTTCTATGTCTAGGTTTATTCCTATTTTACCCTGTGTATAAATTTTGTGTCATTTGGATGCTTTTTCTCAATATTTGTGATTAGGGTTTATTGCCTTATTTGCTTTTCGTCGTGTTATTTGCTTATGCGATTAGGCGACGAAGAGTGGGTTGAGCTTGAGAGCTATCCTCAGCAACTTCTTGAGCAACGCAGCTAGGCAAGTAGTTTGATCATTTCCATTGATCCCATTACTTTTAAAGTCTAATATTTTGTTTAACTTCTATGTATGCATTGCTATTTTGTTGTTAAATTGATTAGTTAGACCTCTAGTTGCATCATCTGTAGGTAAATGATTATCCTCTACTACTTGAGCCTAGGTTATTTTCGTGATTAGAGTTATTGGATGAGCTCTTGTCACTTAGTAGATTTCGGATAAATATTGCTTAGCCATGCCTAGTATCGGTAGTATTGGGCGATCATCGACTTAGTTGATGATCTTGATCACACAAATACTTATACTACTCCATTATGTCCAACCCTTGTGTTTTATTGATTTACAAATCAAAAACTTAAAACAAAACTATATCTTGACTTGGGCACAATAGTATGTTGGGTGATCTATTGGGTGTGTTTGGAATGGTGCCTAAGTCCCCAAGGACCGAGTTACTTGTGTCACTAAGCCAAGCGCTTATTGCGTGCAAACCACACGAGGGGGATATGGAACCTCTCTTGATAAATACTTTGGGAGGTGTTAATTATGAGCTGGTTGGTGGGTGTTTTGTGTGTGGTGTTTGGAGAGAGCATTAGCGACCGGTTAGGTGTCTAATGTGTCCTTCTCCGTGGGTTGCGGCTCTTAATTAGCATCGTCCATTGGAAAGCGTCTTGTTAGACTTAGCCATGCACGCATACCAAAGGAAGTGTGCTAACAGTGGCTAGTGGAAAGGCGGTCTATCGTGTGGGTACATTGGTACACCTGCGGGGTTAAAACTATTCGAATAGCCTCGTCCTAGGTTATGGACATGCTTGGTAGGTCGTGCAAGAACTAGACTACAACCTTTTAAAAATTTAAACTTGACATGGGTGGTATGAAGGGTACTTCATGCTATTGTTGTGGTGACTATGGGTTAGTCACTTCTAGGTTGGTGTTGTCATCTATCTATTGTTATATTTGTCTCTCTTTTATTTGAACAATAAAGTTAATTGCAAACGTGGTTTGAATCTATTACCTTATTGCAAATGAAAACTTGCTTTATCTTTGAAAATAAGTCGAGCCTCATCCACTTAAATAAAGCTTGCATGTAGTTAATTATAGTTCTGTTATCTCACACGTCGGTCTTGCAGTACAAAAACAAGTTTTGTACTCATCGCTTTCTTAATATTAATTGTTGCGAGAGGAAGAAGGTGAGCCCCAAGGGCCTCACTTTTGTGGTGTGTTGCTGTGCTGTTTGGGACGATTAGCTTGGCGGTCGGTTGGTTGCCTTGTGGGTAAAGGCACACCAATTGGCTTTTGTTTATCGCCATCTTATGGCCATTTTGCTTCATTGTTTAAATTAGTTACTTATGTGTTATTTGGCGGTCGGCCTCTCTTTTGTAATAACTCTCTTTATATTATCTATGTCTTTGATTGTTGCTTTTGCTTGCTCTATGTGTATGAATGGAATTGATGCATGATTTTGTAGCAGGGTGTGTATCTGCAGTGCAGGAAGTATACATATCTCGAGGCTTGGTTTATTTGATTTGTACTGTTAGGACCAAGTGGATGGTTAAACAGTACAAGACTGTTAGGACCAAGTGGATGGTTAAACAGTACAAGCCGAATAAACCGGGGTCCTCACAAAGTTGGTATCAGAGCCATTCCGACCGTAGTAACCCAAGCTTGGTCGTACTAGGATATTTTGAAAACCTTATTTTCAAAGTATCAAATAATTTATGAAAGCTTAAGTAAATTCTCAGATTTTATTCCTTACCTATCTTAGCTTTCTTCTCTCATCTTGCTCTAAATTGAGTTTTAAAAATTGTTTTTCTCTCATCTTCTTCTAAAAAGATAGTGTTATCATTTAAATTGGGGTTTGGGAACCAATGAGTTTGGCAAATTGAAATGTTAGCCGCCCTCTACAAGATTTTGAAGCTTCTGGAGTTGAAGTTTTCGGCTAGGAGGCTTGGATGCAAAATCTGGACAGCGATCATTCAGTTTCCGGACAGCAAGCTCAAAGGTTTCGAAATAGAGTAGAAAATGAGAGGATAATCAACTAAAAGTTGTGGGAATAAAAGGGTAAGGTGTGATACTAGTTTGCTAAGTACCTAACGCTATTTTTGCCGCCTTAACCTTGCTCTTTAGTAGTGTTAGACTTGATGTAGTGTGCTGAAATTTTATCTTCTCAACCAATTACTCGTTCATTCAATACGGGTTAATTGTGTTGAGAAGTTGAACTTGGTTTGATGTTTCCTTTGCTATTTTGGATCCTTTTTGGAAGCATTTAAAGTTTATATACTTGCTAATTTGGTTTTTGTCTAGGGTGATATCCTGTTTTCCCTAGTCGTTAGCTTTTCGCTTTCATCAACTTCAAGTTCGGGCGGTGTTGCTAACCAAAGTTATTAGTAACACCCTTGTTTTCTAAACCTTTTCAAGGCAAAATAGAACCATTTGGTTTTGATGAGAGTTCAGAACTTAACCTAAGTTTCCGAAAGAATTCTAAATGACTAAAACAAACTTCAACAGAGCAAATTTCGAAGTTCTTTGTGTTGAGTGGGTTCTAAAACTACCCAGGCCTCCCTTTTCGGTTCTGTCTTCTCTAAGAACTCTCTTTCGATACCCCCTTTCTCTGGAATACCCATACCGCGTCAACTAGGTATTACCACTATGCGGTATTACCTTCGTTCAATTCGTGGTCACACCGCTTCATGAGAGAAACAAACTCTCAAGAACATAGGTTAGGAATCCCTTACGCCGTGTAGCCACGGTGCTCAGAAGGTGTGGTGGTACCGATTCTACTGGGAGCTCACCAAGACCAGTGTTTGAACTTCTTTATACCACATGAGACATCCTTGATCTAATCCGAGCCATTCAGACCTCTTGTTGATTCAATCTTGACCGTTAAGGACTACGACATGGGAATTCATTACCATCCGGGCAAGACTAATGTTGTCGCAGATACAATTAGTCAAAAAGGTGTTTTGCAATGCATTGTTGCTCCAGGAACTGCAGCCCACCCTGCTTGAAGAATTTCAACGTCTCAACTTGGGTGTGGTTGAGCAAGGGTCTATTGCTGCTTTGGTTGTGCAACCAACCTTGGTGCATCAGATCAAGTTTGCTCAGCAATCGGATGCTGGAGTGAACCAAATCAAGCAAAATGTCAAGATCGGAACAACCACCTTCAGTTAAGTCGAGATCGATTTCGCGCAGCTCAACCAGACAGAAGGGCTATGCGGATCGTTGTCGTCACAAGTTAAGTTTACTTTTGTGGCCTAAATGGCCATAGTCCATCTAAGAAGCTGGCTGCGGAGGGATGACTCCGTATAGCTAGTTGACCGACTATGGTCTCGTTCGTTAGTAGAGTAACCAGACAATTTGCTTCACCAACTAAGGATAACCATAGTCCCTCTAAGATAGCTAGCTGCGGAGGGATGACTCCGTGTAGCTAGTTAGCAGGCTGAGATTCCATTGTTAGTGGAGTTAACCAGACATATCGCTCCGGAATTTACCAGACAAATTGTTCCGGAATTGACAAGACAAATCGCTCCACCAACTAACCACTACCGTGCACCACCACCCATAGCATCAGGAAAGAGCTCTCAGTCCGTCAATCCTTGTTGTATCTAGACTTGGTAAGTTCTCTGTGTCAACTGAAGTGGCACATTTTCTACCAGGTCAGAACCGAGATTTGTACCGATCACTTAGCTGAGCTTTACGTCTCAAGAATCGTAAGCTTGCAAAATGTACCGAAGACGATCGTGTTGGATCATTTCTCAGTTCCCTTCTCGATTTTGGCATAGTCTGCATGAGGCTATGAGAACTCGTCCTTCCTTCCGTTCAGCTTACCATGCTCCATCTAAGGGTCAGACCGAAGGGGCCATCAATGTTTCGACGTCTTGGGCAAGTTAGCTCCTCGATATGTCGGTCCATACCTGTAATACCCCCAAAAGTATTTGAAAGGACTTCCAGGAGAGATTTAATTGTGAGTTAAAGTTAAGCTGTTTAGAAGTCGATTTAGGGCGAACCTTTTGGGAGTTAATTAATTAGGCAACCATCGAGGGTTTCGCATTTGCTAGACAACTGGGCCCGGGCTGCTGCAGGAGGCCATTAGTGGGCTGGCGGCCAAGGCCCAAGAGGGGCGGCACAAACCTAGCCCCTCCTCCTCCAAGCGCGGCCCCTCCTTCCCCCTTTCCTCCCCAACCGGCCGCCACTTTTCCCCACCACCTCCTGCCTCCCTCCACACCTCCTTGCGCACCTCCCCACCTCCTCCACCTCCATTGCTGCTGGCCAAAAGGAAGGAAGCTCCATTGCAGCCGGCCAAGGAGGAAAAAGAAGGAAAAGAAGAGAAGGGAGAAGAAGAGGAGAAGAGAAGGAAGAGAGGAGAAGGAGGATCGTCTTCGGGGTTTGTTCGTCGTCGTCAACACGTCGTCAAGGGTAACGACGGGTTTCTTGCGTTGAGTGATAGTCATTAGAAGCGTTTGCTAGTAGATCGATTGCATCGGTTAATTTATGTTCTCTGTCCAATTTTGTCCAGTAGCTTGCGGCCGATTTCATGTGGTTATAAGCAGAATTAGGAGTTTGGATCTCCTATAGAGTTGTAGATTATGTTCTTAGCTTTCAGTGGCCACCAAGATCACCCAAATCCGATTAACGGTCAGGAAGTTATGAATTTTTTAGTATCGCTGCTCTGTTATTCTGTCAGTTTTGAACAGTCTGTAGAAAATGGGATGAATCTGCTAGTTAAAGTCAAAATCAGAGGACCTCAATCTAACGAAAAATGTGGGTAATTTCTATACCTTTTCATAGAGATAAAGAACACGAGATTTGGACTTTCGTAGCAAAAGTTATGGTGGTTTTAGCGTACTGTCCAGAGAACCCGACGAGAATTCTGTTGTCTGATGATTGGTTTGATAGGGAAGTTAATGACAGAATCAAAGGGCTCCCCAACTAGGTTTATTTAGGTAATTCAATTACCTTTTCAGAAAGTCTAAGAGCATCTTAATTGAACTCCTGAGCAGAAAGTTATGTATTTTAGAATTTGGCTGTTTTCAGTGAGCACAAAACGATCGCTAGAAATTGGAGGTTTGGTTAGCGCTTGGGAGTTTAGTGAGATCAATTGTGTTGTTATTTATGCTCTTGGTCCAGCGTGTTGGTCTTAGATTGGGATACCTTTATGTTCAGGTGGGAGCGCGGTTCAGGGCAGCACCCTCTTGGCGTCCACCGCTCGCATGGTTAAGGCAAGTATTCGGGTTATAGCGTATTTCGGTTGTATGATATGATCGTTGTGATTACTTGTTGTAGCCTTGCACGAATGTTAGTGTAATGAGTTTTCCTTTTATCTTGATGAATGCAAGCTATGGTTAATGTTTCCCTTGGCGTTGCTAAATCTTACATGATGTTATGTACATGTTAAATTCTTGGGTATAAAAGGCGTGGGTATGGAGCATTTGCATGTTTCAAGCGTGTTGGAGACTTGGTCATGAAAGCATGTTTTGATATATGATAGCGAAGTAAGGTTGCTTACATGATAATGAGTATATGATGTATTCTGTTTATGAATATGTTATCATGGTGCATATGCATGTTGAGAGCATCAGGTGCCACAGTCACGTGGTGATCAAGCACATTGATTGAGGTCCCGTTATGTTGATGGCGGGCTTGAGGTCCCCACATTCGTGGAATGTGGGCTATGAATAAAGAGGTCCCCATCATTAAAGTGATGGGCAAAGGTCCCTATACATGTGGTGTATAGGCTTTTGGTCCTGTGCGGAGAGCACGAGGCAAGGGTATCTGACGACGGTTGTATACCCGCATTACAGTAAAATACGAAAGAGATAAAGTTAAAAGGTGCATTGCATTGGTTGCATTCACATGAGCATGAAGACTATACTTTGGTGCATTGTTTATCTTGGATTATTGATGCTATGAATGTTAACTTGCTTAGCCATGTTGGTACTTGCTGAGTCTTTGGGCTCACTCTTGCTTTGATGTGTTTTAGGTACAACTGCAAGACCGGCATGCATGGGAGGAGTAGATGTTGGATGCACGCACTACCACTCAATCTTAAAATTACTTATGGATAGTTTGAGTTTGATTAAGCGTAATAATGAGAATAGCAAGTTTTGGTTATGTTTATGAGACTATCTGCATGCTTGAATGAACGATTATGATTATTGATAATTGCCTTGATTAATTCTGGAACCTCGGTATAGTTGACTATACAAAGGAGGTTTTGTCGAGATTTTGTAATTGGACTTAGTTTAACCTAGTTTAATTTAATTTTAGTAGCATTCGGGCTCAATCTTGGTGGGGTGTTACAATACCGTGTCATCGAGAAGAAGGGAGTGTTGCCTACAAGTTAGAGTTGCATCTTTGCACTTGCGGGTACATGATGTGTTCCATGTGTCCCAATTAAGGAAGTGTCTTCATGTTCCAACCAAGGAAGCTCAGTGGAAACTCTTGATGTGTAAGAAGGTAGGTCGAATCATGAATTAACGAGAAACAATGCAATAAAACAATAGATCCAAGTACAACAAAAATATTCTAAAATAGATAAAGAATCATAAAGAAAGGTTGTGTCTTTGCGAAGCGAGCGAAGAGCAACGAATCGTACCCTCGAATTCGTGAAAGTTCGATGGTCAACTCGTTAGAGAGTGAGATACATGGGAGCGAGAAGATCATGCCGCATAAACTACCCTCTTTCGTCCCCGGCTGATCCAAATCTCGGGACGAGATTTCTGTAAGGGGGCGAGGTTTGTAACATCCCAATTTTCAATCTGTGTTTTAAATGTAAGAAAATGTGTAGAAATTAAAACTTTTTCTTACATCTTGTATTTCCTGTATGTTCTGAACAAATCTTGTAAAGGAAATAGCGAAATACAAAGTCACAGGTCATTTTGACCTAAACCTTACCCTTCAAAACTTTCTTGTCAAATTTTGTGATCATCCTCTGGAAATATTTTTCCTAAGTTCTTGGGTTGATGTGTGACCCCTCTGAAAAGTTTCACAATTTTTAGAAGTCGTTGGAATACTTTTGGAGGCAAGTCAAACCAATTTTTCAATTGGTCAAACCTTAAATTCAAACAATCTGGAATTTTTAGAGAAACGTGTAGTGCATATAAATCTCTGGAAATTTTATGTAAGGTTTATCATAGAGTCATCAACCTCTAGTTAAAATTTCATGATTTGTGGAGCTAGTTTGCTATTTCTAAAAAGCATTCCAAGGTTTAGCTCGTTTTCAAAATCCATAGTCAAACATCAAGAACATACACTTAAAATAATTTTTGGAAAAGAATTTACTTCAATTAAAACCATGGAAATAATTTATTTAAATATTATAATAATTATAATGAATAACTATAATTTTTCCCAAATTTTTGGAGCTAAATTCAATCCACATAAAATTCAAACTTGCTTCAATATCCTTTTGTAAGTTTGAATTTAAAATAAGCAAATGATTCATGAACATTAAGGTTTAAGATTTTATTTGGTCATTAGGTCATCCCAGGAACCTCCCTGAACAATTTTAGAATTTTTCAAATTTAATTGCTATATTTTGTAGCTCGGTCAAAGTTGGGGATTGAATTAAAAACCCAGTCAAAACCTCTTTTCACTGTTCATAGGGTTCAAACCCAACACCGACCGGACCCAACCCCGACTTGACTCGATCGAGCCACTTAGCTGAACCTGGCTCGGCGCGCTGCTGGCGCATCGCGAGCCGTTCGTTTGGAAATCGACGGCCTAGGATGGGTGAGGCATTCAGGATCACTCGGGCGTAGCCCTTCACGTGGACCGTCCGATCGGTTTCCAACGGCCCGGATTGGTTGAGCATTCGGACTGCCCGATTGCCCCATCACCGTCAACCCTCCGATCTCGATCCAACGGTCAAGAATCGCCCACCCGTTTAAAACTCCAACCCGAGCCAAACCCACCGCACCAGTTCCATCTCGGCCGCCCGTTTTGAAATCGGCGCTCCCGATGGTGCCACGTCTCGCGCCCTTGCCCTTGCCCTTTTCTTACTCCCCGCGTGCGTACCTGCCTCGCCGCTCGCCCGCGCACACCACTGCGCCGCTCACCTGCTCTCTGCCACCGCCAACCACCCGGCCAATGGCTAGTTCGCCCGGTGGAGCACACTCCGCCTTTATAAGCACCCCTACCCCTCCTGTGCCCTCCTTTCTGCTCCTCTCTCGCTCAATCGCCTAAAAACCCGAGCTCGCCGCCTCTGTCGTTTTCACCGGACCTTCGTCGTCGGTGATCCCCGTGGTAATCCTCTCCTCCGAGAGCATCCCCGGACTTTCCTCTACCTCGGGCACCACTCACCGGCGCTCTGTTTCTCTCGAGTTCGCCACGGTGACCCTCTACGCTCGCCGGCTGGGCGTCGTCGCGGGCACCTCCGCCACGCTCGGCTTCTCCGTCGTCTCCATCAAGCTCCCGAGCCTCGGTATGCTCGAGCACCACGTAGATTAGCTCAATTTTGCTTGAGTCGGCCGTCCCCTTTCGGCCCGCGCGCGCAATCCGCGCCCGGCCTAGCTCGTGACTCCTCTCCGATTCCTCCCTCCTGGAGCACCCTCTAGCACCCCTCTACCTCCCCGTAGCACTCACTGGTGCCCTCTTTCTCTCCAGGCCCCTGCCGTCGGTGACCACCTCGCGCCGCTGCGGGTTCGTCGTCGCCGGGCCTCTCCGGCCACCCTCCGCCTTCTCCGACCTCTCCGGCGTGTTCCAGGTACCCCGTGGCTGCTCATCCTCCCTCCATTTTTGTCGCAATTTCACCCGAGCACCGCCGCGCCATTTTTTCTCCACGACCGGCCGCCACCTTCCCTCGCCGCGCCGCCACAGTGCAGCCCAAGCTCTAAAACCGCCACCCCTAGCTCCAGTAGCACCCTAGCAACCCATTTTGGCCATCGTGGTGCGCCTCGCGCCACTCCTTCGCCGGCGATTGGCGGAGGAACTCAGTCGCACGCTGCGCTTATGTCGGACGCATGTTTTGAGCTGGCTTCATCATGGGCCATTCATTGCGGATCAACGGCCCGAGTGTGCCACGTCGGGTCTATTTAGGAAAAGTCGAATCGGTTAAGTTCAAACGATATGGTTAAGGTACTTTAAAATTCATAACTAATTCATATAAAATCCATTTCAGGTGTTTGAATTTTGTTAGCTTTATTATGAACTGAACTTTAGTGTAAAAATGTTTAGAAGATTAGTTCGACCACAGAAATATGATTTCAAAATTGGTTTAGAAATTGTACTTGAAAGCTATTAATTTAAAATTTGAATAACTTATAAATTGCATAAGTTTGTCTAGGTAGATCCTTTTGAGTGAATCCAACTTTTTGGCTTCATCTATTAATGAACTAAATGATAGCATAGGTTTTGTTCATGTTCTGTTTTTAAAAATCATAAGGATCATATTTTAGTTTAATACCTAAACAATTTAGACAAATCATAACTCTTTCAATATAACTCCAAATGACCTGAAATTTTATATGGCTTATCACTATACCAGTAGGTAGCTACCATAAAGTTTCAGCTTCAAAATCTTTCTAGAAAATATTTTTGCTACAGTACCTTATTATGGTAGAAAATAGGTTTTTAGGGAATATCTTCTGCACCACAAATCCAAATTAGGTTTTTCCAGTTTCTATGTCTAGGTTTATTCCTATTTTACCCTGTGTATAAATTTTGTGTCATTTGGATGCTTTTTGCTCAATATTTATGATTAGGGTTTATTGCCTTATTTGCTTTTCGTCGTGTTATTTGCTTATGCGATTAGGCGACGAAGAGTGGGTTGAGCCTGAGAGCTATCCTCAGCAACTTCTTGAGCAACCGCAGCCAGGCAAGCAGTTTGATCATTTCCTATTGATCCCATTACTTCTAAAGTCTAATATTTTGTTTAACTTCTATGTATGCATTGCTATTTTGTTGTTAAATTGATTAGTTAGACCTCTAGTTGCATCATCTGTAGGTAAATGATTATCCTCTACTACTTGAGCCTAGTTTATTTGCTGTGATTAGAGTTCGCTGGATGAGCTCTTGTCAGTTAGTAGATTTCGGATAAATATTGCTTAGCCATGCCTAGTATCGGTAGTATTGGGCGATCATCGACTTAAGTCGATGATCTTGATCACACAAATACTTATACTACTCCATTATGTCCAACCCTTGTGTTTTATTGATTTACAAATCAAAAACTGAAAACAAAACTATATCTTGACTTGGGCACAATGGTATGTTGATGTGATCTGTTGGGTGTGTTTGGAATGGTGCCTAAGTCCCCAAGGACCGAGTTACTTGTGTCACTAAGCCAAGCACTTATTGCGTGCTAACCACACGAGGGGGATATGGAACCTCTCTTGACTAAGTACTTTGGGAGGTGTTAATTATGAGCTGGTAGGTGGGTGTTTTGTGTGTGGTGTTTGGAGAGGAGCATTAGCAGACCGGTTAGGCTGTCTAATGTGTCCTTCTCCCGTGGGTTGCGGCTCTTAATTAGCATCGTCCATTGGAAAGCGTCTTGTTAGACTTAGCCATGCCTGCATACCAAAGGAAGTGTGCTAACCGTAGCTTGTGGAAAGGCGGTCTATCGTGTGGGTACATTGGTACACCCCTGCAGGGTTAAAACTATTCGAATAGCCTCGTCCTAGGTTATGAACATGCTTGGTAAGGTCGTGCAAGAACTAGACTACAACCTTTTAAAAATTTAAACTTGACATGGGTGGTATGAAGGGGTACTTCATGCTATTGTTGTGGTGACTATGGGTTAGTCACTTCTAGGTTGGTGTTGTCATCTATCTATTGTTATATTTGTCTCTCTTTTATTTGAACAATAAAAGTTAATTGCAAACGTGGTTTGAATCTATTACCTTATTGCAAATGAAAACTTGCTTTATCTTTGAAAATAAGTCGAGCCTCATCCACTTAAATAAAGCTTGCATGTAGTTAATTATAGTTACATTATCTCACACGTCGGTCTTGCAGTACAAAAACAAGTTTTGTACTCATCCGCTTGCTTAATATTAATTGTTGCAGAGGAAGAAGGTGAGCCCCAAGGGCCTCACTTTTGTGAGTGTGTTCTTGTTACTATTTGGGACGATTAGCTTAGCGGTCGGTTGGTTGCCTTGTGGGTAAAGGCACACCAATTGGCTTTTGTTTATCGCCATCTTATGGCCATTTTGCTTCCATTGTTTAAATTAGTTACTTATGTGTTATTTGGCGGTCGGCCTCTCTTTTATAATAACTCTCTTTATATTATCTATGTCTTTCGATTGTTGCTTTGCTTGACTCTATGTGTATGAATGGAATTGATGCATGATTTTGTAGCAGGGTGTATCTGCAGTGCAGGAAGTATACATATCTCGAGGCTTAGTTTATTTGATTTGTCTTATTAGGACCAAGTGGATGGTTAAGCAGTACAAGCCGAATAAACAGGGGTCCTCTAATCTGGGCGGTGCGGTCACGGCGATGGCGGGCTGCTCGGTGAAAGCGGGAGGTGGGAGGCAGCCGGCGACATGCGGGACCCACCGCGTCGGCGACTCCGCGTGGCTTGCGAGCGAGTTGAGCAGTTTGATCGAACCGTTGGATCACGAATGGACGGGCGGGATTGGTGGGGACTTGGACGGTCGCGCGGAGGTGAGATCGGGCCGTTGAGTCTTGATCCAACGGTTGCATACGAAAATCTGATTAGGCGGTTGGGCCAAGCCGTCTCAAGTCGGACTCGAGCCGAGAACGATGTGGTGGTTTGAGTCAAGGTTTTGACCGAGATTTAATTTGTTTTCCTACTTTGACCAGGGCTTAATAAATAGAAATAAAATTCCTAAATTCATGAACTAATTTGTGGGGTTCTGGAAGATATAGTTCCCATAAAAATTACGAAACCCCACTGTTCATATTAAAATTTGTGACATTTAAATTCAAACATGTTGTATGTCTATGAATGTTGTTTGAATTTTAATTAGGTTCAAACTAGTCCCAAAATTTTGGAAAAATTATATTTATTCATGAGAATTAATGTAGTATTTAAATAAATTGATTCGGATGATGATCACAACTTTTATTACGGATGCTAAGCGAAAACCGAAATTTGAAGTGTATGTTTATATGAAATGAGATTTTCCAAGTACAATATATTATGAAATGGTTTGAATTTGACAATGCATGTTAGTGAGATTCTTTATAATTCATTTTAATAGTTGGGGCTGTGACAAACCTCCCCCCTTACAAAAGATCTCGACCCGAGATCTGGGTGGAGAAGAATTAGAAAGTTTTCATTAGAAGTTATAATTTATCTTGTCTTGATTTCCTTCAAAGATAGTGTTGACATGTTATAATTATGCTATGAGAATAAATTTTACATTGATCTATTTTACCTTTCCTTTCTTGATACGAAGGCACTTCATGCAGAGAAGAGGTCTGGATATGCCGCTCGCATCCGGTCTTCACGTTCCCAAGTTGCTTCATCTTAGTGTGGTTGCTCCATTGGACCTTGGCGAACTTGATGTCACGATTCCTCGTCTTGCGCTCGGTTTCTTGAGGATACGAATCGGGCTCTCGATAAGATAGATCGGGTTGCAAGTCGAGTTCGTCCAACTCGGTTGCTTAGTTGGGACTCGAAGACATTTCTTGAGTTGGGAGACATGGAAGGCGTTATGCGTCACGAAAGTGAGGTGGCAACTCAAGCGGTAGGCCACCGATCCCAACTTAGCTAGCATACGGAAGGTCCAATATAGCGGCGTGCTAATTTACCCCGATTTGGAAGCGGCGAACTCCTTTCATAGGAGAGACTTTAAGATATACATGATCGTCCACTTGAAACTCAACTCGCGGCGGCGGCGGTGGCATATGACTTCCGGCGTGATTGAGCCGTCTAAGTCGTTCGCGAATGACACGAACTTGTTCTTGACATCTTCCACCAAGGTTGGGCCATAGAATGGCCTCTCCCGACCGGACAGTTCGGGGTGTTCTACAAGCTCTCCCATACAATGCTTGAATGGTGACATCCGAATCTGGATTGGAAGCTGTTATTGTATGAGAACTTCGGCAAGCGGTAAACATTTTTCCCAACTATAGCTGTAGGATAACACAAGCCGGAGAAGGTCTTCAAGACTTGATTTACCCTTTCAACTTGTCCATCCGTTTGCGGGTGATAAGCGAGCTAAAGGATAGGTTGGTCCCCATTGCTTGATGCAAGCGGTTCGAGAAATGAGAGGTGAATTGGGGACCTCATGCGAAACAATCACTTTGGGTACCTGTGGAGGCAAACAATTCTTGAAATATAAAGTTCTGCTAGTTTGGCCCCGGTGTAGGTGGTCTTGACAGGAATAAAATGGGCAACCTTGGTTAAACGATCCACAATCACCTATATAGAATCAAAACCAGTTTTAGTTTTTGGAAGGCCAGTGATAAAATCCATGCCAACTTCTTCCCATTTCCACTGGGAATGGGCAGGGGATCTAGAGTACCAGCTGGTTTCAAATGCTCAGCCTTAACTCTTTGACATAGATCACACTCGGCCACATACTGTGCAACGTGCCGCTTCATTCGGCTCCACCACAGTTTCTTTTTCAAATCTTGATACATTTTTGTACTCCCGGGGTGGATAGAGAATTTTGAGTTATGAGCCTCCTTGAGAATCAATTCTCTCAAGTGGCGATCAAATGGTACCACCATACGGTTCCCAAACCATAAAGTACCTTGTGCATCTTGCTTAAAACATTTTGCCTTGCCTTGTTTCATTAGTTCTAAAATTTGAGCCACTTCTAAATCAGTTTTCAGGCTTCCTAATCTGGTCCTCAAGTGTGCAAGTCTGCTTGAGGGCTGCAAGCGAACCTTCTTCAACTATCTCCGGTGTAGGCCTTGCAATGTAGTACATAAGCCCATGAGAAAAAGGAGTTACTGACAAGCAGTTGCATTGAGATTTTACGCTCAATCGTCGGTACGACATTAGCCTTCCTGGATGATAATGGAGTCCCATATCATAATCTTTAATCAACTCAAGCCATCTTCTTTGTCTCAAGTTCAGGTCGGCTTGGGTGAAAATATATTTAAGGCTCTTATGGTGGTGTAGATCTATGAGCGATTACAGATGAGGTAATGTCGCCAAATCTTGAGGCATGAACTACAGTTTGTGAGCTCTAGGTAGTGTGTGGGATAATTGGCCTCATGGGGCCTCAATTGCCTTGATCGTGAGGCCACCACTCGGCCGTCTTGCAATAAGCACTGGCAGAGCCCATGGCGAGATGCATCCTGATGAATATCAAAGCTCTTGTGAATGTGCAGCGAGAACAAGCAGGAGCTTCATGGGGCATTCTTCGAGGTTTGGAAGCTTTGCTCGCGTTCTTTGTCCTCAAATTTCTTTTCTTTCTTTAGAAGTTGGGTCATAGGCTTTGCAATTTTGAGAAATTCTTGATGAACCTACGGTAGTATCCCACAAGTCCAAGAAAACTACGAATGTCGGTGGCGCTCTTGGGTTGCTTCTACTCAAGGACATCTTGCACCTTACTAGGATCAACAACGACACGCCCTTAGATAGGATATGTCCCAAGAAACTAACCTCTGAAGCCAAAACTCACATTTCTTTGAATTTGGCGTCTACGGTGATGGTGTGGCTTTTCTAACACAAGTCTCAAATGTTGCTCGTGCTCAAGATCGGACTTAGAGTAGATAAGGATATCATCAATGAAAACCACTACAAACCGATCCAAGTATTCCATGAACACGAATTCATGAGGTTCATGAAATAAGTCAGGGCATTGGTCAAACCAAAGGACATGGCGTGTACTCGTACAAACCGTAACGAGTAGAAGGCGGTCTTTGAAATGTCCTCGGTTCTAACTTTAATCTGATGGTAGCCTAATCTCAAGTCAATTTTGGAGAACACACGAGCTCCACTAAGCTGGTCAAATAGGTCATCGATCCATGAGCGGATACTTGTTCTTAATGGTGACCTCATTCAGCGGACGATAGTCAACACATATCCGTAGACTCTTGTCTTTCTTCTTGACAAAAGAGCGGGCATCCCCAAGGCGAGGCGGGCTGATGAAACCCTTGTCTTGCAACTCCTTAAGTTGTTCTTTCAGTCTGCTAGCTCATTGGGCGACATCCGATCTGACCTTTTTGAGATGGGCGCGGTGCAGTGCAAGCTCAATGACAAACTCTACCTCGTTCGGGGCATGCAGAAGTTCCTCGGGAACACATCGGGATACTCCTCACTCTGGTACCTCCTCAAGCTTGAGAGAGGTGCTCGCCACTAAAGCATATAGGTGAGAACTACCCACTAAAGGTGCAAAGGCGATGCGGATGCCGTCCTCGCTAGTCAACTGAAATAGACCATTGGGTACAATCGGTCTTCCCGATTCTTAGATAACCAATCCATCCCTAAGATAACATCAATGCCCACTGAACTTATCACTATTAAGCTTCTTTGAAAAGTTAACATTTTGTATTTCAATTTTTCGTTCTGCGGACTTGATCGGTGTAGAAAACCGACCACGGGATTGAATACGATAAGGCGGGTGAAGTGTATGTATCTTGAATTGGTTAAGCTGTAGCATACTTGTTTTTAATAAATGAATGAGATGCTCAGAATCAAATAAAACCGATCACGAGACACGAATTAACAAGTAGTGTACCTAGCACGACGTCAGTGCGTTGGTCGCCTCCTCTGCCGAGGCGTGGTTGGCGCTACCACGTGCATCTTTGGGGTGGAGTAGGTGCTGCCCTCTGTGGTGGTGGCGGTGGCCTCACCGGGTGCCGGGCTGGTGGCGCTGGAGGCGAATCGTCAGGGCATCCTCATTTGCTTGGCGAGGCAACTGCAGCATAGTGGCCTGACGGACCAGATGGAAACAAATAACGCCGGGCTTGTATGCCCGCCGATCTGTGGTCTCTGGCCCCATTGTCTTCTTGAGCTGCCGGTGGAGAAGGTCGTGGAGGTGCCACAGGAGACCTCGGTGGTCTTGGGCTGGGTCTGAGGTGCTGAGGTAGTCTGGCGCGGCACAGAAAGCGCCACTCGCCAGCATCGTCTGTAAAGCCCTCCTCCTCTTCCTCGACTCATCCACCGTCATGCTCTCATGCTCCACCACTATCGCCTTGTTGACGGATCTTGAAACTCCACGAAATCATGTGCAGCTAAAACAAGCCGCAACTCCTCGGATAGCCCATAGAAGAACACATTCGCGACGGCGTCTGTCGAGGCGTCGTCGGAGCATACAGCCAAGTAGTTGAAATCATGCGGTGCTCGGTGGTGTCCTCCGTCCTGCCTCAAGGCAGGCTGCTGGCTTGATAAGCGGCCTCCCTCGGTATATGGGCCTCTCGGGCGCGTCCCTGAACTCGTCCCAAGTCGGGCGTGGCGGTGAGCTGCATGGCGGAATAACTATCCCACCATGCGCTCGCGCGCCAAGCGATAGGCGGCAAACAAGACTCTCTCAACCCGGTACAACTGCGCAATGTTCAGCTTCTTCTCTATGTTGTGCGGCCGGTCCTCTGCCTCCATCGGGTCCTTGCGCTTTGCAAGCGTCGGAGGTTGGTCCGTGAAACTTCAGCAAGACCTCGGGCGCTCGGTGCGGCGACTCCTCTGCCGGAGCGGGGCTGGAGCGGTGTTACGTCGATCGCCTCAAGCATCGGTGCGGTCCATCGGTTGCGCTCAATCATCATCATAAACTTCGATCATGGATGGCGGCGGAGGAGCACCTCCTCGGCGGTCCGCCTGCTGGGGCGGCGGTGAGAGGGCTCGCCATGCTCGGGCAATTTCTTGGGACGGTATCACGATCGTAGAAATCGCTCGGGGTGCTAGGCGTGGTGCCCTAGATGGGAGCCTCTGCGCGCGGGCTCGATCGCGTAATCGATCTGTCATCTGTATTAGACAAGGATGGTTAGTAATCAAGATTAAAAGCCATCACTTGGCCATACATACTGTCGATATCAAAGAGCATCAAAACTATAACCTCAAATGGAACACCAAACATTAGCGACATAAAACCAAATCGATACAACTCGTACATAAGTGCTGCGAGCTTAAGATTACAACTGAAATAGTAATGTTTGCAAATAAAACATAACAGTTCGACCTCTACTACCCTATTACATAAATCTAAGGATACAAGCTCGAACATAGTGCTCTCTGCCTAAGCGCCTAGATATTATTCGGTCAAAGTTCACGGAAAGTCATCGGCGGTGGTATCGAGGATCTGTGTCTTACAGGTCTCCGGGTTGGTGAGGTGTAAGGGGATCCTACGCCGATGATATGGCCTCCTACTTGGGAAGGCGATAGTCGGTGGCGCGAAATGTGCGGTGAAACCTCATTAGCGCCATACAACACATCACGGGCGAATGAGCCTCATGTCATGCAAAAGGCGCAAATGCTCTGAGCTATAATGAGGCGGCGATGCGTCTCCCATAACTCATGCACTATGCGCGATGCATTTGGTCCATTACATGAACCAATCTGCATGCTTGCACGACTTGGGGTCCTCCCAAAGCGGATCCTAGCAAGCGAGTTCACGTCCCTAGCGGCGTGCGCGCATCGGAAGAAATGATCATATGGGGTGGGCTAACTCTGTCAGTCGTGCGAAGGCGACTCATGGCCACCAAGGCCACTTCTTGTAACGCCATGGCCTCGAAGTACCACGCGCACAGGCGGTAAGGTATGCTCCCGTGACTTGTCTAGCAATGATATCTATCACGCCATAAATCCCTCCATTCACGGTCCTCGATCACGGCGGTAGATGGAATAAGTGGGCTGATATGTGAAGTTCGCCCTCCACATCATGTCTCGCGACAACGCGGGTATCCATCCACTCCTTGACTTGAGTTTCCGGACAAGAGTGCGAGGGTTCATCTAAGGGCAAGAAGGCAAGGTAAGTTAGTTTCATAAACCAAAGCAGGATCGGAGAGAAAAGATACTAAGATGGATAAGGAATAAAAGATATTCTTAACTTAAACTTTTGAAAATACTTTGATAATTTGCAAATAATTTGACCAAGGGACTTACTAACTTAGCGCGATTGCAACCTCTAACCTACGATCGGTATGGCTCGATACCAGTATTGTGGGGACCCGGTAATTATCTCCATAAGACCGAGATTAGACAAGGTCTTAGGGACATAATTCTGGTCTCGATAAATAATTCAATTTAACTCTATCCAAGTGAGAGGCTTGGCGAATACTAGAGCCTCAACGATCATGCGCGTTGCTCCTTGCGGCGCTACATGATTGTCGATTCTCTTCGATTGAAGCACTACACTTAGTGAGTCAAATGGGGATTCATTAACAACAATCACGACTTATATTGGCTCCCAAGATCAATGACCAATATACTCGTACCCTCATCCAACGTTGATTACATCCATACAACGCATACAACAAGAGATCAAAAGACATCTTGCATAATAGTTAAAGTCTGACATTACATACGGTAGTGAGCCAAATTCAAAGTAAAGTATCAAGTAGCAGCGGAAGCAAATAAATTAAGCCAAAGACCAGTAGTGGTATGCCCATCACCCATCAGCAACCGACTGGGAGTTAAATGATAGCACACTACTCGTTAGTGTCACCCAAGTCAATACTAACAAGATCGTTAGTCTCATAATCTTCCTCACCTGAAAAGGCCAGCAAACATCTGGCTGAGTACAAGTGTGCTCGCAAGTCTTACACAATTAAAATTAGTTATGCATAAGGGTCATTCAAAGGATGGCTCATATTGGTTTAGTTTTGCGAAAGAGACGCAACAAATAACATCCTACACATACTAGTTTTTCATGTGCCTATTTTAAAATCAGATTTGAAGTAGAAGTAAAGCATATAGTAAAACATTTCATAATAAACAATTGAATCATGCAAAGACCAAAGTGGCAGCCCACTTTGATGTATTAAACACATGAACATCCTGTTCATGGCGAATACCAAGTTCAACCACAATTTTAATTAAAAGTCTAACAATAGTAACTCCAGAACTCAGCGGTTGTCCATAACAGTGGACATGGCTATTCGAATAGATTGATACCTGCGGGTGTACTACTTTACCCACACGACTTGATTAGCCGTAAGCCTCTAGATGCTTCGAATATAGCATACTTCCTATGGTATCTTGTGGGTAAATCAAGATCTGATCATTTTCAACAAGAAGGCCCTATTGAGCTAAGTCTCCCTTGTGAGATGGTTCCTTGCCTAGTACAAGCATATGATAGCACTTGCTGAGGGCTCACAAGTTATATTGGACATCTGCGTGCAATCAAAACAAATAGAATTGGTGCTCCCTTGCACTATAAAGGATTACATCGGCTCACGAGGACATAGGATTTCACGGTCGCTATGCCCTTACACCACCATGGGACTTAATACAATAAAACCCTCCCCTACTTAACCATCGGCTCCCAACCGCGTGTGGCGACGAGTGTACTTGAATTAACAGCGTTACAAAGTTCGGTCCTCAACTGTCGGACAAGCCAAACCACATACCCAATTCTCGTGCACGAAGGCACCATCACAAGCCATCACTTGTCCAGACCAAAAGCTCATTTAAAAAGACAAAATTTTAGCTCATAACACAGATACGAAGATCTGAATTACAGTATAAAGAGGTAAGTATGTGTTTCCCATAATTGTCGGGTTAGTCCCGGCAATCAAACTACCGTATCTAGACTTGCATGACTAAGCAACCCATACTCAATAATCATCACATCCTATCTTAAGCATGTAGGTACTGGCATAATTCAAGATTAACCTCAAGCATAGGACATAACTAAATTACGCATCACAAGAATATTTACATAATCAAAATAGCATGCAAGCAATTATCATTGCACTAACTGAACCAAAACTGGGATCAAATATGATGCAAAAGAAAGTTCAAATGATGCTTACCTTGCTGGTACAGTAGCTGCTCACTCTCAGTAGTGTAAGTGTCGATATCAATATGCTCGGGATCTATATAATTATAACATCAAATAAATACCGAGAAAACTACTCAAAAATCAAAATGCTCAAAAATACATGATTTTTCTACAGTAGTTAGGTCATGATTTTAGATGGTTTTTGGTGAAAGAATTATTCCATTTTGATTTAGTATGTGAAAGTTATGGTGGTTTGAAGTTCAGATTTCAAAATGCCTTTACTTAAGCAATTTAATTATGAAGTGAAATTTTGTACAACAGTGGTGAATACAAGGGTTACATGAATAAATGAGAAATATTATCACAAGTTCAAAACAGTTGAGTTTGCTCCATTTGGAGTTTTTGTGATTTAGTTAAGTATTTTCAAAGTTATCAGCTTTTTATAGTATAACAATAATGGAGTTAAAGATTATATTCTCCCAAATATAGTTTCTGTGACAGAGGTAGGATGGAGACCATTTTTAGAATTAGGTTCACTGAAAATAGAAATTATCAAAAGTGGTCTCACTATTTTTGGAGTTTCCAATAATTACTTATGCATTTTTGAAGTTATCAGTCCTTTTCCTATTGTAAAAATAATGGTTTTAATGGATTAATCTCCAAATAAAGCTCTCTGCTACAGAGACAAGGTTAAAACCAATTTTGATACAAAGTTCATTAAATATGAAAATTATCAGAAGTGGTTTCACCCATTTTGGAGTTAAAATGAATTTGTTGTGCATTTTAGAAGTTATTGCCAATTTTCGGTGTGCAATTTAATAGATTTCGAATTTTCTAAAGTATTTTATCTTTTTCTACCGAGTGCTCACCTAGCCACAGCCACTGACGGGTGGGACCGGGGGCAGAGCTTTGACCCAGTCAACGTGGACTTGGTCTCGGCCGAAATGAGTTGAAGGCGCATTTCCAGAAATACGTCTTTGAAACAAGAAAACGTAGACTAGTTCTAAGTATACTAAGAGTACGTTTCGCCTTAAACAAAACATACTTCACAATCTACACTTCCACTTACAGTCATATGGCCCACATGTCATACCCTGCAAGCCTTTATTTATCCCAACCGTTTTCTATTTGAGGCCCCATGTAAGCGATACAAGAGCAACACTTACGTTACTAGTGAATACTTTTCCTAAAGCAGCGGTTTAGTGCTAATGGCGTGCTACGGTGATTCTGGGGATCCGACAAAGAGCTACTGCGTCGCGAGATTTGCCGTGGCTCGCGGTGCGGTGATCATGTGGCGCGGTCAAGGCCAAAAATGGGTGCATAATAGCCGTGCGATCCTAGGGTACCTTAAATCAGGTGGGGCGGCCGTGGCGGTGGCGCTTGCGCCGCGGCGGAGGTGACCACGGCAAGTGCATGCAGCGTTGCGTCGAGTGTTTAAGCAAAGAAAAACATGCTTAAGCTTCGGGGTGGTCGATGCTTACGAGGAGGAGAAAAGGCGGAGAGCTCGGTTAGAGGCAGCGCCCGATAATGGTGACGGCGGCGCTAGGGCTCGCGCGGAGAACTCCGTGGACAAAATCCAAAGTAGTGAATGATCGAAAAGGTTAAGCACACTTCATAGATTGCGTGACAAGAAGAGATTAGTAGCGGCTTCTTGGTTTAGACAAAGGGCGGTGAATAGGGTTGTGGCCGAGAATAAGAGCAAGACCTAAATTCATCAACTCTGTCAAGCATTGGTGAAATAAGTTGAGAAATCTTGATTGTGTTCTAAGACACCTTTGTGCGCGCAAGAAATGGAAAAGAGCTCACGAAGCTAAGAATGGCAGTGAAACCTTGGTGCGTGCTCTGGAGCTTGAGGGGAGCACAGTAAGGTCCGGTCTCTGGCGAAAATCAAGAGCTCGAATAAGCCAAAATGGAAACGGCATGGATCGGAGAGATGAGGAAATCACGCGGAGGAAGCTCACTAGTGAAGAGAGCAAGAACAAGCCTCTCTTTCCTCAGACCCGAGAGGAAATATGGGGAAGAAGGAGACATTCGGGGCGACTTAAGCTTGGCGATGGGCGGAGCGAGGCGGCGTGACATGCAGAGGCTCGGGATAGGTCAATCACGGGCGGTGCGGTCACGGCGATGCGGAGCTGCTCGAGTGCTCTCGGTGCGTGTACGGGATGCTGAGGCTGAAGCGGGAGGTGGGAGCGACCACGACATGCGGGACCCACCGTGTCAGCGACTCACAGTGGCGCGCGTGAACGCGAGTTGAACGGTTTGATCAGAACCATTGGATCACGAATGGACGGATGGGATTGGTGGGGACTTCGGACGGGTCGATAGGAGGTGATATCAGGGCCGTTGAGTCTTGATCCAACGGTTGCATGCGAAAATCTGATTAGGCGGTTGGGACGAGCCATTTCAAAGTCGGACTCAAGCGAGAAACGATGTGGTGGTTTGAGTCAAGGTTTTGGTGAGATTTAATTTGTTTTCCCTACTTTGACCAGGGCTTAATAAATAGAAATAAAATTCCTAAATTCATGAAATAATTTGTGGGGTTCTGGAAGATATAGTTCCCATAAAAATTACGAAACCCCATTGTTCATATTAAAATTTGTGACATTTAAATTCAAACATGTTGTATGTCTATGAATGTTGTTTGAATTTTAATTAGGTTCAAACTAGTCCCAAAAATTTTGGAAAAATTATATTTATTCATGAGAATTAATTTAGTATTTAAATAAATTGATTCAGATGATGATCACAACTTTTATTACAGAGATGCTAAAGAAAACCGAAATTTGAAGTGTATATTTATATGAAATGAGATTTTCCAAGTACAATATATTATGAAATGGTTTGAATTTGACAATGCATGTTAGTGAGATTCTTTATAATTCATTTTAATAGTTGGGGCTGTGACATATAACTAATTACTTAAGAATTTTAGAAGCTTAAACTATTTTAAGTGAAGATGTAAACCAATTCGGGATTTCAAAATCGTAGCAAAACGAGAGAATAGAGGCTGACATGTGGACCTGGGCTGTCAGTCTCAATGGTGAATCAAAGCAGCTTGGTTCGAACAGTGTGGTTGGTCCGATCAAGATTCAGCGGTCTGATCAGTGGCTATTCGGACGATCCGACGGCCAAATCCATGTGGACAGTCCGATTGAAAATGGATGGTCTAGATCGCATGGAGCGTTCCCACGGTCCGAACAGCCCAATTGATCTAGACAGTCTATTTGAAATTGGACGGCCCACGCCTCCACCATTAATGCCCTTCTCCTTCGTCCTCATCGTCTCAATCTCAAATGCGAACGCCTCAGCCATTAATGCCCACACTGGAGTTTCCAAACGCGACCGAATCAACTCGGATTCTTCTGTATTTTGATGGCAAATGAATTGCCAATCAATTTCTCGTCCGTTACCAGCATATGTCATCGAAAATTGCCCGTTAGCGCCGGAGATGCCGCACGGCCAACTTGAGCGCTACGCTGCCTCGCCCTTGCCCTATAAGTAGAGCCCCCAGCTTCGCCTAATTCACTGCAGCTCGCCGCCACCACCCACATCACCTCCCTCTCTCTCTAGCGCCCCAATTTTGTGGTTGAACGTCGCTGTTAGGTGCTTCTTCAATTGTCGATTACCTCACCGTCGATGACGCATCGGCCGCTCCGACCACACCATCAACATCTCCGCGACGCCATCTACCCGGTGCCACCATCCACATCGCCGGAGGACCTCGGGAACGACTTCGCTGCCGTAGACCTCATCTCACCGCCATTTCATTGCTCGTCGCCGGTGACTCCATCGCACCCCTCCGCCGCAAGGTAGCGCACTAGATTCAGTATCGCACAATCTTCATTTTGCGTGCATCCGCGTGGCTCGCTACGGCGCAGAGCGCCGGTGAGCCCCTCACCAGAGCACCTTCTCTCATCGGGCCTACGTGGCTTGACCACGTCATGTCCACATGGCGCCACATCGGAGCCATGTCAGCCCCAGCGCCTATGTGGCTACCCACGTGTACGCCCATGCGGCGCTTGAGCCAGTGCACACCCCTGTTTACGTGTGTGGACGATTAGATCGGGAATGGACGGCCCTGATCGAGTGGCCATTCGGATGGTCCGAACACCCCAAGTAGTTTGGACTGTCCGATCAAGATTGGATGGTCCGATCTTGTTATCGTGTTCGGGTGGTCCGAACATTTCCAAGTGGCGTGGATCGTTCAATCTAAATTGAATGGCCCAAGCACCACTCGCTCCTTTCCTTTCTTTGTTGCCACCGCCATGTAGGGCCCACATCGCCACATCACCTTCTCCTTCGTCATCATTGTCTCAGTCTCAAACGCGAACGCTTTCGCCATTAACACCCACGGTGGAGTTTCCAAATGCAACCAAATCAACTCGGATTCTTCGGTATTTTGATAGCAAATGAATCGCCATTCAATTTCTCGTCCGTTACCAGCATTCACCTTCCTTATGTTGTCGAAAATTGCTCGTTAGCGCCGGAGATGCCGCACGGCCAACAGCGCGCTACGCCACCTCGCCTATAAGTAGAGCCCTTGCTTTGCCTCGTTCATCGTAACTTGCCGTCACCACCCACATCATATCCCTCTCTCTAGCGCCCCAATTTTGAGGTTGAGCGCCACCGTTAGGAGCTTCTTCAATTACCTCACCGTCGGCGATGATCGGCCGCCGACCGCCATCACCATCGCCACGGCGTCATCTACGGTGCCACCATCCACATCGCGGAGGACCTCGAGAGCAGGTCGCGCCTTAGACCTCATCTCACCGCCGCTTCATCGCTTGTCGTTGGCAACTCCATCGCACCCCTCTGTCACTAGGTAGCGCACTAGATTCAGTATCGCACGATCTTCATTTTGTGCATCCACATGGCTCACCGCGACACAGAGCACCGGCAAGCCCCTCACCAGAGTACCTTCGCTCATCAGGCCTACGTGGCTTGACCACATTATGGCCACATGGTGCCACATCGAAGCCATGTTAGCCCCAGCGCCTACGTGGCTACCCACGTGTACGCCCACACGGTGCTTGCGCCAGCGCACACCCCTGTTTATGCGTGTGGACGGTTAAATCGGGAATGGACGGCCCTGATTGAGTGGTTATTTGGATGGTCCAAACGTCCCAACCAGTTTGGACCGTCCAATCTTGTTATCGTGTTCGGGTGGTCTGAACATTTCCATGCGGCGTGGACCGTCCAATCTAAATCGAACGGCCCAAGAACCACTTACTCCTTTCCTTTCTTTGCTGCCACCACCATGTGGGGCCCATGTGTCGAACCCGGGAACGAAGAATCCCAAATTCTCCGTGTTTTTACACTAGTCTAGGATTTCTAGTATACACAGTCAAACAAAAGTGATAGCACAATCATATCACGCACATTATTAATAATAATTTTTGAGTTTTATACAAAAGGGGCCTAAGGCCAAATAAAAAAAAGAAGTAACACAGCGGAAGGCAAAATCGTAGTAGACCACACGACTCGCCACAGGCAATCGTCTGAGGGCGTAGCCTAGTCGTCAAGATCCTCACCGTATTGATAGAGATCTTCTCCTGAATAAAGATTATTTAGCAAGAGTAAGCACAACTACCGTGCTTACAAGTTACACCCAATATTGAAAGATAATTCATGCCTAAGGTGAACAAAGGATATTGGCAGGGTTTCTTTTGCGTAAACATCATTTTCAGGTTAAATACTAATAATAATTTCTAAGGCCAGTTTTTATACTCAAATCAGTGTTTAAAATAACAATTAATAGTGGATAACCTCCATTGATTGAATGGTGAAGGATACTCTCCTATCACTTGGCTAACCGCCCAATTTTTACCATAGGATTAACCATCCTAAAAACATCTGCTGAAATCATTTTATAAACCAAAAACAAAACAAGTCTAACTTAGAGTGGCCTTGCTAGCATGTCCATGACCGCGGATGCGGTTATTCGAATAGTTTCTACTCTGCAGAGTTTGTACAGCTTTACCCACACGAGATAATTTACTTTTAATGTCGGCCAATGCACGCTTCCGAAGGCGTGTGACTAAGCAATTATCATGAGGCATTTACAATGCAACATCTTAATGTATTCATGCCCGCTAAGGTTTCGCTACCATTGGACTAACCATCCTTCGGGAGACCCCCTCTTGCGCCAGGTGGGACTAATGTCTAACTGACACCCACTGGCACAAATAGCACTAAGGCATACAAATTATTTAGCCAAATCCTACCCATACAAGACATATGCATGCAATAGTAATTTGAAAACAAAAATTAAATACTTTAAAATAATGGGAACAATATGATCAATGGTGTAACTTGCCTTCATTGAAGTCTTGAAACTCTAAATCGTCAGAAGGATCTAACTCTCCGGAGTCGTCGAAGTCTATATGCGAAAATACGACAAATTAACTTCAAATTCAAATAAATTCAAAACTACAATTCAAATTAACTCCAAATTGACATATTTTGGTTTGATTAGCTAGATTATAATTTTATACAAAGTTCACAACTTGAACTACCCAATTTGGAGTTCATATGCAAAAGATACGAATTTTTGAAGTTTAAACCTAAATCTGTAATTTAAATGAATTTTCCGAATTATTTTTCTAAAGGAAAATCTATTTACTATGCAATGCTGACATCAGCATCAAGATTTTCAGGATTAAAGGAATTAAAATAATTCCCTGACCGGTGAACCCCACATGTCATAGACACGGTCTAGGTGAACCAAGCCTACGGGCTTTTAGGCTCGCGGTGCTGACGCGGCTGTGCGTGGTGCCACGCAGGCAGATCTGGCGATGTGGCGCCCATGTGGCAGTGAGGTGGCACCACGGTGGCGTGCTCGTGGCAAGGCCACGTCGGCTCAAAACGGGCGGAGCTCCGGCGGTGGCCTCGCCGGCGTTCTACGCCGCGGCGAGCTAAATGGATGCGCGCATATTGGAGAGGAGACAATTGCGAAGTCGTGGGTTACCAAATCAACGGCGGAGCGTGGCCGGATGGTCAGCGGTAGCGAGGATTGGTGGAGATGAGCTTTGGTCGTTGGCGAAGTCGATCTTTGCGGGCTCCTTGGCGAAGTGGGTGGTCGCGCTAACTTCACGGCGGCGTCGTGATTAAGATAGTGCCGGCGGTGGGGCGGAGGGCTCGTGGTGGCGCGATCGTCGGTTGAAGCTTTCACGGTCACCGGTGAGAAAACTTCGAATCTAGGCGCTAGGAGCGAGGAGGGAGATGGTGGTTGGTCGCGTTGAGATGCGGTGAGGGAGGTGGTCCTGGTGCCCCACATAGAGGCGGCGTGGCGGAGCCGTAGGGTGCAAGAAGGTGCAGCGGTAGCAGCGGAGACTTAGGGATTTTAGGGCGCCGGGATGGAAAGAGAAGCCGTGTCGGGGGCGGAGAGGATCGAGGGTGTAAATGCGTGCGGGATCACGGGGTCTTAATGAAGATTGCACCGGGTTTGGAAGGTTTCTGATTCGGCATCAATGGCGGACGTGCGAGGAAAAAGGAAAGAGGGGAGGAGGAAGAAAGGAAGGTAGACGACGACGCAGGCCCATTGGATTTTGATCGTGCGGTGGACAAAGTGAAGGATCGCGGGAAGGCTACGATAGCACAAACAAAAAAATTTACCGCGCAACCAAGGAACCACCGCAAGTGATAGATCACGAGATTACCAATAGACGCGCCGACTCGTAGCGGAAGTAGAGCCGATGTAGCGAGTTGAAGCAATCGTAGTCGTACTTGTCGCGCGCCTTCTCCTCCTACTCCGATGAACGTCGTGAGTCGCGGATCGTTCTAGTGTTGATGCTTAGCGGCACCTCCAAGGTATCCACACGTGCAGGCGAGGACACCCGCGCGGGAGTGCTAGCTCGGCGGCGTGGTTGAGAGCGTGGCTATTAGGGTTTGGATTTCTTCGAAAGATTGATCAAATCATCCCCATGCCACGCTCCTCTATATATAGGCATCCATAATGGGTCGAGCAGGAGGCCCAATAGGAACTCGTGGCCTATAAAATTTGGATCCCCATCCAAATCAAATCCTTGCCCTTTAAGTGTGTGACCCTATAGGTTCGTGTGTAATCGATCGTGACTCGAAAACTCTTTCCGATCACGAGTGCGTCGGTACCTAGCGACACATAACGATTCTCGAACACACGAATATATCGGACGAACCTTAATGCAATATGATCTCGACCGGTCCTTATCACTTACGACCGATTCGTACTTAGTCACGACAGATTCATAATTAGTTACAACGATTCGTAACTCCTTACGACCAGCTAATATCTAACTACGACGGTTTGCAACTACTTATGACCGATTGGTGATTATGTTCGAGTAGTCTTCGACTAGGTCGTATCTCCATCGACTTGACCGATCTGACGGCGTCGGCAATTGAGCGACCTGCTTGTGTATTCTCCCTTTGCCTCATGACATCGGTTGAACTCGGTGAGATAATATGTCATCCATGGGCATTCAATACTTTCTCGATCAGCGTCGAATAACTTCATGTGAGTCGACACCCGACCACTAGTGGCATGGCCATGCACTTTCTTTATTCGACCACAACGAGGGCCGAGACATCTCTCCGTTATGTTAGGAGAAATCCCATATTCGACCAGGTCACATTCCTCGCATGTTTCATAGCATACCCAAAGCTACCTTTATAACTACCTAATTACGGAGTAGCGTTTGGCAACCCTAAGAGTGCTATTACACATGTAGGAAACCATCGCGATCTCGAGGTCTAAGGATTATACATCATCATTGCTTGAGACCAACTAACGACACATAGAATCATAACAATCTCAATAGTGTCTCAAGGTGGGTCTTATCAACACTATGTTCTCTAACATGTGTCCACATTATTGATTCGATATCTCTATATCCATGACCGGTGAAACATGGTCATCAATCAATACATGTACTAGTCGTAGAGTCACTAGTGTTAGACCGGTGACATTCGACCGGGGATACTTTTAGAATGACATCATATAAGATAAAGTTTCACCAACAAGTCACATACTCATTGATCTATATAACTGATGATTCATTCAAGGAACAAGATAACATATTATCAAAAGTTATGAACATTATGAAATATAATCATCTCTATGATTGCCTCTAGGGCATATTTCCAACACAAAGGTGGTGTGAAGGGTAAGTCAGTAGATGCCGCGGTAGTTGGATTTTAATCCAACGGTCGCGATAGATCGAGGGTGTGCGGGGAGTAGTTAGGTCACTGATGCACATGTACCGTTGGATCTAGATTGGACGGTGCAAAACCAGAGGGTGTGCTCGGTTGCCCGAACGTTCGATTGAATTCTGGCCGTTGGATTTAGATCTAACGGTGCAAGATTAGGGGGTGTGTTTGGTTGCCCGAACGTGTCATTGAATTCTGGCCATTGGATATCCATCCAACGACTGAGATGCGGGCGGGGGTTAAACGCGCGGAAGGAGCTGGCCGAACGGGCCGCGCGCACGAAAAATGGACTGGGCCGAGTGGGTTTCGGCCCAAACACTATTTGGGGATTTTCTTTTGATTTTTAATTAATTCATTTCTGATAATTCAATTAGGCTTTGGAATATAGCAAATTAAGTCCAAAAATTTTGAAAAAATTCACAGAAATTCTCTGGAGCATTTAGGACTTGAATAAAATATTTCCAACTATTATTTGGTATTATATTTTGCAAATAAATTTGTTTAACTTCAAATTGGTTAAGTAAAAGCTTTTAAGAATTTCAGAAAAATCCACAAAAATAATTAAACTTTATTTTCAATAGCAATTTGAAATTTGGGCTATTACAAACCTACCCACTAAAGGAATCTCGACCAGAGATTGGACTTGAATTAACAAAAGATCAGGATAGTTGGCCTTGAGTTCTTCTTCCTTCTCTCATGTGGCTTCACTTTCTGGATGGTGACTCCACTGCACCTTGTATGATCTGATGATTCTGCTTCTGGTAACACGTTCTGCGACATCCAGAATTTTAATTGGTCACTCCACATAGGTGAGATCTTCTTGAAGGTCACAGTTTTCCAAGAGGGTGTGGTCTTCTAGCACTCGAAGGAATTTCTTTAACTGTGATACGTAGAAGACATTATGCACTGCTTACAAGGCTGCTGGTAGCTCCAGCTGATAAGCCACTTCTCCACGTCTTGCCAAGATCTTGTATGGCCCGATACATCTGGGTGCGAGTTTTCCTTTCATTTGGAATCTCCTTACTCCTCTGAGTGGAGTAACTCTGAGATAGACAAAATCTCCTACCTCGAAGTTTAATTCCCTTCGACGGTTATCAACATAACTCTTTTGTCGGGATTGAGATACTTTCAGACGTTCCTGTATAGCCTTTACTTTACTTGCAGCTTCTTTGATCAACTCAGGTCCAAAGAGCTGATGTTCTCCTACTTGATCCCAAAGGAGTGGGGTTCGGCATTTCCTACCTTACAAAGCTTCCAATGGAGCCATCTGCAGACTGGCTTGGTAGCTATTATTGTACGAGAACTCTACATATGGCAGATCCTTGTCCCAACCTTTTTCGAAATCTAGGGTACATGCTCGAAGCATATCTTCAAGGACTTGGTTGGTGCGTTCTATCTGACCATCGGTCTGGGGATGGTAGGCGGTAGTGAAGTTGAGTCGGGTTCCTAAGGCTTCATGTAGGCTCTGCCAAAACCTTGATGTAAATTGGGAACCTCTGTCAGACACGATCTTCTTGGGTACTCCGTGTGCGAGCGATCTGGCCATATATAATTACGCTGGCGATTGCTTACGTATGTGGTCTTGGTGAAATAAAGTGAGCTACTTTAGTTAACGGTCAATTACCACGGATGGAATCATATCCTGATTGGGTCCTAGGGAGTCCGGTGACGAAATCCATGCCAACTTCTTCCCATTTCCACTCGGGAACTGGTAATGGATGCAACAGGCCAGCGGGTCATTGATGCTCTGCCTTAACTCGCTGACAAACATCACAACGAGCGATGAATTCAGCAATTTCGCGTTTCATGCTGACCCACCAATATTTTTCCTTTAGATCCTGATACATTTTGGTGCTCCCAGGATGAATGGAGTATGGTGTTTCATGAGCTTCTTTCAGAATCGACTCCTTTATCTCCTGCTGATTGGATACACAGATGCGGTCTCCAAACCACACTATTCCTTGCTCATCCTCGGAGAAACCCAGGGCTTTGCCTCTTCTCATATTCTTTTTGATTTTTTGGATGTCTTCATCTTCTAACTGCTTTGTTCTGATCTGACCCTGAAGAGTCGGTTGGACTTCCAGAGCGTTCACACAACCTTGGTTGACGATCTCGAGTTGGTGCTTGATTCATCATACAATTACGGTGATTCTTGCACCAATCACGGTGTTGCAATCGCCTTTCTACTCGGGGCATACGCCACTCGTTGGCTTTGCCGGATGATAATGGATTAGAGTCGTAATCCTTTATCAACTCCAACCATCTTCTCTGTCAGAGATTGAGTTCGGACTGAGTGAAAATGTATTTCAGACTCTTATGATCCGTGAAAATCTCACAACGGTTACTAATGAGATAATGCTGCCATATCTTTAGAGTGTGCACAATTGCTGCTAACTCAAGATCATGAGTCGGATAATTCCTTTCGTGTGGCCTTAACTGCCGGGACACATAAGCTACGACCTTGCCTTCCTGCATCAGTACACATCCGAGGCCTTGTCGGGATGCATCACAAAAGATCTCAAAGTCCTTGCAGATGTCCGGTAGAATTAACACTGCTGCTGAGACTAGCCTCCTTTTCAGCTCCTGGAAACTCTCTTCACAGGCGTTTGACCATTCAAACTTCTTTTCTTTCTTCAAAAGTTGAGTCATGGGTCTTGCAAGTTTAGAGAAATCTTCGATGAACCTGCGGTAATAACCCGTTAGTCAAGGAAACTCCTCACCTTCGTGACTAATGCAGGTTGCTTCGGTCCATTCTTGCCTCAACTTTGGCGAGATCTCTGCAATTCCTCCCGCGGATATAATATGTCCAAGGAATGCCACTTGACTTAGCTAGAATTCACTCTTGCTGAATTTGGCATAAAGCTGGTGCTCCCTGAGTTTTCCAGGATCATTCTGAGGTGCTTTTCGTGTTCTTCTTCATCCTTTGAGTAGATGAGAATGTCATCGATAAAAACAACCACAAACTTATCCAAGAATTCCATGAACACTTTGTTCATCATATTCATGAAATAAGCACGGGCGTTCATCAAACCGAAGGACATTACTGTAAACTCGTACAGTCCATATCTGGTGGTGAAGGCGGTCTTCGGAATATCTTCTGGTCTAATCTTCAGTTGGTCATAGCCGAATCTCAGATCAATCTTCGAGAAGACACTTGCTCCCTTCAGCTGATCAAACAGATCATCAATCCTGGGCAACGGATATCTGTTCTTAATTGTCACCTCGTTGAGTGATCTGTAATCAACGCACATTCTCATACTATTGTCCTTCTTCTTGACAAATAGTACTGGTTCTCCCCAAGGTGAGGAACTGGGTCGAATGTACCCTTTGCTTCGCAATTCTTCAATTTGTTTCTTCAGCTCTGCTAACTCGTTGGCTGGCATTCTATAGGGTCACTTTGAGATTGGAGCTGTCCCGGGGACTAGATCGATTAGGAACATTATGTCCCTATCCGGTGGCATGCTGGGTAAGTCGTCGGGAAAGACATTAGGGTATTCCCGCGCTACAGGTATGTCTTCAAGCTTCACTTCCCTCAAGCTGGTGAGGACGAAACTTCTTCTGGTGCGGGTCTTGGGCTTGAATTCGACTGATATGCCTTGTTCATTGGTGAGGGTGATATACCTATTGGCACAGTCTATTTGTCCATGGTTTTTGCTAGCTTGATCCATTCCAAAATTACATCCGGACCTTGGGAGTGTAAGACTATCAAGTCGGCTAGGGCGGATACTCGGATATCTCAAGGGTAAGATTTGGGCATAGGGGTGGTTCTCATTTCGAGCAGAGAATGGATTATCATGGGGTTGGCTAAGGAGGTCATAGGTAACCCATATTTTCCACAAACTTATTTGAAACAAATGAATGCGAAGCTCCAGAATCGAATAGGACAGATGCTGGCATTGAATTAACAAGGCGTCGTCGAGGACCACATGCGTCTTGCTGAGCCTCCTCTGCCGTGACATGGTTCACCCGCCCCTTGGTGAACTGGCTCGTTGGCCTTTTGGTGCCGCCAGTGGCTGGAACTCATGAGGTTAGCTTTGCTGGGGCCACACCTTGTTGCTTCTTTGGGCATTTGTTGGCATAATGCCCCGTCTCGTTGCAGTGAAAGCACGTAACTCCTGAAGCTGAGGAGGTGGAGTGCTTCTGTTGGAACTGCCCTCCAGATGAAGTGCTACGGAAGTTGGAGGGGTTGGAGCGCTGTGGCGGTGCTTGATTTCTAGACGTGGAAGATTGAAAATTTTCACGTTGCGGTGGCTGCGGCGTGGTGAAGCGAGGAGCAGACCTCCTGCGTTGAACCTTTGAGCGGCCATCCTCCGTTTGCGGTTCTCCATCTCCAAGCGCTTGGCCTCCTGCCTGATTGCCTTGTCCACCAACTTCTGGAAGTCGGTGAAGTTCTGGGAGATCAATTGGACAGAGATGTCATTGTTTAGTCCTTCTAGGAACCTTTTCTGTCTATCCTCATCTCTAGCTACGTCAGTTGGGTCGTAGCAGGCAAGTTGATTAAATTGGTGCAGATATTCATTCACCGTGCGGTTGCCCTGACTGAGTGCATGGAACTCCTTTTTCTTCAGCGTCATCATTCTCGCCTGGATGTGTGCATGGCGGAAATCTCGCACAAAGTCGGCCCATGTAATGGATTGAGCATCGTTATGGGAGATACAATAGTTATCCCACCATTCAGCTGCGGGACCGTTAAGCTGGTGAGAGGCAAACAAGACCCTCTCACGATCGGTGCACTAGGTGATGTCTAGCTTCTTTCTGATGGTCCGAAGCCAATCATCAGCGTCCATTGGTTCCGTACTGCTCGAAAAAGTCAGCGGACGCATCTTGATGAACTCGGACAAGGTCATCCTTTGGTTGTGAGGGGGGTGGAGCCTGAGCTGCTACTGCTGCGGTGGCAGCTTGAGCATTCTGAGCATTGTGCAGGGATTGGGCGAGAAGGTCGATCAGATGAGTTTGATTCGCCATCATCTGGCGCCAGTCGGGTCCTTCTGCCGGTGGTGGTGGTGGCTGCGGAACATGATTATCCTGATAATCCGCCTGATCATTCCCTTGGCGGTGCGCTGCCGTGCCTATCGCCGGTATTCACCATCTTTGGATCCTCAAGGATTTAGAAAAGATAGCAAGAAATTCTAAGGGGGATAAATCTAAAATAGCCCAAGAACTAATAAACACACAAGAGAGAACCAACTTTTCAAAATAGTTCTTTTATTCATTTATTTTATTAATTGATTATGGCTATCACAAGGGTAATTGATAGCTCATAATTCGTGACTAAAGTACGGACTAAAAGAAAACAGCTATGGGGTACTGGGAGTGTAGTCTATCACATTAGAGCTGGCCTCGTGTAACATCCCAATTTTCAGAGCTTAAAAATCTTTTAAATAGTTAGCAGGAGAAAATTCACCGTTTGGTTTTTATTTGAATTTAATTTCAAAAGCTTAATATTGGACTTTACAATAAAAAACATTTAATGTGAATAATCCCAACATGAACAATAGCCAAAACTATTTTATTTGGGTTCTATGTGCTCAGATATATTTTCTAGATTTTTCTAGAATTTTTCTGAGTTCATTTGCTATTTTCTATTGCCCATTTGAATTTCTGGTAATTTATAAAATAGAAAAACCTATTTGAAATCTCGGAAATCCTTTCGGGCCGAATCTCGAAGCTTCGGCCCATCTCCATGTGGCTTGGCTCGCCGCAGCATCTCTGCGACATGCGGGCCCGCATGCGATCCTCTCTCTCTCTCTCTCAGCGCCTGCTTCGTTTTCCACCGTCCGATCAAGGATGGGCGGCTAGATCTTGCGTGAGGTAACGGAGCGGTCGAATGTCCCATTGATTGTGGGCGTTCGATCATGTGAGGACCCCCAATTTATTTGGATTGTAATGCTTAACCAACCACCTGGTCCTAGCATCACAAATCAAATAAATTGATTCCTCGAGATATGTGTACTTCCAAGAAAGCGTATACACACCCGTTACAAATTAGACAACAACTCCATTCCAAACATAGAGTCCAAACACCACACTACCAAGCGGAAGATAAACAAATAGTAGAGTTATTACAGACAAAGGCCGGCAGGCCAAGATACACAAATAAACAAGAACGACAATGAAGCAAAGTGCCATAAGATGGCTATAAACAAAGCCAATCGCGTGCCTCCAACCCACAAGGCATCGGCCAGGACCGCCAAGTCTAGTCGTCACGAAGCGGCAACCTGACTCACAGTGAGGCCCTTGGGGCTCACCTTCTTCCTCTGCAACAAAAACATTAAGCAAAGCACACAGTACAAAGATTGTCTTTGTACCCTTTGTAACACTACAGCTATCAGGAAGCCAAAATGTCACCTAAAACATCTAACATACATCCATAATCTTTGAAGAACTTGAGACAAGTATATCAACTAAAGACGACATTAAGATAAGCAGGACATGGTGAAGGTATCCTTCCTTCACCTTCTAGGTTATTTAATCTGAACATCAATAAAGAAGGTTCACACGCACTAATAAATCAACATCCGGTGGAGAAGGTATCCTTCCTTCTCCAATTATAATTAATTATTACAGTTCATCGTTAACGAATGAAATATGGAACTAAAATTTAGACTTGAACATGAATTTGATGTTGTGAACAAGTAGTGCGTGTCTACTCCTCCCAGAGCCAACATCGGGGTTACCTAAAATAAACAAACAACGCAAGAGTGAGTCCATGACTCGGCAAATGCGATTATCAATAAGATAATCATTCAATATGAATAAGACAAACTCATCATCGGGTTCGATCACATCTGGCGATTACAAATGAAAACATGATATGAATGCTCAAAATCACAGGAATGGACTGCACACATGCATATACCGGTATAGCCAGTGAAACACCCGTCGGTGTTCACTCAAGCCCGCATCTCAACAAAAATGCGGGGATCCACTTCCCGTATGAAGAGCGTTTCATCACGGTGTCCAACATTGCCCATCTTGGAGTTAATGGGTCTTACATGCCCATTCTAGAATTAATGGGTCTTTCAAATCCACTCCGTGGGCGGGACATGACAATGTCCAACACGCCCACATTGGAATGGTGGGACTTGCACTCCACTTTCGTGGATGAAACATGCATAATGAATGCATAGAATGAAATCTGAATATTGAAAGACATGATAACAAAACATGGATTCAACACATATGAAAGAACATAGACAATCCATCTTCTCTCGTATCATACCAAGTCACAGCATGACCATATAAACATTCATCAATCACAATCATTAAGGGTGGCAATGTACTTGCCTTCCACGATGCGACGCGTTAGTCGGCAAAGGTGATACTCCTAAACCGAGGCTTCACCTCTAAACAAGTAAAATAATTTCAATAAGGACATAATATACCCAACGCTACTAATCGATGCTAAACCTGCTTCCACGATGACTCTAGTCATTAATACAAAACTTAAAATGAAATCAACAATTTCTGACATAACTTAATTCTGGACAGCAGCACGGTAATTGACATATCTATTGGTCTGGAACTCAGAATGAGGTGAGACCAATTTCCATGGATTCTTAACTGACATATCTACAATACTCTGGTTGGGCAAAAGTTCAGATTTTGCCTCTAATAAAATTTGGCCCACGGCTCAAATCTGTTGACTGAATTAATAGACAGAAATATCGGCTAAATTAAAATATCCATAACTTTTGTTGTACAACTCCAAATTGGACGTTCTTTAACAATCTGAAAAGGTTATGAAATTATCTACGATAACCTAGTTGGCACGACATTCATATATTGTCTTTAACAAAAAGTGGCACACGGGTCAAAATTAAAGATAGAAACTGACATACAAACTGGACAGACTGACATACAATCTGGACAGTCACAAAGAAAAGTGCATAACTTTTGATCTATAAATCCAAACGAGGTGTTCTTTATCAATCCTGAAAGCTAGTGATATCACCTTCAAAATTTGTTATGGGCAAGACCTCTGAATCACCATCTAACTAGGCCATAAATCAACCTATACAGAGACTGCTATTTCTCGTCAGGATTCTGGACAGCAGATAATAAATCTATCATAACTTTTGACTCGTTCGTCGGATTTTAGTGATCTTGGCGGCCACCGAAAGCTAAGAACAAGACCTACAATACTCCAGGAGATGAACATCTCTAATTCGGCCTCTAAAATACCGAAACAGACCGCGCAACAAAGAACAGCAATCTGATTCTATAACTGACAGCACTTACTTTAATCACTCCTACCCAAAACGCATTCTAAAATCAACCCAAACGACATAAACAACAACCTTTACCCTTGAAATACCAGGGAGAAGATGAGGGCTCCTTGGAGGCCTCCTTTCCTTCTTGAACAGCGATCCCGCAAAGATCCCCTCCTTTCTTCGTGCACTAGCAGCAGGAGCGACACGGCACCAAAGAGCGATGGCTCGCAGGGGAGATGCAGCACCAGGGCTGGGCGCCTCTAGGAAGGAGGAGAAAGGGCGCAAGGGAGAGGAGGATGGAGGTGGCGGCCACAAGGGGAAAGATGGGAAAGGTGGGGAGGTGGGGAGGAAAATTAGGGTTAACCACCCCTCCCCAAAGCCACTTGGCGGCCCCCAATGGGCCTCACGGCTGCCCATGGGCCTCACGGAGGCCCCCAATGGGCCCACAATGTCCCCACTAGGGCTTTTGGCCCAAAGATCTAGGCCAAAACTGAAAGAACAGGCATAAGCGCTGAAAATTTCTCTTTCGAACTCGAATTGAACAAATTTCTTCCTAAACAAGTGCGGGATATCACATTCTACCCCCTTAACGAGTTCGGCCCGAATCTAAACACATAAGAGAAAGAACAACCACGGTGAGCGAACAGCGGTAACCACGTGCAGTTGTGAACAACGCCGCTAAAGCTCACGCGCGAAACCCCAACTTCCAAGTAGCCTCTCCTCGGTTGAAAATACCACAACACAACGACGTAGCGACGTGCGAACTAACACTCAACCCGGTACTTCGGTACACTCATCGGAGAAAACTCGAAGGTAAGATCTCACTCGATGGTCAACGGCGCAAGCGAAAACTCAAACTCTGGATCTCGGTACTCACCCAACACGATAACATACAAGGCGTTACGTACTCACGCATGGACGAGACAGTCTGGCGTCGCCAACTAGCGAAAACAACCCAATGTACCTTGGGTTAACCTTCCCATTGAAACCGAACCACACGACAAGCACGAAGAACACGAAACTTCGTGTTCCACCTTTCAATCGAACTCTTCACTAAAGCAAGGATCACCTCCTTTAACGAAACACACTATCGAAACTCTTTTACCGGCAAAACATATCGAATAAGAAAGATTCACGTCACAACTATCGTTACCAACTGGATCTTGAAGAGTAAAATCAATCAATTTCATCAAGAAAACCTTTCCACTTTCCATGTGGCAATTTGCGAATAAGCGTCCACGAAAACCAAAGGAGAAATCATTTTAAATGCCCAAATCGAACTTCTCTTATTCTTCTGAGCGATAGGAACCACACATACCAAAATCGAGTCAAACTCGACTTACGAAAGACATTGGTCAACGACACAAAGCTCAGCGAGAATTAAGAAAACGCTTCACTAATCAAGAAGACATTTTTTCCTTAGTTTCACTTTTGGAATAAAACATCTCTCCAACCTTGGAATTGAATTCATCGCATACCACACGTCTCAACCATCTTCATTTAACATCCTCAAGTTAGGCTTAAACGAAATACATCTTCCACACCGTTGTAGAGAGACCTATTGATTCCACTTGAATACTCTAGACAACTCATTCAAGCGATGACATTAATTTGATAGAAGGCACCAAAGCACCTAAAAAACCCCATACAATCTCATCACCTCCAACTTTCGGGAATAACACATCAGAATCCTCAGTACACCCGCTCATGAACTACATCGAAGGGTTCTATCGACAATCATTCCACTACTCGAGAATACTCCAGTTTTCTATCTCCTCTACACACAAATCTTTGGCGACCAAAGTTTAGCATGAAAATGGAAAGCCCAAATTTAACCTCTGAGACCTCTACAACGAATTCCTCTTATAACAAATAGTGAAATCATCGGATTAAATCTCTAACATCCCCACGATTCTGACATTCTCACTCATTGACATCATCAGGAATCACTCACACAACATCGCAATACTTTCGGTTGTGTTACTCTGTAAAATTGATTAAGGTTTCCATACATTTGATAATCCCCAACATATCCACATGAACCAAAGTTCTGGAACTACACTATACCATAGGTTCTACTTAGTCAAACATTATACAGTTTTACTTCAAAGTCATACATTCCATCTGAATCAACTTCCCTCCAAGAGGTTAAGGTCAAAACCAACTCATCTTCTATTACTTCCCCAATAGCTTGGTAGCAAAATCTCACCCCTACAATTACTTAACCACCACCAAACAAATGACAACTTACGCTTTGAAAAGCTTTGCAACATAAAACTGTTGATCCTTTCTCAAAAGAAAGAGACGAACAAGGAAAAATTTCACCACATAGGAAAATGTTGCTGCTCACAGTGAGCACGAAACCAAAAGAAATAATCAGTAGCGAAGATCTAGAAAACGAAAGTTGAGTTCACAGAGAGAGCACGCATCCTCGAAAAGGAATTGCAAATAACCACCACTAAGAGAAATGACATTGCGATTGAAACTTGACAACTCTTGAGTGAAAAGAGCAAAAGCTCATGAACAATTCAAATAACTACGGATACAAAACTTGACTCAAATTCTCAAATATTCCTCTGCACTCTTTCCTTAACACTGAAATTAATTCTTTGACTAACATCGCTTTGCCACAACGAACAAGATAAGGTCTTTAGTCCAAACCACACGGACTAATTAAGAACCAATGAAATTCCTCAATACGTCATATTTGTTCAGAACAATTCAACTACACACGAAACATGAGATCCAAATAATCTCAGCCACCAAACTCGAAACATTTCCAATTCAGATTTCACGAAAAGCAAGTAGATTATTCTCCTCTTAAAGGAACCAACATAACTTCTTTGGTTGCAACCTCGCGTTGCCAACTCAAACCAAAGAGCCTTTAGAGTTAAACCACACAAATCTCTTAAGAAGCAACAGGACAATCCAATACCTTAATTTATTTAAAATAATTTGATTACGGATGATTTAAGAGCTCAAAGAAAATATCACGAAAGCTAAACTTGAAATATTCACATCTGAACGATATCACCAAGGGCGATCAAATTACTATGGGTATTAACATCAATTTCACAACAACAATTAGAAAACACTTCAAAAGACCCACGTGAAAAGAATGAGTTGATTCTTTCTGAAAGAAGAGACAAATGGAAACGATTTTCACCAACTAGAAAACTCATCCACCACTACTGCATGAACATGGGACCAAGAGAAGAAACCAATTAAGCAATGAACTCACAGAACATAAGTGGAGTCCACGGTTGAGCATAAGCCTCACAAGAAGAGAATATCGAACCTTAACGAGATAAGAACAAATAAGTATTGAGAATCGAAACACTTGCATCATCGAAGAACCATTGCAACATTGTAACATATCGTTACTCGATAAACTTCATTTACCACATAAAGCTCGAACCCCAAAAGATCATGAATACAAATTCGAAATTTGATCATTTAGGAAATATCACCATGGGTGATCAAATTACTACGAATTAACCTCATTATCACATTTTTGACTATTTAATAACATCGACAACATACATAGTACCAAGAATCATCAAACTTTACTACTCCATCCTAAAACTTCCCAAAGGAAACACAAACCACAAGGTTGAAACAGATTTATTATAACAAGATTATGCTAAGCAATATCAATATCACAAGGCACGATAGCAAAGACTACTTACGAAATTAATCTACTCAACTATTGGTGTTGCTTAACACCTTCTTGGCGCTCATTAACAATCGATGACGGTATTGATCATGTGTGTACATACATTACTAATTCCATTTGCAATCACATAACCATTTATAAACATAGATTCACATTTCACCTTTGTTCAGAAATCATTTCAAAACATGATTAAAGATTCACTAACATAATTTCCTATAAACAAGGTTTCATGAGTCGATACACCAGCACCCATTTGGTACTTTATACAAGTTTCAACAATTTTAGCATACTAGGAAATAGATAAATCTAGCTCTTATGTAAGATCTATAGGTTACGAATAGATATTGTGAGTCTTTATTTAACAAACACCATGAATCAAATACAAGGACATATCAAATTAATCAGTTTCACTTCCATGGATGGTAGTTAAGAGTAATTGATTTGCACTATGCTAATAACCCAACTTGGTAACTCATATCATAACAATTTATTCGCTTAATCATAAATTCTCAATTTAAGCATGGCAAGACATCACAAAAGGATTCTAACACCTTACTACAGAAAAAGAGAGACTTCAAACCTCAACGCTCGAAGTAATCCAAAGAAACACATAAAGCCAAAGCTTTCCCCAAGCAACCGAACTTACAATGGAAAACCCTTCACTAATCAAGTTATCAAATGAGTAAATGAGTCATTCTTTTCAATGAGAAAGAAGGAGCAACCAAGAAAACATCAATCTTGCCAATTGACAACGATCACAAGTAGTAGAAACAACTCAACGGTTGAAAGACAATATTTGTTTGAGAGAACCAAGAGGATCTATGGAAAACCATAACTATCATGGACCACAAATCCGGAGAAGTTCATCAACCACCACAGGACAAGAATTGCCAAATTCCGAAATCAAGAAAGAGAACAACTTTCTAAAGCAACTCACGCTTAACACGAAACTATGGTACTCGGGGTAACTACTCCTCTAACCACGTTCGCGAGCGGTGGTGTAACACAGTGAATCGGAGTAACAACCACGACCTCCACTTCTTATCATTTGATAACATCACGCCTCAGAAATACTCAATTATGAATATATAGGATCATCTCATGACAATCATAGTATTAGTTCATAGATATTGAATATCATAGCGGATCATATATTACCAACAAGGATGATAGTGCGAAGCAATTCGACAATTGCTCAGCAAAATGGAACATAATAACGAGATATTGCGGAAGCAATGTACTTTTCCAACCCCACCTACTGTGCACAGTGTGTCATTTTAATGTTCGTCTATTAACCACGGACCTAAAGCCCGCTCTGATACCAACTGTAACACCCCGGCTATCCGGAAGCCAAAATGTCACCTAAAACATCTAACATACATCCATAATGCGGAAGAACTTGAGACAAGTATATTAACTAAAGACAGACATTAAGATAAGCAGGACATGGTGAAGGTATCCTTCCTTCACCTTCTAGGTTATTTATCTGAACATCAATAAAGAAGGTTCACACGCATAATAAATCAACATCCGGTGGAGAAGGTATCCTTCCTTCTCCAATTATAATTTAATTATTACAGTTCATCGTTAACGAATGAAATATGGAACTAAAATTTAGACTTGAACATGAATTTGATGTTGTGAACAAGTAGTGCGTGTCTACTCCTCCCAAGAGCCAACATCGGGGTTACCTAAAATAAACAAACAACGCAAGAGTGAGTCCATGACTCAGCAAATCGATTATCAATAAGATAATCATTCAATATGAATAAGACAAACTCATCATCAGGTTCGATCACATCTGGCCCGATTACAAATGAAAACATGATATGAATGCTCAAAATCAAAGGAATGGACGCACACATGCATATCACGGTATAGCGATGAAACACCGTCGGTGTTCACTCAAGCCCGCATCTTAACAAAAATGCGGGGATCCACTTCCGTATGAAGAACGTTTCATACGGTGTCCAACATTGCCCATCTTGGAGTTAATGGGTCTTACATGCCCATTCGGAATTAATGGGTCTTTCAAATCCACTCCGTGGGCGGACATGACAATGTCCAACACGCCCACATTGGAATGGTGGGACTTGCACTCCACTTTCGTGGATGAAACATGCATAATGAATGCATAGAATGAAATCTGAATATTGAAAGACATGATAACAAAACATGGATTCAACACATATGAAAGAACATAGACAATCCATCTTCTCGTATCATACCAAGTCACAGCATGACCATATAAACATTCATCAATCACAATTATTAAGGGTGGCAATGTACTTGCCTTCCACGATGCGACAGCGTTAGTCGGCAAAGGTGATACTCCTAAACCCGAGGCTTCACCTCCTAAACAAGTAAAATAATTTCAATAAGGACATAATATACCCAACACTACTAATCGATGCTAAACATCGCTTCACGATGACTCTAGTCATTAATACAAAACTTAAAATGAAATCAACAATTTCTGACATAACTTAATTCTGGACAACAGCACGGTAATTGACATATCTATTGGTCTAGAACTCGGAATGAGGTGAGACCAATTTCCATGGATTCTTAACAGACATATCTACAATACTCTGGTTGGGCAAAAGTTCAGATTTTGCCTCTAATAAAATTTGGCCCACGGCTCAAATCTGTTGACTGAATTAATAGACAGAAATATCGGCTAAATTAAAATATCCATAACTTTTGTTGTACAACTCCAAATTGGACGTTCTTTAACAATCTGAAAAGGTTATGAAATTATCTACGATAACCTAGTTGTACGACATTCATATATTGTCTTTAACAAAAAGTGGCACACGGGTCAAAATTAAAGATAGAAACTGACATACAAACTGGACAGACTGACATACAATCTGGACAGTCACAAAGAAAAGTGCATAACTTTTGATCTATAAATCCAAATGAGGTGTTCTTTATCAATCCTAAAAGCTAGTGATATCACCTTCAAAATTTGTTATGGGCAAGACCTCTGAATCACCCTCTAACTAGGCCATAAATCAACCTATACAGAGACTGCTATTTCTCGTCAGGATTCTGGACAGCAGATAATAAATCTATCATAACTTTTGACTCGTTCGTCGGATTTTAGTGATCTTGGCGGCCACCGAAAGCTAAGAACAAGACCTACAATACTCCAGGAGATGAACATCTCTAATTCGGCCTCTAAAATACCGAAACAGACCGCGCAACAAAGAACAGCAATCTGATTCTATAACTGACAGCACTTACTTTAATCACTCCTACCCAAAACGCATTCTAAAATCAACCCAAACGACATAAACAACAACCTTTACCCTTGAAATACCAGGGAGAAGATGAGGGCTCCTTGGAGAGGCCTCCTTTCCTTCTTGAACAGCGATCCCGCAAAGATCCCTCCTTTCTTCGTGCACTAGCAGCAGGAGCGACACGGCACCAAAGAGCGATGGCTCGCTTAGGGGAGATGCAGCACCAGGGCTGGGGCGCCTCTAGGGAAGGAGGAGAAAGGGCGCAAGGGAGAGGAGGATGGAGGTGGCGGCCACAAGGGAATGATGGGAAAAGGTGGGGAGGTGGGGAGGAAAATTAGGTTAACCACCCCTCCCCAAAGCCACTTGGCCGCCCCAATGGGCCTCACGGCTGCCCATGGGCCTCACGGCAGGCCCCAATGGGCCCACAATGTCCCCACTAGGGCTTTTGGCCCAAAGACCTAGGCCAAAACTGAAAGAACAGACGCAAACACGAAAATTTCTCTTTGAACTCGAATTTGAACAAATTTCTTCCTAAACAAGTGCGGATATCACACCGCAAGGCGCGTGTGAACTAGCGGACCTATTCATATGCTACATGCGGGCTTGTTTAGTGGAGGCCATATGTTTCATTTGCATAAAGCCAATTTTCATTTGCAATAATATAATACAGTTTGAAGGCAGGTTTGCAATTCATTTTACCGTTGAAATAGCTGCTGAAATAAAGATAGATACAAGTAACCACCTAGAAGTGACTATCCCAATAGTCACCACAACATAACACGAATCCCGCATTCGTACCACCCATCAAGTTTTAATTTAAATGTTGTAGTCTAACTCTCGATAAGCTTACCCAAGCGTGTCCATCACCTAGGGCGAGGCTATTCGAATAGTTTTTAACCTGCGAGGGTGTACCACTGTACCCACACCTCGACATCGCTTTAAGCCAAAGCACACTTCCAAGGTATGCCTGCACGACTAAGTCCTACGAGACTTTTTCCAATATTGTGTATCAACTACGAGCCGCTCGTATGGATAGAAATCCATACGCTTACATGGTAAAGCCGAAAGACAACTACCCACTCAGGATAAAGCTTTTGGACAACTACCATGCTCCCACCTCCATCCCTCCTGCGACCCCTGCGACCGGAGCCAATACACGTAAAGTACTAGGTCAAGAGAGGTCCCATACCCTCTAGTGTGGTTAGCACGCCGAAATGCTGGATAATGAAACTCACAAGATGTTCGGTCCTTAATTGACCGGGCACCTTTCGATCACACCCAATAGATCACACCAATCTTACCATTGTGCGCGTCTAAATCATTTTTGTTTTCATTTTTAGTTTTGCAATTAAACATAGCGAAAAATGCTGAAATATAAAGTTATAGAAAGTTTTGTGTGATCAAGGTTACCGACTAAGTCGATAACCGCCCATTTCTACCGATACTAAGCATGTCTAAGCAATTTGACTCGGATCTACTAAGTGACAAGAGATCATCCAATGACCTCTAATCACGACAAATAAACTAGGCTCGGTAGTAGAGGTCAATATTTTGTCTACGAGGATATGCGACTACGGACTTAACTAATCAATTTAACACAAATTAAGCAATGCATACATACAGCTGAAACAAAATATTAGACTTTAAAATACTGGGATTAACATGATCAAACTGCTTGCCTGGTTGCTATTGCTCAATTTGTTGCGGAGGGTCGTTCTCAGGGTTACCGCAAATATCGAATCCTAACGATTGAACAAAACAGCGAATAAGAACGAATAACAGGCCAAACTCAAACATATAACAACAACAAAACATACCAAAACTCACACGACAACCTAAGCGTGATATAACAAAATTTTAGAAGCGAGAGAACAATTCATTTTGAGTTATTAAGAATTTTCCATGAATTTTCTAAGCTAAAAATACATCAAAACACTAGTTAATTACTTAACAAATTTTCATGAACAGAAGCAGTGTGTAAAACCTATCCTAATAATTAGTATACTGAAAATGAGATTTTCTGAATTGGGTTTATTGAATTTGGACAATTATTGAAAGAGATATGCATTTTCTAATTTGGAGATTACAATCTACAACATTAAATTAATTAACAGATTTTTACTACAGATACAAGGTTGAAACTTATTTTAGTAAATAGTACACTTAAAATGAAAATTAACCATACTGGTTTCATGCAATTTGGATAAAAATTGAATTAGTTATGCATTTTACAAGTTTAATTGAATTATCACTCAACGAAAACATAAACCGAAATACTAAATCATTTCCAAATCTATAATGCACTAATTCCATTTCGCACCTGACCCAGCTAGCCCACCGCGCAATGGGCCAATAAAGGAAAAGTCTTGACGAGCAGTTGCCGTAGAAGGTGGCGTGGCGTATTACGAGAATCGTCTTTGACATATCAAAGTGTACTTCTAACATATACTCACGGATAAATCGTTTCCAAGCGAGAAAGCGCATTACGAGCTACGGCCCTAGCGGCGGCATGGACCCACATGGCGGTGACTCGAGAGAACAAATAACAGTGGATTAAAGGTTCTCTAGCGCGATTTAACGAGAGGTCCCACAAGTCGGTGACCTAACGAGAACCAAGTTTAGCGATAACTAAACCGCCGGCGGCTCACCGCGCGCCTTTGGGGCAGCGCGGCGCGCGGTGATCTAGCTAACGGTGGGTTTTCGGCGAGAGAGTGGTACCTTCGGGTTCGCAGCGATCTCGCGAACTCACGGCGGTGACCGGGACCTCGAGGATGTCGGCGGCGGCGGCGAAGCGGAGCGGAGAAGAAGGCGCGGCTTCGCGAGAGGACGCGACAAGTTTCTAGAAGACTCGGAAGGTGCGCACAAGCTCGCCTTGACACCGGGATCAACAAGCACACGATATGCCGGCGAAGAAGGCGAGGTGGCGGAATTTCCACGGCGGAAAACCAAGCTTGAGAAGAATTGGTCGCACGCGCGCAGCGATGCACCAAAGATGAAAATGAAGTCACCGTTAGACTCGGTGCATCAATGCGATCCTAAGGGACTAGGTGGCGGGTGGAAACTCACCAGTCGCAAGCGAGCTCACGGGACCGAGATCGCCGGAGGCGAGACAGCGATACCGCCCCTGGGATCCACCGGGCGCCGAGGGTCTGGATGGGCAAAATGGAAGCGGCGAAGAGAGTAGATCACGATGGCGTGGTTGCGGAGTCAAGGCGGCGCTAACTGCGGCGCGGCGCGAGGGTTCTTCTCACCGAAATCAAGCGGCGGAGAGCTACGAGCGGGAAAGCGAGGATGAGTGGTCGCGGTGAGGTAAAGAAGGCTGGCGATGCACCAAAGCGAACACGAGGGCATATAGGTGGCGGCGAGGTGCGTGGCACCCATGCGCTAACGATCGCGAGCTCGGTGAGTCGCGGAGAAGACGCGGCGGACGGCGGTAGGGTCCACATGTGAGTGATAGCGGCGAAGTGGTGCGAGCCGGAGTCAAGTTCGGTGCGAACCGGTGGTTTGACTCGACCCAGAATGTATCGACCGTTGGATCTAAAATGAACGGTCGAGATCGATGTATGCATTCGGACAGTCGGTTGATTCGACGCGACGCGGCCGCATACGATCGCATCGGACGGTGGCGACCATCGGGCTCACGCGGTGCAGCTAGGCGGTGCGACCGAGTCAAGTGGCGGTCGGACTCGAGTCGGGCTCGTGTTCGAGCGAGAGCGATAAATACCGATTTGGAGTTTTAAAAGGCTGAGAGAGTTTGGAGAATTTTTAGAGGTAGCTCCTGAGCTCCAAAAATTTCTAAATTTTTATGGGAGCTTGCTAGGACAGAGGACAACCTTGTGTAATTTTTCTAGAACTTTTTATGCACTGCATTGTTCTACAGAAAATTCACAAGCTGCTGCCTAAGGGTTTGACCAGATTTCTAAACTGGTTTGACTTGGGCATTTGAAATAGCAACTAAAATCTAAAAATTGTGAAATAATTCAGGGAGGTAGGTAGGATGATCAAGATGGCAGGAAAAATATTCCTAGGTGATGATCACAAGTTTGAAGGCTAAGAATGTGCTGACAACAATTTCCATTCATAAGAATTTAATTCTAGAAAATGGAAATTGCTAGGGGAAAATGTAGAAACTTTCAAACGATTTGATGAGACAACAAAAGTTTTTATTTCTCCTCAAAATTTTACATTTGAAATACAAACCCTAAGTTAGGGCTGTTACAGATCAAATCTGAACGGTCAGATCTTGAGTCCATTTCGCACCCGCGCCGTTTGCCACGCGGTTTCGTCCGAGCCCCAGTCGCCGACTGGTGGGTCCCACCCTGCCACGTCGTCATCGTCTCCGAGGCGGACTCCACTTTCCGCCCGAGTTCGCCGCCGCCGCCTTTGCCGTTTTGGGAGTCCGTGTAGGGCACTCCTCCCGGGGCTATTTAAGGCCCCGGGGACCCTCGTGGGACGCACCCCGTGACGTGCCGCCCTCGAAACCCTAGCTGCCGCCACGAGAGCGCCGCCAGAAGCCCTAGCCGCCGTCGTCGTCTTCAGCTCCGGCCGAAGAACTCCATCGCCACCGCCGCCGTTTCAGTTGTCCTCGTCGCTCCTGGAAGCCATCATCGGGATCGTCGCGTCGCCCGCGTCCCAGCACCGCCTTCATCTTCACCGGAGGACCCCCCCAACGCCGTCGCCGAGCGAACCCCACCTCGCTTCAACCGCGCGCCGCCATACGCGGTGGTCGGGCGCGTGAGCATCCATCGAGATGCCCTGGTCTTCTCTACCTCCTGGTGCCAACCGTCGCCGCCGGCGAGCCGCTGTCGCGAGACCGTCGAACCGGCGCCACCGCCCTTGCTGTCATCCACGTCACCGCCACCGTCGCTGCCACATTGGCCTTTTCGCCCGCGTGTCGCCCAGTCACCAGCCTCGTCAGCAGCCCGCGTGCCACCTTTGCTAAACCCTAGATCAAATCCCGTGTGGATCTGTTCCACCATGGGCCGAGCCACTGCCTCGTGGGCCCCACTGTCAGATCCACTATTCCATGAGCCATGAACTCGTAGACCAAAGCTCATCTTCGTGGACACGGTCTATAGACCGAGGGTCCCACTGTCAGCCTCTTAACCTTTTTCGGGATTTATTTTTAAATTCCGAAATTCTTTGCTGATGTCAGCATTGCACAATAATCCGATTTTTCTTTAGAGAAATAATTCGGAAAATCCAGAAAATCCAAATTAGGGTTTTCTTTTAGATTTCCAATCTTCCAAAGCTCATAACTTTTGCATCCTAACTCGATTGAGCCCATTCAAATTTCTAAATTTGTCTAAATTCAAGCTCTATTTATCTGAGATTTTTATTTAATTTTGGAGCTTGTTTTGCCTCTGTTATTTATTTGTTTTGTTTATTTGTCTCGTTTTGCAGTAGGCGTCGGTCGTCGGAAATTTTGTGGAAGAAGGAGCACCCCAAGATCAAGACCAGTACATAGGCCTTTTCCAAGGCAAGTCATACCTTTGATCATCTTGAACCCAACTTTCAAATTACTTTGTGTTAAATTATTGCATTCTACTTTAATTATTTATTTAAATGCTTTGGGCATAGTTATTATCCAAACTTGTTATCACACCTGGCCTTGTATGTCATAATTCCTTGTCACCCTAGATTGATTATTAGTTGGTATTATTGTAGCACCAACGTGGGTTGGTTAGATGTGAGTACAATTGCTTAGCCATGCCACGAGTCATCATCTCATGTAAGTTGCAAATATTAATTATGACTAAGTGGCTATGGAACTTTGTGTAAAATTGTGTGCTATGTGTTGTTACTTCGTGATGGCATGTGTTGCACTAAAACCAACTGGGTGGTAAACGATTTACACTGAGGCAAGTGGTGGAGACTGTGTGACATGGTGGACTATGTGATGGGAATGATGATCTTTGTGATTTAGTTAGAATATGGAAGTCTTGCCTTGGTCAATTAAGGACTTAACTTTGTGCGCCATTGGCCGAGCCTTCTTGTATGACCACATGCAGTATGGGACGGGCCTAACTTAGTAAGTTATGGATTCTCGGCATTGATGTTCGGGGATAGGTTAGGTGTGTGACGAGGTGGAAGTGTGACTACTTGGTGGTTGCATCGCGGGACGATTCGTCTTCCACGTCCCGGTGTGTGTTATATCAATTCTATGTGAGTGGTATAACGGTTTGTAAGCACTAGGAGCGTCAATGTTTGAGATGAAGTTTCGAACTGTTTTATTACGATTGGTGCTTGCTACACTAGTTGTATCTTGTGGGTAAAGTGTACAACCTCTGCGAGTATTAATCAATCTATTCGAATAGCGCGTCATGATCATGGACATGCTCGGGATTTCACGAGAGGTAGTTTTCATAAAATGGTGGAATGGGAGCTGTGTGACCTCAATCATATGGCTATGTGAAATAACCTATTTAGCTGTGTGTCTTTGTGAAAATACTGTTAAAGTAATATTGTCTATTTGTTTTGAATTATGCTTTCAATCTATTATTCGTATTCAATTGCAAATGTTGCTTTTATGCAAAAGAACCACAGAAGCCTTTTCTTTGGAATAATCCTGCATCTATACATTGCATTCTGTGGTATGATTTGCGAGCACGGTTGTGTACTCACGCTTGTTGTAAAACTTGCACCCAAACCTACAGAAGAGGAGGAGTCCACGCCTGCTTTCGAGGAGGAGTTCGTTGAAGGCTGATCGTTCGTTAAGGTCTGGATCCCAGTTGGTTGCCTGTGGTGAATTGATGGGATCTACGCTGGAGTTATTTCCGTTCCGATGCTGTTTATTTCCTATTAGCCCTGCGTGGCTTAATAAGTGTAAACTCGACCATAAAGTCAAAACCCTTATTTGTTATTCAAACTAATCGTTTACTTTACTTATCGCTTGTGTGGATCGATATTTACCGATGTTAACCCTGTGTGCACTTGCGTGATCCTGGACTAGTGCAGTATACACAGAGGGTTCCAAAATCGTAATTCAGGTCCCGGAGGTGGTATCGAGCCATCTTGATGCGAGTCTTGACCTTAGTTAGATTGGCCGTCCTTAGAGTGTCCAAATTATTTTCTAAAGGAAAAATTAACTTGCAAGGTTAATTGATTGCTTAACTCTTCTCATATCTCTCTCGCCTCAACTATTGCTATAATCCTTTCTCTCCCCACTGTTTTAAAGTTGCTCTTACCTGTTAAATCTGTCTTGACGGATGCCTCAAATCTTGAGCTATGGTGGCGCCTTTGGAGGGTATGCCGCCGAAGCTTTGGAAGTTGCTCCGAGTTCTTGGAGGTTTTGATCGGCCGTTGTGCGTCGGCGACAAGCGGATTGTGAATGGGCGAACCGTGGAGTGATTTGTCGCTGACGATCGCGGGAGGAGCGACAAGGCAAGCCAACCTTCGCGCGTCTCGTGAGGAAGATCACTTGGCTTGGCCATGCTGCGTATCTGCAACATCTACGCACGGGAGCTTCAAGACACCGTCTTCCGTTACCACCCAGCTGCGGTAGTGGATTTGCCGGCCACGCTACCCGTCCACGCAGTAGAGAGCAGCGCTACGATCGTGCACCTTGCCCGGTTGTGGCGCCCGGGAGAAGCCTGGAGAGGACCATCACGGAGCTGGATCATGTCTATGAAGCCTTGTAGAGTGCTGAAGAGAAGGTCGCCACTCTGCAAGAGATCCTCTACGACCAAGTTCCTGAAGAAGAGGAAGACCCCGAGGAGGACTCGAAGAAGATCGAGAGGAAGGCCGGTCGAGCGAGAGGATGATCAGAGCCGAGGAGCAGTGAACGATTGCAGGAGCGCTGTTCTTGCCGCACCAGTTCGAGGGCATCGAGATCGATTCGCCAAGATGCGGCTCACTTCCAAGTCTCTGACCGCCGGGAGCGTCGCGCGGTTGTGGAGACTTTCGAGTAGTTGGTCTTAGTTCGATTTTTGAGTTTAGCGATTCGGTTTAGTGAGTCGCCCTTTAGGCGGTAGTTTTGTGTGCTTAGGTCGTTGTTTCTTTTGTGTGCAGTATGAGTGCAAAGGCCCTTAGGCATTTGTTGCGACCATGCTAAGACCCTATATAATAAAGGTATTTCATTTGAGTTTCTTGAGTGTGTTTTGTTGGGTTTAACTCGCCCTCGCTTAGTTCTCAACTTATCTTGTGCTTGCTACCTTATCTAACCCATGGAGCTTCGCGGATGGTCTCAACTCGTCGGCTGCGCTAGTGGTTCCGCACCCCTTGTAGAGGAGCAATGAACAACCCACCGCAGAGGCGGTTCCGCCACAAGCACCCCAATTGACTTGCAAAACTTTGGAGCTTTCATGGCGGCCTGACTCGGTGATGAATACTATGATGACTCGGATGCAAGCTATGAACAACTGGGCCAACAACAACAACAACAATCAACGAGATGGAGCCCTAGCTGCTCATGGTCACCATGGACCATCCAAACTTGCAGAATTCATGAGGACTCGTCCACCAACATTTTCCGGACACATCTCTCCAGTGGAAGCAGACGATTGGCTCAGGGTTATTGAAAGGAAGCTGTTGATCACTCGGTCGGTGGCCGTGAAAAGGTTTCAGATGCCACTCACGGATGGAAGGCACCGCCGTGAATGGTGGAGAACACATGCCGCCATGAGGCGCCACAGATATCACTGGGAGGAATTTTACGCGACATTCGCGATATCATGTACCGAAGGCATGTCGATCCGAAGAAGGATGAGTTCGCTCTCAAGCAAGGAGCTATGTCGATGTCGACTATCTCAACAAGTTTTCTCAGCTAGCTCGCTATGCAGAGGATGTAACCACGGACAAGGCTCGCGAGTCGCTTTGAAGAAGTGAACAACGGACTACAAGTCGACCGATTGCCCATACTTTCCCGATTTCGAGTTGGTCAACAAAGCCTTTGTTCTAGAGGACAAGCGCAAGGAGGCGGAGGATAGCGTAAACATCGGATGGCTCGGCAAGGGAACCATCAATCACAAAGAGGGCAAGAACGGTGCGGCCACGATTCAACGAGTTTCACCCCAAACCGTTGAGCACTCGCACCAACTTCACCCGTCGGTGATCGAACTTCCGCAACCCGGCACTGTCAACCCCAATCCGAAGCAACCAATGAATGCACCAAAGGTGCATTACGCTTTGTCGTCGGCCAGGACATTTGCCAACCGGTGCGCAAAGGGGAACAATCACTCCGATGCGCTTCAACCTTGGAGCTACTCCATCAAGACGCCAGCACGAGGCATCAACCAAGGAGCTTCACAAGTTGCGGTCAAGCGGGAGGAGCACCTCGATCCGTGATCGAGGCCGTGTCAACCACGTCACTCTGGAAGGAGCCGAGAATCACCGGACGTAATCTTGGGTAAGTTACGTTAACTCGCACTGCATCGCTTTGTTTGATTACGGAGCTTAGCATTCGTTTGTTTTGGAATATTTGCAACCAAGAATAAATTGGAAGTTATGCAACAAGCATACTCTGTTAGTTGATGCGCTGGAGCGAGCTAAGTACTAGAGTGGGATGTTTAGGAGCTAAGTTACTCATAGTGGAGTTGAGTTTCTAGCCAACCTAATTGTCCTAGATACCCAAACCCTAGATGTCATTCTTGGCATGGATTGGTTATCCAAGCACAAAGCAAAGTGCTAGATTGTGGCGAAGAGCCGTAACGATCGAGGGCGCCAAAGGAAACAAGGTAGAGTTTCTAGCCACCTCATTTCGTGATGGGCATTTGCTAGTAAATAGTTTGAAGACCCTTTCCTTGGAAGAAGTACCGGTGAGTCGGTGAATACCGGATGTGTTTCGGAGGAGTTACGGGAATGCCAGGATCGTGACATTGAGTTTGTCATCGACCTAGTGCGAGGATAGCACCAATTTCAAAGAGACCTTATCGGATGCCGGTAGATGAATTGGTGGAGATGAAGAAGCGGATAGAAGAACTTCTTGAGAAAGGTTTCGTGAGACCTAGTTAAATGCGCCATGGGGAGCGCCGGTGTTGTTTGTCAAGAAGAAAGACGGAGTATGAGGATGTGTATTGATTACCGTTCCTCAATGAAGTTACCATCAAGAACAAGTACCCACTACCCAGTTGATGATCTGTTTGATCGGATGAAAGGAGCCGAGTGTTCTCGAAGATCGACCTGCGATCGAGTTACCACCGACTAAAGATTTGTCCTAAGGATATCACAAGCGACCGCTTTCTCAACGCGGTATGGGCATTATGAGTTCTTAGTCATGTCCTTTGGTCTGACTAATGCCCCTGCATACTTCATGAACATGATGACTAAAATATTCATGGAATATTTGGACAAGTTCGTAGTCGTGTTCATTGATGATATTCTAGTGTACTCCAAGTCGGAGGAAGAACACGCCGAGCACTTACGGATAATATTGGAAAAGCTCAGAGAGCATCAGTTGTATGCCAAGTTCAGTAAGTGTGATTTCTGGAAGAAGGAAGTGGATTTCTTGGGTCATGTGATGACAGCCGAGGGAGTAGCAGTTGACCCCGGTAAAGTTAAAGCAGTATTACATTGGGAGCAGCCCAAGACCGTGACTCAGATTCGCAGTTTCTTAGGAATGGCAGGTTATTACCGCCGTTTCATCGAAGGATTCTCATCGATTGCTAAGCCTCTTACGCAATTGTTGAAGAAGGAGAAAAAGTTCACTTGGACTCCAGCCTGGGAGGAAAGTTTTCAAGAGTAGAAGACGCGTTTGACTTCAGCCCCAGTGCTGATTCTGCCAGATATTCGCAAGGATTTCGATATCTATTGTGATGCTTCGTGTCAAGGGTTAGGATGTGTCCTGATGCAAGAAGGAAGAGCTGTTGCTTATGCGTCAAGACAATTGAGACCTCACGAGGAGAATTACCCTACTCATGATCTGGAATTAGCTGCCGTAGTGCATGCTTTAAAGATTTGGCGTCACTACCTTATCGGTAATCGCTGCGAAGTCTACACCGATCATAAGAGTTTAAAGTACATCTTTACCCAGTCAGATTTGAACATGAGACAGAGAAGATGGCTAGAATTGATCAAGGATTATAATCTTGGGATCCACTACCATCCCGGAAAAGCCAACGTAGTTGCGGACGCTCTAAGTCGTAAGAGGTACTGCAATGCCTTGGAAGTAAAGGAAAGTTGCCCAGAACTTTATGAAGAGTTTCAGAAGCTAAAGCTAGAAGTTGTGTCCGAAGGATTTGTAGCCAATTTGGAAGTACAGTCTACCCTGGAGAAGCAGATTCGTGAAGCACAACCAAAGGATCCTGTGTTGTCAGACATCAAGGTCAAAATGGCAGAAGGGAAATTCAAAGATTTCACCAAGGATGATCAAGACATACTCTGGATTAATGGTCGTATCTGTGTACCAGATATCGAGGGTCTAAGGCAGTTAATTTTAAAGGAAGCCCATGACTCAAAGTATTCGATCCACCCTGGAAGTACCAAGATGTACCAGGATGTTAAGACCAAATTTTGGTGGCCAAATTTGAAACGAGAAGTCGCAGAGTTCGTTGCCTTGTGCGACACTGTCGTAAAGTAAAGGCGAACACGAGACCAGCGAGTTTGTTGCAACCGCTGAAGATTCCAGAATGGAAGTGGGAAGAGATCGGAATGGATTTCATTACCGGTTTACCCAAGACTCAATCGGGTTACGATTCGATCTGGGTAATAGTCGATCGTTTGACCAAGGTCGCCCAATTCTTGCCAGTCAAAACCACCTACTCCGGAGATCGCCTTACGGAGTTGTACATGGCTAGGATTGTCAGTTTGCATGGTGTGCCCAAAAAGATAGTGTCAGATCGAGGATCCCAGTTCACCTCTCGTTTTTGGCAAAGTTTGCATGAAGCATTGGGTACCCATCGAATTTCGCATCGCGTATCATCCACGCAGATGGATGGTGAAAGAGTTAATCGATATTGGAGGATATCTTTGAGAGCTTGTGCTCTAGCTAATGCTACCGATGGGATAAAAGTTTACCGTATGCGAAATTTTCGTACAACAACGATTATCGAGCTAGTCTGCGAGATGTCACCATTTGAAGCTTTGTATGGTCATGCTGCGAACCCGTTGAATTGGTGAAAGCGGTGAGCGTTGATGTCGGTCCGACATCATTCAAGAAGCAGAAGAACAAGTGGCTATGATAAGAGAAAGATTGAAGATAGCTCAGTCCAGGCAGAAGAGCTATGCTGATAATCGTCGTCGAGATCTCGATTTTGAACGAGGATTTCGTTTATCTTGAGTGACCCGCTCGAGAGGTGTCAAAGGTTTCATGCCAAAGGAAGCTTGCCCTAGGTATGTTGGTCCGTTCAAGATTTTGGAATGTCGTGGAGAAGTTGCTTATCGATTGAGCCGCGATGCGTTAGCGAGGAGTGCATGATGTCTTTCATGTCTCGCAATTGAAGAAGTGTCTTCGTGTGCTAGAAGAGCAAGCCCCGTTGGAATCAATTGAGTTGAAAGAGGATCTTACCTACAAGGAGCAGCGAGTCAAGATTTTGGATGTCGCAGAGCGCCTCACCCGAAGCAAGACTGTTCGTTTTTGCAAGGTCCAGTGGAGCGACCACTCATAAGGAGAAGCCACGTGGGAGCGTGAAGAAGAGCCAAAGCCGAGTTTCCTAGCCTTTTCTCTAGCTAACTGAATCTCTGGTCGAGATTCCTTTAAGGGGGAGGTTTGTAACATCCCAATTTTGAGCTTAAAATCTTTTAAATAGTTAGTAGGAGAAAATTCACCGTTTGGTTTTATTTGAATTTAATTTCAAAAGCTTAATATTGAACTTTACAATAAAAACATTTAATGTGAATAATCCCAACATGAACAATAGCCAAAACTATTTTATTTGGGTTCTATGTGCTGAGATATATTTTCTAGATTTTCTAGAATTTTTTGTGTTCATTTGCTATTTTCTATTGCCCATTTGAATTTACAGTAATTTATAAAATAAAAAACCTATTTGAAATCTCGGAAATCCTTTGGGACGAATCTCAAGCTTGGCCCATCTCTTCTTGTCTTGGCCCATCTCCCTTGAAGCCATTTCGCCCGCAGCATCTCTCGCGACATGCGGGCCCATGCATCCCCTCTCTCTCTCTCTCTCTCTCTCTCTCTCGAGCGCCTCGCTCGTTTTCCACCGTCCGATCAGGATGGGCGGCTAGATCTGCGCGTGAGGTAACCAGACGGTCCGATTGTCCCATTGATTGTGGGCCGTTCGATCAGATCTGAACGGTCAGATCTTGAGTCCATTTCGCACCCGCGCCGTTTGCCACGCGGTTTCGTCCGAGCCCGATCGCGGACTGGTGGGTCCCACCCTGCCACGTCGTCATCGTCTCCGAGGCGGACTCCACTTTCCGCCCGAGTTCGCCGGCGCCGCCATTGCCGTTTTGGGAGTCCGTAGGCACGCCTCCGGGGCTATTTAAGGCCGGGGACCTCGTGGGATGCACCCGTGACGTCGCCGCCTCGAAACCCTAGCGCCGCCACGAGGCGCCGCGAAGCCCTAGCGCCGTCGTCGTCTTGGCTCGGCGAAGAACTCCATCGCCACTGCCGTCGTTCCAGTTGTCCTCGTCGCTCCTGGAAGCCATCATCGGGATCGTCGCATCGCCCGCGTCCCAGCACCGCCTTCATCTTCACCGGAGGACCCCCCCAACGCCGTCGCCGTCGAGCCCGAACCCCCACCTCCGCTTCAACCGCGCGGCCATACGGTGGTCGGGCGCGCCGTGAGCATCCCATCGAGATCACCCTGGTCTTCTCTACCTCTTGGTGCCACCCGTCGCCGTCGGCGAGACGCCGTTCGCCGAGACCGTCGGAACCCGAGCGCCACCGCCCTTGCTGTCATCCACGTCACCGCCACCGTCGCTGCCACGTCGGCCTTTTCGCCCGCGTGTCGCCCAGTCACCAGCCTCGTCAGCATCCCGTGTGCCACCTTTGCTAAACCCTAGATCAAATCCCGTGTGGATCTGTTCCAGAAAATCCAAATTAGGGTTTTTCTTTTTAGATTTCCAATCTTCCAAAGCTCATAACTTTTGCATCCTAACTCCGATTGAGCCCATTCAAATTTCTAAATTTGTCTAAATTCAAGCTCTATTTATCTGAGATTTTTTTTCATTTTTGGAGCTTGTTTTGCCTCTGTTGTTTATTTGTTTTGTTTGTTTGTCTCGTTTGCGAGTAGACGTCGATTCGTCGGGGAATTTTGTGGAAGAAGGAGCACCCCAAGATCAAGACCAGTACATAGACCTTTTCCAAGGCAATTCATACCTTTGATCATCTTGGACTCAACTTTCAAATTACTTTGTGTTAAATTATTGCATTCTACTTTAATTATTTATTTAAATGCTTTGGGCATAGTTATTATCCAAACTTGTTATCACACCTTGGCCTTCTATGTCATAATTCCTTGTCACCCTAGATTGATTATTAGTTGGTATTATTGTAGCACCAACGTGGGTTTGTTAGATGCGAGTACAATTGCTTAGCCATGCCACGAGTCATCATCTCATGTAAGTTGCAAATATTAATTATGACTAAGTGACTATGGAACTTTGTGTAAAACTGTGTGCTATGTGTTGTTACTTCGTGATGGCATGTATTGCACTAAAACCAACTGGGTGGTAAAGGATTTAGACTGAGGCAAGTGGTGGAGACTGTGTGACATGGTGGACTATGTGATGGGAATGATGATCTTTGTGATTTAGTTAGAATATGAAAGTCTTGCCTTGGTCAATTAAGGACTTAACTTTGTGCGCCATTGAACTGAGCCTTACTGTACGACCACATGCCTGGTATGGGACGGGCCTAACTTAGTAAGTTATGGATTCGGCATTGATGTTCGGGGATAGGTTAGGCCGTGGTGACAGGTGGAGGTGTGACTACTTGGTGGTTGCATCGCGGGACGATTCGTCTTCCCGCCCAATGCGGTGTGTGTTATATCAATTCTATGAGTGTGGTATAACGGTTTGTAAGCACACTGGGAACGTCAATGTTTGAGATGAAGTTTCTGAACTGTTTTGTTACGATTGGTGCTTGCTACACTAGTTGTATCTTGTTGGTAAAGTGTACAACCTGTGCAGAGTGTTAATCAATCTATTCGAATAGCCGCGTCCGCGGTCATGGACATGCTCGGGGATTTCACACGAGGGGTAGTTTTCATAAAATGATGGAATGGGAGCTGTGTGACCTCAATCATATGGCTATGTGAAATAACCTATTTAGCTGTGTGTCTTTGTGAAAATACTGTTAAAGTAATATTGTCTATTTGTTTTGAATTATGCTTTCAATCTATTATTCGTATTCAATTGCAAATGTTGCTTTTATGCAAAAGAACCACAGAAGCCTTTTCTTTGGAATAATCCTGCATCTATACATTGCATTCTGTGGTATGATTTGCGAGCACGGTTGTGTACTCACGCTTGTTGTAAAACTTGCACCCAAACCTCGTAAGAGGAGGAGTCCACTTTGCTTTGAGGAGGAGTTCGTTGAAGGCTGATCGTTCGTTAAGGTCTGGATCCCAGTTGGTTGCCTGTGGTGAATTGGTGGGATCTACGCTGTAGTTATTTCCGTTCCGCTGCTGTTTATTTCCTATTAGCCCTGCGTGGCTTAATAAGTGTAAACTCGACCATAAAGTCAAAACCCTTATTTGTTATTCAAACTAACCGTTTACTTTACTTATCGCTTGTGTGGATCGATATTTACCGATGTTAACCCTGTGTGCACTAGCGTGATCCTGGACTAGTGCAGTATACACAGAGGGTTCCAGAATCGTAATTCAGGGTCCCGACACCTCGCCTGCCTTGTAGCTAGTCAACTCTTCTTCTACTGCTTTCAGCCTTGCTTCCGCATACTCCAAGCTATCCTAGGCGGTACGCAAGTCCTCTAAGGTGTTTCCGTAGGCATAGTCCAATGCCTTCGTCAAGTCCACCTGGTGCGTCAGCTCGGGGGAATCCTCTTCTTTGGCGGAGCGAAAGGTGCTGTCGAGTCTGGTCGAAAGATGCATCGGGTAATAATGAAACCCGTTGCCATTGAGGTAGCGATCATAGGTGTGGAGGAGACAACGGATTGCCTCTCTTGCTGCATCCTAGATACCGTCGGTGAAGGTGTCGCGCTTGATCGGAGCGTGGAAAATGTGGAAGACTGTGTTTGGCGAGAGGTTGGAGTGGATCAGCACTTCCACCCTCCAGAGACGTCGTCCTCATACTTTGTACTTGTAGCCTTGAAACGTTGGCCTCTTCTTGTACTCCAGATGTTGCAACATCACCCAAAGAAGCTCGGCCCAGTGTCCAGTAAGAACTCCGTGAGAGGTAGCGTCCGGTATCTCGGCCATCTACAATTTTTGAGAAAGGGAGGAGTCAGTAACCATTTTAAAGAGAAGGGTTGAGAGAGGACTCTGGATAGACTCAAAATAGTTTTAGTTTTTGAAAATAAGTCCTTAAGGAATTTCTAAGGCCACAATCTACAGTCGATATGGCTCTAATACCACTTTTGTCGAACCCAGGAACGAAGGATCCCGAATTCTCTGTGTTTTTACACTAGTCCAGGATTTCTAATGTACACAGTCAAACAAAAGTGATAGGACAATCATATCACACACTTTATTAATAATAATTTCTGAGTTTTATACAAAAGGGGCCTGAGGCCAAATAAAAAAAGAAGTAACACAGCGGAAGGCAAAATAGTAGTAGACCACACGACTTGCCACAGACAATCGTCTAGGGCGTAGCCTAGTCGTCAAGATCCTCACCGTCTTGATAGAGATCTTCTCCTGAATAAAGATTATTCAGCAATAGTAAGCACAACTACCGTGCTTGCAAGTTACACCCAATATTGAAAGATAATGCATGCATAAGGTGAACAAAGGATATTGGCAGGGTTTATTTTGCGTAAACGGCATTTTCAGGTTAAATACTAATAATAATTTCTAAGGCTAGTTTTTATACTATAACTCAAATCAGTGTTTAAAATGACAATTAATAGTGGATAACCTCCATTGATTGAATGGTGAAGGATACTCTCCTATCACTTGGCTAACCGCCCAATTTTTACCATAGGATTAACGATCCTAAAAACATCTATTGAAATCATTTTATAAACCAAAAACAAAACAAGTCTAACTTAGAGTGGCCTTACTAGCATGTCCATGACCATGGATGCGGCTATTCGAATAGTTTCTACTCTACAGAGTTTGTACAGCTTTACCCACATGAGATAATTTGTTTTTAATGTCGGCCAATGCACGCTTCCAAAGGCGTGTGACTAAGCAATTATCATGAGGCCTTTACAATGCAACGTCTTAATGTATTCATGCCCGCTAAGGTTTCGCTACCATTGGACTAACTATCCTCTGGGAGCCCCCCTCTTGTGCCAGGTGGGACTAATGTCTAATTGACACCCACTCATACAACATGGCACAAATAGCACTAAGACGCCACAAATTATTTAGCCAAATCCTGCCCATACAAGACATCTGGTGGTACGGTAAGGCATAGCAAAAAGCGGCTCAAAGACCGGTCCTCAATTGACTTGGGCGTCTTCCGAATAAAAGCCTAAGCCTTAGTCCTAACCAGACTAAACCCATGCATGAACTTGCACCCACCATTCATCCCATTTGCCCAAGTCCAAACCCATTTTTTATTTTATTTAGAGTAAAACCGTCTTTATAAACCTTTTGTGGTAAAACAATACCACAGTGACAAAATTGAATCAAGTTTGTAAAGATTTGGCTAAACCTTCCCAAATTTATAAGTGTGACCTAAGCATGGCTAAGCATATGACAAATTTTGCCTAAGGGTGACAAGGCATTCATATTCAATAATCAAATTGACCATACAATAAGGATTGGAGTAACTATATACAAAAACAGGACATTCAAACAATTATATAAACATATGCATGCAATAGTAATTTGAAAACAGAAATTAAATACTTTAAAATACTGGGAACAATATGATCAATGGTGTAACTTGCCTTCGTTGAAGTCTTGCAACTCTAAATCGTCAAAAGGATCTAACTCTCTGAGTCGTCGAAGTCTATACGTGAAAATCGATAAATTAACTTCAAATTCAAATAAATTCAAAACTACAATTGAAATTAACTCCAAATTGACATATTTTGGTTTGATTAGCTAGATTATAATTTTATACAAATTTTGCAACTTGAACCACCCAATTTGGAGTTCATATGCAAAAGATATGAATTTTTGAAGTTTAAACCTAAATTTGTAATTTAGATGAATTTCCTGAATTATTTTTCTAAAGGAAAATCGATTTACTGTGCAATGCTGACATCAGCATCCAGATTTTTGGGATTAAAGGAATTAAAATAATTCTCTGACCGGTGGACCCCACGTGTCATAGACACGGTCTAGGTGAACCAAGCCTACAAGCTTTTTGGCTCGGGAGGGGGTGCTGACGTGGCTGTGCGTGGCGCCACGCAGGCAGATCTGGTGATGTGGCGCCCATGTGGCGGTGAGGTGGCGCCACGGTGGCGTGCTCGTGGCAAGGCCACGTCGGCTCAAAATCGGCGAAGCTCCGGCGGTGGCCTCGCTGGCGTTCTACGCCGCGGCAAGCTAAATGGATGCGCGCATATTGGAGAGGAGACAATTGCGAATTCGTGGGTTACCAAATCAATGGCGGAATGTGGTCGGATGGTCGTCGGCGGCGAGGATTGGCGGCGATGAGCTTCGGTCATCGACGAAGTCGATGCTGCGGGGCTCCTCCGACGAAGTGGGGGTCGCACTAGCTTCGCGACGACGTGGTGATGAAGATGGTGCCGACGGCGGGGGCGGAGGGGCTCCGGTGACGGCGCATTCGTCGGTTTAAGCTTTCACGGTCGCCGGTGAGAAAACTCGAATCTAGGGCGCTAGGAGCGAGGAGGGAGACGGTGGTTGGTGGCACTAAGATGTGGTGAGGGCGGCGGTCCTGGTGCCCCCTTTTATAGGGCGAGGGCGTGGCCGGAGCTTCGTAGGGTGCAAGAAGGTCCACGCGGTAACGACGGCGAGACTTAGGGATTTTAGGGCGCTAGGATGGAAAGTGAAGCCATGTCGGGGGCAGAGAGGATCGAGGGTGTAAATGCGTGCGGGATCGCGGGGTCTTAATGAAGATTGTACCGGGTTTGGATGGTTTCCGATTCGGCATCAATGGTGGACGTGCGAGGAAAAAGGAAAGAGGGGAGGAGGAAGAAAGGAAGGTAGACGACGACGCGGGCCCGTTGGATTTTGATCGTGCGGTGGACAAAGGTGGTGCGAAGGGGTAAGTGTGGTAGATGCGCAGCCGTGGGATTTTAATCCAACGGTCGCGATAGATCGAGGGTGTGCGGGGATTAGTTAGGTCACTGATGCACGTGTACCGTTGGATCTAGATCGGACAGTGCAAAACCAGAGGGTATGTTCGGTTGCCCGAACGTTCCATTGAATTCTGGCCGTTGGATTTAGATCTAACGGTGCAAGCTCAGGGGGTGTGTTCGGTTGCCCGAACGTGTCATTGAATTCTGGTCGTTGGATATCCATCCAATGGCTGAGATGCGGGCGGGGGTTAAACGCGCGGAAGGAGCGGGCCGAACGGGCCGCGCGCGCGCAAAAAATGGACTAGGCTGAGTGGGTTTCAGCCCAAATACTATTTAGGAATTTTCTTTTGATTTCTTAATTAATTCAATTCTGATAATTCAATTAGGCTTTAGAATATAGAAAATTAAGTCCAAAAATTTTGAGAAAATTCACAGAAATTTTCTGGAGCATTTAGGACTTGAATAAAATATTTCCAACTATTATTTGGTAATATATTTTGCAAATAAATTTGTTTAACTTCAAATTGGTTAAGTAAAAGCTTTTAAAAATTTTAGAAAAATCCACAAAAATTTCTCGTCCGTTACCAGCATTCACCTTCCTTATGTCATTGAAAATTGCCCGTTAGCGTCGGAGATGATGCACGACCAACTTGAGCACTACGCCGCCTCACCCTCGCCCTCGCCCTCGCCCTATAAGTAGAGGCCCCAGCTTTGCCTCGTTCACCGCAACTCGCCACCACCACCCACATCACCTCCCTCTCTCTCTAGCGCCCCATTTTTTAGGTTGAACGTTGCCGTTAGGAGCTTCTTCAATCGTCGATTACCTCGTTGTCGACGACGCTCCGACCGCTCTGACCATGCCATCATCATCGCCGCGACGTCATCTACCGAGTGCCACCATCCACATTGCCAGAGGACCTCTGGAATGACTTCGCTGTCGTAGACCTCATCTCACTGCCGCTTCATCGCTCGTCGCCGATGACTGCGTCACACCCCTCCGCCACAAGGTAGCGCACTAGATTCAGTATCGCATGATCTTCATTTTGTGTGCATCCGCGTGGCTCGTCGTGGCGTAGGGCGCCGGCGAGCCCCTCACCAGAGCACCTTCGCTCATTGGGCCTACGTAGCTTGACCAGGTCATGGCCACATGGCGCCCCATCGGAGCCATGTCAGCCCCAGCGCCTACGTGGCTACCCACGTGTACGCCCACGTGGCACTTGCACCAGTGCACACCGCTCTGTTTACGTGTGTGGATGGTTCGATCGGGAATGGACGACCCTGATCGAGTGGTCATTCAGACGATCTGAACGTTCCCAAACATTTCAGACGGTCCGAATGTTCCCAAACGTTTCGGATGGTCCAATTGAATTTTAACGGTCTAGATCCCACGGGCTGTTCAGACGGTCTGAATGTTCCAACTGATCTGGATGGTTGACTTTAGATCGGACGGTGCTAGGTTTGACTGAGATTCAAAACTAATATTCCACTTTCACCGGGGTTTTAAAAAATAGAAATAAATTTCCTAAAATCCTGAAATAAACCAAGGGGTTTCCTCGGAAGGTCTAGTGTTCAAAAAAAATTATTAAACCTCACTGTTCATGATATATTTTGTATTGTTTAGATTCAAACCTAATGTAGGTGATTATGTTGAGTTTAAATTTTCTGTAGGTAAAAACTAGTCCCATAAATTTGGGAAAAATTATAATAATTTAGGATAATTAATATAATATTTGAATAAATTGTTTCCAATTGATGATCATAAGTTTGTTTTACTAATTTCAATTGGGAGTTAAAACTTGAAGTGTATATTTAATCTCTTTTAGATTTTTCAAGTGCAATATATATTGTAAATGCTTGAAAACAACGATGCATGCTTATGAGATGCATAGTAATCCTCTGTATTAATTTAGGGATGTGACATGACTCGCTCTATTTTGTTCCAAGTAGTTGCGATTATGTGTAGCGATTATGTCAAAAAACTACAGTTGTTTTTCTTGGATCTTGTATGCTCATGATGACGTATCTATGTCCTTTCGGCATCCTACTCCTCGTAGTCGATTTGCCATTGGTCGCGTGGGTGGATCTCCAGGTCGATCCACTTGTGGTAGCCACATAGCGGATCCGGGGACTACGTGTAGACAAGAGAGGTTCTTAGTGCGTACTTTCAAAGAGAAACGTAGGGGAACATACTGTAAGTGGACTTTACCAGCTGCTGATAGCTTCTCACCTTTTTATACATTTGAAATACAAATCCAAGATTTGGGATGTTACATCATCACCCTACAAAGCGGGACATGACTTCACTCTAGAAAGTAGGACTACGTCGAAAGTAGGACAGATGTTGCGGGTGCAGTTGGGGGGGACCTAGTAGGGGGCGTCCCCTTGCGTTGGCTGTACTTTTGCTCATTATGTGATACTTAAATTTTGTACTTAATGTGTGATGCATGTAATACTTTTGCGTTCTTATGTGTACTCGTTTGTACAATGCATGTTTGTTCTATGCATATCGACATCTATAGCTTAATACACGTGACACATCGATGCAATAGTCCACTCGATAAAACGCAACCGCAAAGACGCGTTGAACATTTAGTTACATGCTTTACGAGATTGAACATAATTGCGTACAGAAGTGGAGAGTACAGAGGTACAACCTTCTCCGGCCGTGCCTAATGGTAGAAGGTGCCTCGTGCTATCCACATAGAGTGTTGTACAGCGGGGTGCCTCAGACGTGTCTGGTCGTCATTGTAGTGGCACACACATATGCTGCTAGGGTTTGCGCAGCAGCATGTGGGATCATAGGAACTTCCTATGTTCACGACCTCCTCGTTGCCCCTCTCGTGCTGCATCTGTTGGCAGATGTCATTGTTTTCCTCGTTGAGAGTGTCAATCCATGCCTCCAACTCAAATATTCGGTTCCACAATGTATCCATGTACATCACAACATGTTGTTTGTAACAGCCCTAAGTTAGGGTTTGTATTTCAAATGTAAAGTTTTGAGGGGAATTAAAAACTTTTGATGTCTCTTGAAGTCATTTCGATGTTTTCCAAATTTTCCCTAAACAATTTCTAATTCTAAGATTTAATTCTTGTGAATGGAAATTGTTGTCAACAAATTCTTAGCCTTAAAACCTGTGATCATCCTCTGAAAATATTTTTCCTGTCATCTTGACCATCCTAGCTACCTCCCTGAAAATTTTCACAATTTTTAGATTTTGGTTGCTATTTCAAATGGCCAAGTCAAACCAGTTTGGAAATCTGGTCAAACCTCTGGACAGCAGCTTGTGAATTTTATTGGGAGAAATATAGTGAATGCAAATTCCTGGAAAAATTACACAAGGTTGTCCTCTGTTCCAGGAAGCTCCCATAAAAATTTCGGAATTTTTTGAGCTCTGGAACCATCTCTAAAAATTCCCCAAACCAGCTTAGCCTTTTGAATTCAAACCCTGGAACTACTGTTCCTCGGGCTCGAACCTAACTCGAGCTCGAGTCCGACCACACCTAAATGACTCGGTCACGTCAACTAGCTGCACCGCCCCGAGTCGGATCGTCATTGACCGTCCGATGCAAATCGTGCGGCTCACATCGCGCCCGAGCCCGAGTCCGACTCAGCCAACTCGTCGTGCCGCCGCACGCTTGCCGCCGACGTGGGCCAACCTTGTCGATCCTTCCTCGCCTTCTCCGCTCTCATCGAGCTCGCGGCGCCGCGCGATATCGCGCCACGCAGCCGCCGCTGCCACCTATTTGCACGCGTGTCCTTTCCGGCGCATCGCGAGAGCTTCATTACCTCACCGCGATCACTCACCTCTCGCTTTCCCCGCTCTGTCGCTCTCTCCGCCCACTTCTCGCCGTACGAGAAGAAGACGAGGCGGCGCCACCACCTCACCGCGCCGAGCACTCCCGATTCCCCCATGGTGTTCCATTCTCCACGCCACTTCCATTTTGCCCATCCCGAGCTCGTGGCGTCCAGTGTATCGCCGGGAGCGAGTTCGTCTTCTCCGCCTCCGGTGATCTCGGCCCATGAGCTCTTTGGCGCTCTGGTGAGTTTCTAGCTTCGACACTTGGTCCCTTAGGATCGCATCGCCTCGCTGAGTCTAACCGTGTCCTCACTTTGCTCTTTCGTGCATCACCGAGGCTGTGCGACCGTTTCTTCCTCGCGCGGGGTGATTCGTCGCCGCAGCAATTCCGGCCACCTCGGGCCTCTGTCGGGACCCAAAAATGCAATTCTGGACCCTCTGTGTATTCTGCACTAGTCCAGGATCACGCTAGTGCACACAGCGGTAACATAGGTGAATATCAATCCACACAAGCGAAATATAACATAAACGAATAGTTTGAGTAACAACTTAGAGTTTTGACCTTAAGGTCGGGATTACAACTTATTAAGCCACGCAGGGCTAACACCAAAGAAATACTGCAGCGGAATGAAATAAACTCTGGCAAACCCCAATCAGCACACCACAGGCAACCGACTGGGATCGATGACCTAGCGATAAACCTTCTTCCACAAACTCCTCCTCGAAAGCAGGCGAAGACTCCTCCACTTCTGTAGGTTTGGACGCAAGTTTTACAAAAAGCGTGAGTACACAACCGTACTCGCAAATCATACCACAGAATGCAATATATATATGCAGGCTTATTCCAAAGGAATGGCTTCTGTGGTTATTTTGCAGAAATGCAACATTTGCAATTTAATACAAATAATAGATTGAAAGCACAAGTTAAAACAAATAAGCAATAATAATTTAACAGTTGTTTCCACAAAGACACACAGCTAAACTGATTTATTCACACAGCCATATGATTGAGATCACACAGCTCCCAATCCCACATTTTATGAACACTACCCCTCATGTGAAATCCCCGAGCGTTGTCCATGACCGAGGACGCGGCTATTCGAATAGATTGATTAACACTCTGCAGAGGTTTGTACACTTTACCCACACGATACAACTAGTGTAGCTAGCACTAATCGTAACAAAACAGTTCGGCAACTTCGTCTCAACATTGACGTTCTTATTCACACACGATCCCATATCACAAAGCTTAACCTATCCACCAACCCCAATGTTGAAACTCCGAACCTACTAAGTTAGGCTCACACTGACATGCGGTCGACAAGATAGCTCGGTTCAATGGCGCACAAAGTTAAGTCCTTAATTGACCAAGGCAAGACTTCCAGCTTTTCTAACTAAACCACACAGATAAATCCCAATCACAAAGCCACCAGCTCACACAAAGATTCACCACTTGCCTCGGTCTAAATCTTTTCCCACCTGGGCTGGTTTAGTGCAACACATGCCATCACGAGTAATAGCACACAAGACACACGCTTTATCACATAGTTCCATAATCACTTAGTCAATTTCATAATTGCACTCACATGAGATGATGACTCGTGGCATGGCTAAGCAATTGTACTTTGATCTAACCAACCCACGTTGGTGCTATAATATTACCAACTCAACCAATCTAGGTGACAAGGAATTATGACATACAAGGCCAAGGTGTGATGATAATTTGATAACAACTATGCCCCAAAGCATTTAAATAAATAATTAAAGTAGAATGCAATAATTTAACACAAAGTAATTTGAAAACGGGTTCAAGATGATCAAAGGTATGACTTGCCTTGGAATAGGTCTATGTACTGGTCTTGAACTTGGTTGAAGCCTTCTTCGGCGAAAACCCCAAGTATCGACGTCTCACGCACAAACGAAGCAAAACAACCAAAATAAATAAATAACAGCGGCAAAACAAACTCCAAAAAATTAAATAAAATAATAATTAGGTAGATCTCGAATTTAGACAAATTTAGAAATTTGAATGGGCTCAATCGGAGTTAGATGCAAAAGTTATGGCCTTTGAAGATTGAAAATACATAAAATGTCAAAATCGTGATTTCATGAATTTCAATTATTTTCCTAAAGGAAAATCAGATTATTGCGCAAGTCGACGCGTCGTGAGGAATTTCGGAAAAGAAATAATAAAAGAAATCTCTCGACATGTGGGACCCACACGCCGAGGCTAGGCTCACGGTGGACTAGGTCCACCGAGCCTCGACTCGGAACCCGTGGACCATGCCACATGGGCACGCGCGTGACGCCGACGGCGCCACGTGGGACGACACGCAAGCGAGGGCTGAGGTGGCGGTGACGTGGCCGACATCGACGCGCGGCGCTCGATTCCGCGGCAACGGCGAATGGCGCGATACACCGGCGGTGAGTGGTACCGGCGTGCAGCTCTCGCTATTGCGAACCTGCGGGTGCAACTCCGGTGGTCGGGGACAACGGAGGTGGTCGGCGCAGCAAAGAGCAGAGAGGCGGGTTTGACGGCACGGCGACCGTGACGCCCGCGAGACGAGGCCACCAGAGGTAGAGGAGCTCGCGCGATGCCAACGGTGCAGACGAGGCGCGAGGCGCGGCACCGGGCGAGAACGAGCTCGCCGGAGCCGGGCGGCGCAGATCGATCTTCAGGCTCTTGCGGCGGCTAGGGTTCAGAGCAGAGACCGAGGGCTACCCCTCCTTATATAGGCGGCGGCTTGGGAGAGTCCAGGGCACGAACGCCCAAAACGGAGGCGGCGGTGGAGATCGTATCCCCAACGGATTCGGGAATGAAGACGACGTGGCAAGCTAGGACCCACACGCCGCGACACACCGCGTGAGTCCGCTGCGGCAAACGGCGCGCACGCAAAATGCACTCGAGATCTGACCATTGGATCTTGATCGAACGACCCACAATCAAGGAAACATTCGGACAACTCCGGTTGCCTTACGCGCATCTAGCCGTTCATCCTTGATCCAACGGTGGAGGATGATCGGGCGCTCCGAAGGAAAGAGAGAGAGAGCGACATGCGGGCTCGTGATGTCGTGGAGACAAACACATGAAGCCAGCCGGGGCGCAAGTCGGGGCGACGGCGGGAGAATGGGCCGGGGTTTAGGAATTCGGCCCGATTGATTTTCTGAGATTTTAAATAGGCTTTCTAATTTAGAAAATACCAGAAAATCAGAAAGGCAAAAGAAAATAGCAAATGAACTCAGAAAAATTCTAGAAAAATCTAGAAAATATATCTGAGCACATAGAACCCAAATAAAATAGTTTTGGCTATTATTCATGTTGGGATTATTCACATTAAATGTTTTTGATTGTAAAGTCCAATATTAAGCTTTTGAATTAAATTAAAAAAAAAACCAAATGGTGAATTTTCTTCCTACTAACTATTTAAAAGATTTTTAAGCTCCTGAAAATTGGGATGTTACAAACCTCCCCCCCTTAAAGGAATCTCGACCCCGAGATTCAGGTTAGCTAGAGAAAAGGCTAGGAAACTCGGCTTGCCTCTTCTTCACGCTCCCACGTTGTTTCTCCTTCTCGAGTGGTTGCTCCACCGACCTTGCAAAACGCAAGCAGCCTTGCTTTCGTGAGGCGCTGCGACATCCAAAATCTTGATTGGCTGCTCCTTGTAGGTAAGATCCTCTTTCAAAACAATTGATTCCAACGGGCTTGCTCTTACCGCACACGAAGACACTTCTTCAATGCGAGACATGAAAGACATCATGTACTCGCTAACGATCGCGGTAGCTCCAATTGGTAAGCAACTTCTCCACGGCGTTCCAAGATCTTGAATGGACCAACATACCTAGGGGCAAGTTTCCTTTGGCATGAAACCTTTGACACCTCTCGAAGGGGTCACTCAAGATAGACGAAATCTTCGGCTCGAAATCGAGATCTCGACGCGGTTATCAAAGATAACTCTTCTCGCCTTGACTGGGCTATTTTTAGCCTTTTCTCGATCATAGCAAACTGTTCTTCTCGCCTCTTTGATGATATCCGCCCAACATCGCACGCTCATTGTCTCACCAATTTAACGGTTCGGCATGCACGCCATACAAAGCTTCAAATGGCAACATTTGCGTCGCTTGATAATCGTTGTTGTGTCGAGAACTCGTGATACGGCAAACTTTTATCCCATCGGTAGCATTCGCTAGAGCGCAAGCTCTCAAGATATCTTCCAATATTCGATTGACCCTTTCACCGGCTCCATCCGTCGTGATGATAAGCGATCAAATTCGATGGTACCCAATGCTTCATGCAAACTTTGCCAAAACGAAGTGAACCGAGATCCTCGATCCGACACTATTTTCTTGGGCACTCCATGCAAACTGACCATTCTAGCCATGTACAACTCCGCAAGGCGATCTCCTGAGTACGTTGTTTTGACTGGCAGAAAATGTGCGACTTTAGTCAATCGATCGACTATTACCCAGATCGAATCGTAACCCGATTGAGTCTTGGGTAAACCGGTGATGAAATCCATCCCGATTTCTCCCACTTCCATTCTCGAATCTTCAAACGGTTGCAAAGAAACCTGCTGCGGTCTCTCGTGTTCGCCTTTATCTTCCGACAGTGTCGCATAAGGCAACGAACTCTGCGACTTCTCGCTCAAATTTGGCCACCAAAACTTATTCTTAACATCCCGGTACATCTTGGTACTTCCAGGGTGAATCGAATACTTTGAGTCATGGGCTTCTTTTAGGATTAATCGCTTTAGACCATCGATATCCGTACACAGATACGACCATTAATCCGTAGTATGCCTTGATCATCCTTGGTGAAATCTTTGAATTTCCTCCGCCATTTTGATCCCGATGTCCGACAACACGGGATCCTTTGGTTGTGCTTCACTTAATCTGTTTCTCCAAGGTAGACTGTGCCTCCAAATTGGCCACAAATCCCTGACACAACTTCTATCTTTAGCTTCGAAATTCTTCATAAAGTTCTCGAAATCTTCCTTTACTTTCAAGGCATTACAAGAATTCTTACGACTTAGGGCGCTGCAACTACATTGGCTTTTCCGGGATGGTAGTGGATTCCAAGATTATAATCCTTAATCAATTCCAACCATCTTCTTTGTCTCATATTCAGATCTGACTGGGTAAAGATGTACTTCAGACTTTTGTGATCTCTGTAGACTTCACAATGACATCGATAAGGTAGTGACGCTAAATCTTTAAGGCATGCACTACGGCAGCTAATTCCAGATCATGAGTAGGGTAATTCTCCTCGTGAGGTCTCAATTGTCTTGACGCATAAGCGACAACTCTTCCTTCTTGCATCAGGACACATCCTAATCCTTGACGCGAAGCATCACAATAGATATCGAAATCCTTGCGAATATCTCGCAAAATCAGCAGATCAGGGGTGAGGTCAAGCGCTTCTTTAACTCTCGAAAACTTTCTCACAGCCGAGTCCAAGTGAACTTTTTCTCCTTCTTCAACAATTGCGTAAGAGGCTTAGCAATCGATGAGAATCCTTCAATAAAACGGCGGTAATAACCTGCCATCCCCAAGAAACTGCGAATCTGGGTTACAGTCTTGGGATGGTCCCTGTAACATCGCCTTTACTTTTCCCGGTCAATCGCTACTCCATCGGCGGTCATCACATGGCCAAGGAAATCCACTTCCTTCTTCCAAAAGTCACACGCATCGTGAACTTGGCATACAACCGATGCTCCCGAAGTTTCTCCAAAATTAACCTCGTGTGTTCTGCGTGTTCCTCCTCCGATTTGGAATAAACCGTAATATCGCCAATGAACACCACTACAAACTTGTCCGTATTCCATGAAGACTTTGTTCATCATGTTCATGAAGTAAGTGGGGCATTTGTCACCAAATGACATGACCAAGAACTCATAATGTCCATACCGCTGAGAAAGCGGTCTTTGGTATATCCCTAGGTAGATCTTCAATCGATGGTAGCCCGATCGCAAGTCGATCTTTGAGAACACTCGGCTCCCTTCATCCGGTCAAACAGATCGTCTATCCCTGGGCAATGGATACTTATTCTTGATAGTGACCTCGCTGAGAGAACGAGAGTCGATACACATCCTCATGCTTCCGTCTTTCTTCTTGACGAACAAGACCGTGCACCCCACGTGACGAACTTGGTCTTACGAAACCTTTCTCGAGAAGTTCTTCAATCTCGCTTCTTCATTTCCGCTAACTCGCCGGTGGCATTCGATAAGGTCGCTTAGAAATTGGCGCCGTCCTCGGCACTAGATCAATGGCGAACTCGATGTCACGATCCGTGGCATTCCGTAACTCTTCCGAAACACATCAGGTATTCTCGACTATTGGCACATTCTCCAATGCAAGGGTCTTCGATTGTTTACTAGCAAGTGTCCTTCACGAACCGATGTGGCTAGAAACTCCACTTTCCTTCCATCAAGATTTCAACCGTTCGGCTCTTGGCCACAATCCAAAGATGACTTTGTGCTTGGATAACCAATCCATGCCAAGAATGACATCTAGGTCCGGGTGTCTAGAACAATTAGGTTGGCTAGAAACTCAACTCCAATTATGAGTAACTTAGCTCCTAAACAACCCACTCTAGAGCTTAGCTCGCTCTCCAAAGCGATTGAACTAATAGAGTATGATTAAGTTGTATAGCCTCCAACTTATTCTTAGTTGCAAAACTTCGACATACAAAAGAATGCGAAGCCCGTAATCAAACAAATGATGCGGTGCGAATTAACCAGAACTTACCCGAGACGACGCCGGTGCTTCTCGTGCTTCTTCCAGGTGACGTGGTTGACACGGCCTCGGACCACGGATCGCGCCCTCCTACCGGGCTGGTTGGGGCTTGGAAAGTTCCTCTTGGTGACCAGTGCCGGTGTCTTATTTGGTGTAGCTCCAAGGTTGAAACGAATCGGAGTGATCGTTCCTCTCTGTGGACACCGACGGCGAGTGGCTCGTTGACGGCAAGTGTAGCACACCCGGCTCTTGCGACTTGTTGATCTTTGGATTAGCGTTGGTCGGTCTTTGGGTGCGAGTGTTCGAGCAATGGGACGAGGTGCCGAGGTTTGCGCGTGTTCTCGCGGAGTTCGTGGAGAAACCGTTGAAGCTGCGTGGCACCGCCCTGCTCTGCTGGAATTGCTGGCCTCCCGCCGATCATCTCGCGTTTGCGATTGTCTTCGCCTTCCTTGCGCTTATCCTCCATGACTAAAGCTTTATTGATCGGTTCTGGAAGTCGGGAAGGTATGTGCAAGGAGATTGACCAAGTCCGGTGTTCGGTCCCTTGAAACGATCGCGAGCCTTGTGCATCTGCAACATCTTCTCGCAGAAGATAGCGCAGCAAGTTAAGTAGAACTTGTTGAGATAGTCGGACACCGACAAGCTTCCTTGCTTCAGGGCACGAAATTGATCTTTCTTTAGTTCAATAATTCTTCAGTGCGTGGTATTGGCGGAATCGTAGATAATTCCTCCCAAGTGATATTCGTGGTGCCTCATGAGCGCGCAGGTTCTCCCACCATTCTCGCCGCGATGCCCTCCAACCGTGAGAGGCATAGAGAACTTTTTCATGATCGCTGCATTGAGTGATCAGCAGCTTCCTTTCAATCACCCGAAGCCAATCATCAGCTTCCACGGGTGAGACATGTCCAGAAAATGTTGGTGGACGAGTCCTCATGAATTCTCGCAGTTTGATGGTCCATGGTGACCATGAGCAGCTGGGGCTCCGTGCTGGTGATTGTTGTTGTTATTGTTCTGGTTGTGCATGGCTTGCATCTGAGTCATCATGGTATTCATCAGCTGAGTCTGTGCTGCCATGAAAGCTCCAAAGTTTTGCAAGTCAATTGGGGTGCTTGTATGGGGCCGCCTCGTAGTCTGGTTGCTCATTGCCTCCTGATGCTGGGGTACCGGAACCACTTGCAACTGTCTGGCGAGTTGTAACCATCTGGCGAAGCTCCAAGGGTTAGATAAGGTAGCAAGCATGGGGTGAGTTAAGAACTAAGCGGGGGATTGGTTAAACCCAACAACAACTGAGAGAACAAAAGCAACTTTATTACTTAGGAACTTAGTATGGCTTGCAACAGATGCCTAAGGGCCTTTGCAGCTCATACTCACACTCAAAGAAAATAGCGAACCTAAGCACACAATCTAACGCCTAAAGGGCGACACAACTAGGCTTAGGCGACGCGCTTAACACACTAAGCCTCAGCTGCGAACCTAGGCCTTAGCGAACTCGCCGCCGAGGTAACCTCCACAACCACGGCTGCGCGCCACGGCTGTAGACCTTGTTGTGTGGTGGCATCTTTGTAAAGCGATCTCGGTGCCTGAGGCTGGTGCAACAGAATAAAGCGCCGATGGCGCGACAGGCTCCTCAGTTACGCTCCACTTCCTCTGGATCTTCTCGATTCTTCATGTTCTTCTAGATCTTCTTCCTCTTCTTGGTCCGCTCGTGGTGGGCATCCAGTATCTCTTCCAGATGGCGATCTTTTCTTCGCTTAGTGCGTGCTCTGTAGGCACCGTCAGATCAGCGCCATCATCTCCATGGATTCCTCTTGGCGACGACGCACTGGGCGAGGTGTACCATCGTGGCATCTTCTCTCCTTCCGTGGATGGATAGTGTGCGGAGTAGCTCCACGGCGGTCGCTCTAGGGTGGTAGCGGAAGACGGTTCCTGCAACTCGCGCATGTAGATGTGGAAGATCCGGCATGGCAAAGCGCGGCGATTCTCGTATTCCTTCACTCCAAGTGATCCTCCCGCGGAGATGTTTAGCGGCCGCTTGCCTTGGTGTTCATCTGGCGTGACCCGTCGTTTACGATCGCACCCGCTTATGTCCATCCACCATCCAGTTGTTTCCTCGGTACAACGGACGATCAAAACCTCCAAGTACCTGCAGAAGCTTCCAAAGTTCGGCGGCGTAACCTCCACAACGTTCACCATAGGTCTGCAGGCGAGGCATCTGTCCAAAAGACAGAGAGAGGGTAAGAACAACTTAAAAACAGCGGAGAGGGGAAAATTCTTAGCAATAGATGAGTCTAGAGAGACATGAGAGGAGTTAAGCAATAGGTTGCTCTTGCAAGTTAGTTTTCCTTTAGAAAATAATTTGGACTCTCTAAAATGGCCGATCTAACTAAGGTCAAGACCTACGGTCGATGGCTCACGATACCACCTCTGTCGGGACCCAAAATGCAGTGGACCCTCTGTATTTCGCACTAGTCGAGGATCACGCTAGTGCACACAGCTGTAACATAGGTGAATATCAATCCATACAAGCGAAATATAACATAAGCGAATAGTTTGAGTAACAAGTTAGAGTTTTGACCTTAAGGTGGGATTACAACTTATTAAGCCACGCAGGCTAACACTAAAGAAATACCTTGTGAACGAAATAAACTCCGCAAACCCCAATCCCAGGCACACCACAGGCAACCGGTGGGATCGATGACCTAGCGATCAACCTTCTTCCACAAGCTCCTCCTCGAAAGCGAAGACTCCTCCACTCAGAGGTTTGGGCGCAAGTTTTACAACAAGCGTGAGTACACAACCGTGCTCGCAAATCATACCACAGAATGCAATATATATATGCCGGCTTATTCCAAAGGAATGGCTTCTGTGGTTATTTTGCAGAAATGCAACATTTGCAATTTAATACAAATAATAGATTGAAAGCACAAGTTAAAACAAATAAGCAATAATAATTTAACCGTTGTTTCCACAAAGACACACAGCTAAACCGATTTATTCACAGCCCATATGATTGAGATCACACACTCCCAATCCCACATTTTATGAACACTACCCCTCATGTGAAATCCCGAGCGTTGTCCATGACCGAGGACGGCTATTCGAATAGATTGATTAACACTCTGCAGAGGTTTGTACACTTTACCCACACGATACAACTAGTGTAGCTAGCACTAATCGTAACAAAGCAGTTCGGCAACCGTCTCAACATTGGCGTTCTTATTCACACGATCCCATATCACAAAGCTTAACCTATCCACGAACCCCAATGTTGAAACTCGTAACCTACTAAGTTAGGCTGTCACGGACATGCGGTCGCATGCAGTATAGTTCAGTTCAATGGCGCACAAAGTTAAGTCCTTAATTGACCAAGGCAAGACTTCCAGTTTTCTAACTAAACACACAGATAAATCCCAATCACAAAGCCACCGATCACACAAGTATCCACCACTTGCCTCGGTCTAAATCTTTTCCCACCCAGTTGGTTTAGTGCAACACATGCCATCACGAGTAATAGCACACAGCACACACAGTTTTATCACATAGTTCCATAATCACTTAGTCAATTTCATAATTGCACTCACATGAGATGATGACTCGTGGCATGGCTAAGCAATTGTACTCGCATCTAACCAACCCACGTTGGTGCTATAATATTACCAACTCAACCAATCTAGGGTGACAAGGAATTATGACATACAAGGCCAAGGTGTGATGATAATTTGGATAACAACTATGCCCCAAAACATTTAAATAAATAATTAAAGTAGAATGCAATAATTTAACACAAAGTAATTTGAAAACTGGGTTCAAGATGATCAAAGGTATGACTTGCCTTGGAATAGGTCTATGTACTGGTCTTGAACTTGGTTGAAGCCTTCTTCGACGAAAACCCCCGAAGTATCGACGTCTACGCACAAACGAAACAAAACAACCAAAACAAATAAATAACAGCGGCAAAACAAACTCCAAAAAAATTAAATAAAAATAATAATTAGGTAGATCTCGAATTTAGACAAATTTAGAAATTTGAATGGGCTCAATCGGAGTTAGGATGCAAAAGTTATGGCCTTTGGAAGATTGAAAATACATAAAATCTGAAAATCGTATTTCATGAATTTCCAATTATTTTCCTAAAGTTAAATCAGATTATTGGCATGTCGACGTGTGGAGGAATTTCGGAAAAGAAATAATAAAAGAAATCTCGACATGTGGGACCCACACGCCGAGGCTAGGCTCACGGTGGACTAGGTCCACCGAGCCTCTGAACTTCGAACCCGTGGACCATGCCACATGGGCGCGCGCGGACGCCGCGGCGCCACGTGGGACGACATGCCCGAGGGCGAGGTGGCGGTGGCGTGGCCGACATCGACGCCGGCGGCGCCGGATTCGGCGGCAACGGCGAATGGCGGCGATACACCGGCGGTGAGTGGTACCGGCGTGTAGCTCGCTATTGCGAACCTGCAGGTGCAACTCCGGTGGTGGGGACAACGGAGGTGGTCGGGCGAGCAAAGAGCAGCGAGAGGCTTGGTTTGACGGCAACAGCGCACCGTGGCGCTCCCGGCGAGCGAAGGCCACCGGGAGGTAGAGGAGCTCCGTGCGATGCCAACGGTGCGATTTAAGAGGCGGGCGGCACCGAAGCGGAGAACGAGCTCGTCGGGCCGCGGCGGCGCGGTCGATCTTGGGCTCTTGCGCGGCTAGGGTTGGCCGCGAGGTGACGCGCGCTAGGGTTGAGATGCGGAGATCGAGGGCTACCCTCCTTATATAGGCGGCTTGGGAGAGTCCGAGGCACGAACGCCCAAAGCGGGCGGCGGTGGAGATCGTATCCCCAACGGATTCGGGAACGAAGCGGCGTGGCAAGTGGGACCCACCGTCAATGACACGGCTCGCGTGGTCGCGTCGCGCGAAGCGCGGTACCGCAGAACTCGAGATCTGACCATTGGATCTTGATCGAACGACCCACAATCAAGGAAACATTCGGACAACTCCGGTTGCCTTACGCGCATCTAGCCGTTCATCCTTGATCCAACGGTGGAGGATGATCGGGCGCTCCGAAGGAAAGAGAGAGAGAGACTGACATGCGGGGCCCGCATGTCAGTGAGAAACACATGCTAGCAGCGGGGGGTGGCGGCGGGGAGAATGGGCCGGGGTTTAGGAATTCGGCCCGATTGATTTTCTGAGATTTTAAATAGGCTTTCGAATTTAGAAAATACCAGAAAATCAGAAAGGCAAAAGAAAATAGCAAATGAACTCAGAAAAATTCTAGAAAAATCTAGAAAATATATCTGAGCACATAGAACCCAAATAAAATAGTTTTGGCTATTGTTCATGTTGGGATTATTCACATTAAATGTTTTTGATTGTAAAGTCCAATATTAAGCTTTTGAATTAAATTAAAAAAAAAAACCAAATGGTGAATTTTCTTCCTACTAACTATTTAAAAGATTTTTAAGCTCCTGACAATTGGGATATTACGACCTCCATCGTCAACTCAGTGTGGGCTTAACCTTCACGGAGTCAGGTGAAGGCGTGCGCGCTCTCCGGAGTCTTCTCGTCGCCCGTAGCGCCTCCGCCTCGGAAGCCCCTTCTTCTTCTCCGCCCCCGGCCGTCGCGAGCTCACCTCCGGTGACCATCGGGCTCCACGTCACCGTCATCAGGTTCGCGATATCGTTGCGAACCTCAAGGTATCACTCACTCACCCTGAGATCCTCTGGTTCGCGTGATCGGTACACGGCGCGCCGCCGCCGCCCCGTCTTGCGGCCACAACCGCGGTGGCAATTAGTTTAGCACTAATCTTTGCTTAAGATGTGTCGCTGACTTGTGGGCCCTCTCTGTTGATCGCGTTTAGGAAATCTCAAATCCAACCGTTATGTTCTCTGAGTCTTTGTCATGTGGGCCCGGATTGTCAGTTAAGATTGTGTAAGTTTCGTAAATGCGTTTTCTCTGTCGGGAAGCGTATTTTCTAGGGCATGTGTGTTAGGATTGCGTTATGTTTAGCCGAAGGCGTATTCACGTTGTACGCTTTTGACGTCGCCTTAAGCGAGGCGCAGTCGGCCGACTCGATCAGCGCTCGCGTGAGCCCGCTTATCCGTGGTCGTGGCTAGTTGGTTGTCGGTAGAAAAAGTATTGAATGCTTTAGTATTTCCGAAATGTATTTTCTGTTGCACTGTTAATTCAATTAAACTTAGAAAATGCATAACTAATTCAATTTCCGACTAGGCTCGGCGGTCCGGTCAGATGCCTTGTGGGTTGAAGGCACGCTGATTGGCTTTGTTTATAGCCATCTTATGGCACTTTTGCTTCCGCTGTCTATATCATTTATTTGTGTATCTTTTGGCCGGTCGGCCTTGGTCTGTAATAATTCTACTGTTGTTACTTTCCGTATTGTAGTGTGTTGTTTGGACTCTATGTTTGGAATGGAGTTGATGCATAATTTTGTGGTGAGGTGTGTATACTGCTTTCTGGGAAGTATACATATCTCGAGGCTCGGTTTATTTGATTTGTGATGCTAGGACCAGATGGTTGGTTAAGCATTACAAGCCAAATAAATTGGGGTCCTCACATTGTTCATGGGGAGAATCGATCTAGTGGGCAAAGTCGTATTTCGCCATCTGCTGGAAAGGAGGGTTAACATGGAAGCTCTATTAGCAGTAACATAAAGCAAACTATTTGCTAATTATACCCCAGAGTGTGGGCATCGGAAGAAACGTTGTCCACCATCGAAAGGGCTGTCCACGACCTGCATGACAGCGTTCTCCCTGTGTTCGCATTTCGGCCACACCGATTGAGCACGCTTGTTCAGCATCAACCGGTAGTTAGGGCCGAAGTCCTCCCTCCTTTGGAGGGGAAGGTCTTGCTTCAGCGACGGGTTGGGCGGTCCTCGTTATGCGCCATGGTATATTCTTGTCGACGAGAAGGTTCTTCTTCCTACGGTTTGGAGGGTCCAGTGGTATTACTTTCGGTGCGTGAGCCGTGCATTTTATAGCCCGCGGGGGGAGGCTCATAAAGTGGGTAATGTGTTAACTTGCAATGACAAGACCAGACAGGGCAGGCTACTTTGCGTAGTGACAAAACCAGACGGGACAGCCTTACGTAGTGACAAGACCAGACAGGGTAGGCTGCTTTGTGTAGTGACAAGACCAAATGGGGCAACTTTGCGTAGTGACAAGACCAAACAGGGCAGCTTTGCGTAGTGACAAGATCAAATGGGACAGCCTTGCATAGGGACAAGGTTTATTATTTTGGTGACGGTAATAGTAACACCGATAGAAAAATTATAAATTTATTAACGGTTATAATAAAACTCTCAACAAAAGTGATTTTCGTGACAGTTACGCCCTTCAGGTTAATTTTTGGGAGGTTCAATTATTTGCCACTGTACTTTCGTGCGTAATTCAAGATTTTCCACTATTGTGAGTATGACGTGTGGGTCCTGGACCCACACGTCATACTCACATAGAGTGGCAAATCCTGAAATTCACTCAATTGCAGTGGCAAATAATGAATTATCTCTTAATTTTTGGGCTTTCCCGCATTTTTGTGGGTGGAAAACTTTCATTCGCATGGAAAAAAATTTCATCGCGCGCCCACGAAAAACATATTACCCTGTACGCACTGCACAGCTAGCAGTCAAAGCTGCTTCCTCCTGTCAAAATCCTAGCTAGCTCCACACACATCCCGTGCTCTCTCCCTCAACCTCTCTCTCTAGCTAGCGCCGGTGTCGAGGCTCGACCCCGCGCCTCCTCTCACCTGTTGCTTGCCTTCCCGAGGCTCGCCCGGTGCGCTTGCCGCTCCCTGGGCCCGGCTCGACCCCAGTCCGCCAGCTCCTCCCTGCCGTCGGCCCAAGCCCGTGTCCGCGCCCTCGACTCTCCCTCGCTCCCCCTTTCCTGGTTTTTTTGTTTTCAGCGGTCGTGGAAGCACCGTCCTAGAGCTCAGTGTCACATCCCCAAGTTAATGAACAGGATTATTATGCAATTCATTAGCATGCATCATGTTTTGAAATATTTTCATTAAGTATTGCACTTGGAAAATCTCAAAACAAATATTAAACATACACTTTAATTTGAACTCCAAAAGAAAAATTGAAACAAATGCTACTAAAGTTCCTGAAATAATTTATCGGATACTATATTAATTATCACGAATTAATATATTTTTCCCAAATTTTGGGACTTGTTTGAACCTAAGAAAAATTCAAACACAAATTTAAGACCAACATTAAGTTTGAATTTAAATTTTTCACAAAATTTCATGAGCAGTAGGGTTCAATAATTTTTATGGGTACTAGATCGTCGAGGAGCCCCATGAATCATTTCATGATTTTGGGATTTTACTTTTATTTTTAGCACCTGGCCAGTAGAGAAGATGAAATAAATCTCAGTCAAAACCCTAGACCCTAGCAGGTGCTCTCTGTTCATCGAGTTCGAGCCGACACGTGAACTGACTACGTCAGTCAACTTTTTGCGAGACATGCGGACCTTAGGATCTAGTATCGATGGTCAGATTTCCCCATCTCTTTGGGTGGTGCAACATCCCAATTTTCTCGAGTTTTAAAATCTTTTGAATAGTTAGTAGGAGAAAAACTCACCATTTAGTTTTATTTGAATTTAATTCAAAAGCAATATTTGACTTTACAATCAAAAACATTTAATGTGAATAATCCCAACATGAACAATAGCCAAAACTATTCTATTTGGGTTCTATGTGTGAGATATATTTTCTAGATTTTCTAGAATTTTTAGAGTTCATTTGCTATTTTACATTTGCTTATTTGAATTTGGGTATTTTAGAAAATAGAAAAACTAATTAAAATCTCAAAAAAGCCCTTGGGCCAAAACCCAGCCCAAATCCTCCTCTAGCCCACTGTTGTTCGCCACATTTGCCGCAGAGCGCCTCCCTCTGATAGGTGGTCCACGCATGTCAGCTCCCTTCCTCTCTCCTCGCGGGAGCGCATTAAACCTCAGCCGTCCGATTCTCGTTGATGGGTCCGATGGCGTTGTGCCTTTCGGGCGGTCCGAACGTCACCAGCGTTTTAAGCCGTTCGATCAAGGTTGAACGGTCACATGCGGCGTGATTGTTCGGGGACCTGAATGTCCCCTTGATTGTGAGTCGTTCGATCAGATCTGGACGGTTAACTCTCTTGGCCCGATCGTGCACGTGTGTGGGCGCCGCTGCCAGTGGGCCCGCCTTCGTCTCGTTCGGCCGTCCGTGATGTGCCCGCCTCCGTCCGCCATTGCCGCCATCTAGAAGCCTGTCCAACAACGGACTCTACCAACTAAAACCTTCCTGATTTCTTCATCAAACTCTATCTCCTTCCTTCTCGCACCCGTATCTACCCTCAATCGGGATCAAAACCAACTCTATCTCTGTTTTCGTTTGAAACCAAGAAATCCCCAAATTAGGGATTCCTTATCCTGTGCCGCCCAGGCCCTATAAATAGGCCCCAAAGGTTCGCATTGGCGTCCGCACCCCAAACCCTCAAGCCACAGCACCCCGAGAGCCCTAGCGCTGCCAAAATCGAGCTTTTAGGGTTTCTCGCTACCGGTCGTTTTCCTCGGTTTGCTTCGTCACAGGTAACGCCCCGCCCCTGTGGAGTACACCACTATCATCGTCGTCGCCCGGGCTACCTCCAGAGACTACCCGCGCCGCCGGAACTTCACCGGAGGTCCTGTCCGACAAAAGCCGAGAAGCTTCGCCGCATCAGTCTCGCCGCCGGTCACCTCCGTCGTCCCCAACACTCCGCAAGTACACCCCTAGGTTCTCATTAGTGCCAGCTACCCAGTGGCACCACTCATTGCCGGTGGATCGCCGCCGTGCACCGTTGCCTTTTGGTCCCGAGCACCACCGGTCTCCGTCGAGCCACGTGGACGTCCACGTCGTGTCCAGTTTAGCCCTTGCGCCTACGTGTCACCTCGCGTGGCATCCTCGTCATCTCACGCGTGTGCGCCGAGTCGACCTCACGGTTAGCATTGCCGTGGCGTGTCGTGTTGGGATTGGTCGAATCGGATCACCATGGCGGTTCACCAATCTCTAGATCCGAGGCTCAGTATACTTAGTCTCTGGTGAGCCATCTCAGCGACATGTGGCTCCCACATGTCGATAATTTCTTTATTTCTTTTATTTCCGAAATCCATGTGATGACATCATGCTTGCGCAATAATCCGATTTTTCTTTTAAGAAATAATTCAAAAATTCCAGTAAATCCAAAATTAGGGTTTCTTTTAGATTTAAACTTCCAGAGCCCATAACGTTTGCATCCGAACTCTGTTTGAGCCCATTCAAATTCCAAAATTTATCTAAATTCAAGCTCTATTTATATAAGATTTTTATTTAATTTTTAGAGCTTGTTTTGCCTCTGTTATTTATTTGTTTTGTTTATTTATTTCGTTTGCGAGTAGACGTCGATACGTCGGGGAATTTTGGAGAAGAAGGAGCACCTCAAGATCAAGACCAGTACTTAGACCTTTTCCAAGGCAAGTCATACCTTTGATCATCTTGAACCCAGTTTTCAAACTACTTTGTTTCAAAGTATTGCATTCTACTTTAATTATGTATTGAAATGCTTTTGGGCATAGTTATCATCCAATTTGTTATTACCACCTTGGCTTGTATGTCATAATACTTTGTCACCCTAGAATTTTTTATTGGTTGGTAATATTGTAGCACCAACGTGGGTTGGTTAGATGCGAGTACAATTGCTTAGCCATGCTACGAGTCTCACATCTCATTCGAGTTGCAAATATTAAATCTGACTAAGTGACTATGGAACTATGTGATAAAATTGTGTGTACTGTGTGCTATTACTTTGTGTATGGCATATGTTGCACTAAAACCAACTGGGTGGTAAAGGATTTGGACTGAGGCAAGTGGTGGATATTGTGTGATATGGTGGAAGCTATGTGCATGGGAATAATGATCTTTGTGGCATAGTTAGAGAATAGAAGTCTTGCCTTGGTCAATTAAGGACTTAACTTTGTGCGCCATTGAACTGAGCCTTACTGTACGACCACATGCCTGATGAGATGTGCCTAACTGAGTAGGTTATGGATTCTTGGCATTGATTACTTAGGCTGTAGGTTAGGCTATGGGTGGAGGTGTGTACTAGAAGGTAGTGGCATCACGGGGCGGTTCGCCGTGTCCCTATCCAACGATGTGTGTTATGCCAAAGCGCTTCGTTTAGGTTGGCATAGCGGTTTGTAAGCACGTCGGGAGTGTAAATGTTAAGATGAAGTTTTTGAACCGTTTTGTTATGATTAGTGCTTGCAACACTAGTTGTATCGTGTGGGTAAAGTGTACAACCTCTAGAGAATGTTAAATCAATCTATTCGAATAGCCACGTCCGCGGTCATGGACATGCTCAGGGATTTCACACGAGCGGTAGTTTTCATAAAATGTGGGATGGGAGCTATGTGATCTAAGTCATATGGCTATGTGAAATAATCTGTTTAGCTCTGTGTCTTTGTGAAAATAATTGTTAAATTAATATTGTCTATTTGTTTTGAATTACATTTCAACCTATTACCGTATTCAATTGCAAATGTTGCCTTTATGCAAAAAAACCACAGAAGTATTTTCTTTTGGATTAAGCCTGCATCTATAAATTGCATTCGTGGTATGATTTGCGAAGTGCGATTGTGTACTCACACTTGTTATAAAACTTGCGCCCAAACCTACGAGAAGAGGAGGAGTCGCTTTGCTTTCGAGGAGTTCGTCGAAGGTTGTTGATCGTTAAGGTTTGGATCGATCGGTTATGCTGTGGTGAATTGATGGGATCTACATGAAGTTGTTTACATTCATTGCTATTTTATTCTCTGTTAGCCCTGTGGCTCCATAAGTGTAAACTTCGACCATAGGTCAAAACCCTTATTTGTTATTCAAACTAATCGTTACTTTATTTATCGCTTGTGTGGATTGATATTCACCTATGTTGACACAGAGGGTTCCAGAATCGTAATTTTGGGTCCCGACAGAGGTGGTATCAGAGCCATACTGACTGTAGGTCTTGACCTTAGTTAGATCGGCCGTCTTTAGAGTGTCCAAATTATTTTCTAAAGTAAAAATTAACTTGCAAGATTAATTAATTGCTTAACTCTTCTCATATCTCTCTCGACTCAACTATTGCTATAATCTTTCCTCTTCTCGCTGTTTTAAGTTGCTCTTACCCTCCCTTAGTCCGTCTTGTGGATGCCTCGTCTCTAGAGCTATGGTGGCGCATAGGAGGATACGCGCCGAGCTTTGGAAGGCTGCTTGTAGGTCCTTGGAGGCTTTGATCATGCGTTATGCGTCGGCAACAAGCTGGGTGTGAATGGACAAAGCGTGAGGTGATACGCCGTCGATGATCGCGCGGGAGGAGCGATAAGGCAAGCCAACCTTCGCACATCTCCATGAGGAAGATCACTTGGTGGAGGGCATCCGAGTCGTCACGCTTGGCCATGCCGTATCGCAACATCGCCACGGAGCTTGGAGACCACGGTGTTCGTTACCACCCGAGCTGCGGTAGTAGATTTGCCGAAGCACGCTACCCGTATCTGAGAAGAAGAAAGCAACGCTACAGTCGTGCACCTCACCCAGTTTGCAGCCGCCCAGGAGGAAGCATTGGAGAGGACTATCAACGTGGGGACCCGGTAATTATCTCCATAAGACCGAGATTAGACAAGGTCTTAGGGACATAATCACGGTCTCCGTAAATAATTCAATTTAACCCTATCCAAGTGAGAGGCTTGGCGAATACTAGAGCCTCAACGATCATGCGTGTTGCTCCCTTGCGGCGCTACATGATTGTCGATTCTCCTCGATTGAAGCACTACACTCGGTGGGTTAAATGGGACTTCATCAACAACGAATATGACATATATTGGTTCCCAAGATCAATGACCAATATACTCATACCCTCATCCAACGTTGATTACATCCATACAACGCATACAACAAGGAATGAAAGACATCTTGCATAATAGTTAAGGTCTGATTTATTACAAGCGGCCGACCGGCCAAATTTAAAACAGAGTATCAAGTAGCAGCGGAATTAAATAGATAAAGCAAAAGACCAGCAGTGGTATGCCCAACACCCATCGGCAACCGACTGGGGGTTAAATGGCAGCACACTACTCGTTAGTGTCGCCCAAGTCGACACTAGCGAGATCGTCGTAATCATAACCTTCCTCACCTGAAAAGGCCAGCAAACATCTGGCTGAGTACAAGTGTACTCGCAAGTCTTACACAAATAAAAATAGTTATGCATAAGGGTCATTCAAAGGATGGCTCATATTGGTTTAGTTTTGCGAAAGAGGCGCAACAATTAACATCCTACACATACTAGTTTTTCATGTGCCCATTTAAAATCAGATTTGAAGTAGAAGTAAAGCATGTAGTAAAGCATTTCAGTAATGAACAATTGAATCATACAAAGACCAAAGTGGCAGCCCACCTTGATATACTAAACACATGAACAACCCGTTCATGACGAATACCAAGTTCAACCACAATTTTAATTAAAAGTCTAACAATAGTAACTCCCGAACTCAAGCGGTTGTCCATAACCGTGGACACGGCTATTCGAATAGATTTATACCCTGCAGGGGTGTACTACTTTACCCACATGACTTGATTAGCCCGTAAGCCTCCAGAGGCCTCCGAAATAGCACACTTCCTATGGTATGCCGTAGGGTAAATCAAGATCTGATCATTTCAGCAAGAAAGCCCCATTGGGCTAAGTCCCCTGTGAGATGGTTCCTTGCCTAGTACAAGCGTCTGATAGCACTTGCTAGGGGGCTCACAAGTTATATTGGAAATACCGATGCAATCAAAACAAAAGAATTGGTGCTCCCTTGCACACTATAAAGGATTACATCGGCTCCTCAAAGAACATAGGATTTCACGGTCGCTATGCCCCTTACACCACCAAGGACTTAACACAATAAAATCCTCCCCTACTTAACCATACGGCACCCATACACGCGTGTGGCAGCGCGAGTGTACTTGAATTAACGACGTTACAAAGTTCGGTCCTCAATTGTCCAGACAAGTCATTCCACATACCCAATTCTCGTGCACAAAGACACCATCACTAACCAACACTTGTCCGGACCAAATCTCATTTAGAAATGACAAAGTTTTACTCATAAAACAGCTACAAAGATCTGAGGTAAAAACATAAAGTAAGAGTTGTGTATCCCAAAACCATCGGGTTATTCGACGATCGAACTCTCAGTATCTAGACTTGCATGGCTAAGCAATTCTATAGCCCAAAATTCACACATCCTATCTTAAGCATATGGGAGTTGGCATAATTCAAGATTAACCTCAAGCATAGGACATAACTAAACTACACATCACAAAAATATTGACATAATCAAAATAGCATGCAAGCAATTATCATTGCACTAACTTAACCAAAACTGGGATCAATTATGGTGCAAAAGAAAGTTCAAATGATGCTTGCCTTGCTGGTACAGTAGCTGCTCGCTCTCAGTGGCGTAAGAGTCGATATCAATATGCTCAGGATCTATATAATTATAACATCAAATAAATCACAGAAAACAACTCAAAAACCAAAATGCTCAAAAATGCATGATTTTTCTACAGTAGTTAGATCATGATTTTAAATGGATTTAGGTAAAAGAATTATTTCAGTTTGATTTAGTATATGGAAGTTATAATGGTTTGAATTTCAGATTTCAATATGTCAGTCATTTATATAATTTAATTATGAAGTGAAATTTTGTAGAACAGTGGTGGGGTGAAGGATTACATAGGTAAATAGGTAATATTATTACAAGTTCAGAATAGTTGAGTTTGTCCCATTTGGAGTTCTTATGATTTAGTTATTGATTTTCAAAGTCATTGACCTTTTATAGTATACAAATAATGGAGTTAAGGAGTGTATTCTCCCAAAAATAGTTTCTATGACAGAGGTAATGTGGAGACCATTTTTAGAATTAAGTTCACTGAAAATGAAAATTATCAGAAGTGGTCTCACTATTTTTGGAGTTTTCAACATTTACTTATGTATTTTTAAAGATTTCAGTCATTTTTCTATTGTACAAATAATGGTTCTAATGGATTAATTTCCAAATAATACTCTCTGCTACAGAGACAAGTTTGAAACAAATTTTAATATAAGGTTCATTAAAAATGAAAATTTCCAGAAGGGGTTTCATGTGATTTGGAGGTGATATGAAATAGTTATGCATTTTAGAAGTTACCATTGTTTTTCAGTGTAAAAGTAATTCTTTTTCCAGATTTTCTAAAAGAACTCAGTATTTTTCTCACGCACCCGCAGCTAGCTAACGCGGCTGACAAGTGGGACCGGGTTCAAGGGTTTGACCCAGTCAAAAAGACTTGGCCTCGGCCGAAGCTAGGACGAAGACGTATTCCAAGAATACGTTTTTCAAACCTCCAAACGTGAAACCGTCCTAAGCATGCTAGGAATACGTTTTCTCTTTAACGTACTCTACAATTTACGCATCCACTTAAACAACCCTGGGCCCACAAGTCTGTGACTGTAAACCTCACTAAGCCACGTCATTAGATTAAGCTAATCCGACAATTACACTGTTTTCGGTTGTCAAAACCGACAACAGTGCCATGCTCTGCCGCGGCGTTGCCGCACTCGCCGGCGGCGAGGAAGGATGGAGAGCGCGGTGTACAAGCTAAAGCGGAAGGACATTAGTGAGCTACCTTCCGGTGGTGACTGCGGAGAAGAGGCACGGTGGCGTCTTGTGGCGGCGTTGAGCGGAGGAGGCGTGCGGTCGAGGATCTCGAGGAAGGAACCACTCCGAGGCAAATGGGTGCTGGATCTACACTCTGAAGGCGCAAGCGACGCGAGGAAGAGGCACGGGAACCAAGGGTCTTCGTGTTCAACTCCGTGGCAAGAACCGTGGCGGTGCGAGAGGGTCACCGCGGCGGTGGCGTTCGAGAACAAGAAAGGATAAAGTGAGGTGGGAGTAGAATCGGGGCACCGTGAGACGGTCCCAAAGGAGGGAATGGCACAGGAGCTCACCGTGCCGGCGTCGGGGAAGAAGACGAGCTTCCACGGCCGAGAGTTAGGAAACTAGAAAACACAGAGCTCCTGTGCCATAATCGACAAATTAAGAGGGTTCCACTCCTACAATCTAGAACATGAGGTGGCGCACAAGAAATGAAAAGGTTCTTCTGGAGATGAAGATGACACCGAGGTTGCTTCAGAGCGCGTTCGGGACCTCCAATGGCACCACCAGTGGCCAGGAGCTACAAGCAACAAGAGAGGTTGAGCTTAGCAAAAATGGACGAGGATTGCACAAGAAGCGGATTGGAACCACCCGGTGGGAGCTTACCCAAGTAGAAACAGAGGCAAAGCTTCCTCTTCTCCGCGCGGGAGAAGAAGTGAGCCAAGGTAGGGCGAGGAGGCGGTTTTAACCCGAGTGAGTGGCGGCAATGGGGCGGCGTTAGGCGAGGGCGCTCGGGGATTGGCTATGAGGCGGTGGATCCACGGGTGAGAATCGCCTCAACGGCCAAACAGGAAGTTCGAGCTGCGTGGCGGCGGCGCTCGAGTCGGAGGTGATAGGAAGAAGCGAAGGCGACAAGCGGGGGCCCGGTCAGCGATACAAGGCGTGGCGCGGTGCGTAGCGAATGGCTTGATCAAGACCGTCCGGATTGCGAATGGGCGGACGGATGATTGGGGGCATTCGGACAGTCGACGGGTGGCGAGATCTCGGGCTGTTGATCTTCAATCCGACGGACGCATGTGAGGTGCGATTAGGCGGTTGGGTCGAGTCGATCATCGGCCGGACTCGAGTCGGAGGAACGATGCTAGGGTTTGGGCTGAGGTTTGACCGCAAATTTAATTTATTTCTCTCTACTTTGACCGAGGCTTAGAAATAGAAATAAATTTCCAAAATTATGAAATAAATTGTGGAGGTTCCTGAGATGATATAGTTCCCATAAAAATTATAAAACCCTACTGTTCATAGTATAGTTTGTGATATTTAATTTTAAACATGTTGTATGTCTATGAATGTTGTTTGAATTTTAATGGGGTTCAAACTAGTCCTAAAAATTTGGGAAAAATTATATTAATTCATGATAATTAATTTAGTATTTGAATAAATTAGTTCCAGATGATGATCCCAACTTTTATCACTGATTTGAATTGAAAAATGAATTTTGATGTGTAGGTTCACCTCAAATTAGATTTTCCAAGTACAATATAATATGAAATGGTTTGAATTCAATAATGCATGCTAATGAAATACATATTAATCCATTTTAATTGTTGGGGCTGTGACAAACCTCCCCCTTAAAAGATCTCGACCGAGATCCGGTGGAGAAGAATTAGAAGATTTTCATTGGAAGTTATAATTCATGTTGTCTTGATTTCCTTCAAAGATAGTGTGACAAGTTATAATTTACATTAATATGTTTTACCTCTCCTTTCTTGATATGAAGGCACTTCATGTAGAGAAGAGTTCTGGATATGCCTCTCGATCCGGTCTTCACGTTCCCAAGTTGCTTCATTCTCGTGTGGTTGCTCCATTGAACCTTGACGAACTTGATGTTACGATTCCTAGTCTTACGCTCGGTTTCCTCAAGGATACGAATCGGGCTCTCTCGATAAGATAGATCGGGTTGCAAGTCGAGTTTATCCAACGCGTTGCTTCCGTTGGGACTCAAGACATTTCTTGAGTTGGGAGACATGGAAGGCGTTATGCACGTCGAGAGTGATGGTGGCAACTCCAAGCGGTATGCCACCGATCCCAACTTAGCTAGAATACGGAAAGGTCCAATATAGCGAGGTGCTAATTTACCTTTGATTTGGAAGCGGCGTACTCCTTTCATAGGAGAGACTTTAAGATATACATGATCGCCCACGCCGAAACTCAACTCGCGGCGGCGGCGGTGCGGCATATGACCGGCGTGATTTAGCCGTCTAAGTCGTTCGCGAATGACACGAACTTGTTCTTCAGCATCTTCCACTAAGGTTGGACCATAGAATGGCCTCTCCCCGGCTTCGGACCAGTTCAAAGGCGTTCTACAAGCTCTCCCATATAATGCTTCGAAGGGCGACATTTGAATGCTCGATTGGAAACTATTGTTGTAGGAGAATTCCGCAAACGGTAAACATTTTTCCCAACTATCACTGTAGGATAACACACAAGCCCGGAGAAGGTCTTCCAAAACTTGGTTTACCCTCTCAGTTTGTCCATCCGTTTGCGGGTGATAAGCGGAGCTAAAGGATAGGTTGGTTCCCATTGCTTGATGTAAGCAGTTCCAGAAATGAGAGGTGAATTGGGGACCTCATGTCTCAAACGATCACCTTTGGTACACCATGGAGACAAACAATTCTGGAAATATAAAGTTCTGCTAGTTTGGCCCCGGTGTAAGTGGTCTTGACAGGAATAAAATGGGCAACCTTGGTCAAACGATCCACAATCACCCATATAGAATCAAATCCAATTCTGGTTCTAGGAAGGCCGGTGATAAAATCCATGCCAACTTCTTCCCATTTCCACTGGGGAATGGGCAGGGGATCTAGAGTACCAGCTGGTTTCAAGTGCTCAGCCTTAACTCTTTGACATAGATCGCACTCGGCCACATACTGCGCAACGTTTTGCTTCATTCGGCTCCACCACAGTTTCTTTTTCAAATCTTGATACATTTTTGTACTCCCGGGGTGGATAGAGAATTTGGAGTTATGAGCCTCCTTGAGAATCAATTCTCTCAAGTGGCGATCAAATGGTACCACCATACGGTCCCCAAACCATAGAGTACCTTGTGCATCTTGCTTAAAACAATTAGCCTTGCCTTGTTTCATTAGTTCTAAAATTTTAGCCACTTCCGCATCAGTTTTCTGGGCTTCCCTAATCTGGTCCTCAAGTGTGCAAGTCACACTGAGGGCTGCAAGCGAACCTTCTTCAACTATCTCCAGGTGTAGGCTTTGCAATGCAGCACATAAGCTGCGAGAAAAGGAGTTACTGACAAGCAGTTGCATTGATATTTTCGCTCAATCGTCGGCCACTACATTAGCCTTCCACGGATGGTAATGGAGTCCCATATCATAATCTTTAATCAACTCAAGCCATCGTCTTTGTCTCAAATTCAGTCACTTGGGTGAAAATATATTTAAGGCTCTTATGGTGGTGTAGATCTCGCAACGATTACCGATGAGGTAATGTCGCCAAATTTTCAAGGCATGAACTACAGCCGCGAGCTCAAGGTCGTGTGTGGGATAATTGGCCTCATGGGGCCTCAATTGCCTCGATCGTGAGGCCACCACTCGGCCGTCTTGCATAAGCACACAAGCCGAGCCCGTGGCGAGATGCATCACAATAGATATCAAAGCTCTTGTGAATGTCTGGCCGAACAAGTACGGGAGCTTCAGTCAGGCATTCTTTCAGGGTTTGGAAACTTTGTTCGCATTCCGCTGTCCACTCAAATTTCTTTTCTTTCTTTAGAAGTTGGGTCATAGGCTTGCGATTTTGAGAAATTCTTGATGAACCTACGGTAGTATCCATAAGTCCAAGAAAACTACGAATGTCGGTGACACTCTTAGGTTGCTTCCATTCAAGGACATCTCGTACCTTACTAGGATCAACAGCGACACCGCCCTTAGATAGGATATGTCCCAAGAAACTAACCTCTCGAAGCCAAAACTCACATTTGCTGAATTTGGCGTCACGGTGATGGTGGCGAAGCTTCTCTAACACAAGTCTCAAGTCTTTGCTCGTGCTCAAGATCGACTTAGAGTAGACAAGGATATCATCAATGAAAACCACTACAAACTGATCCAAGTATTCCATGAACACCGAATTCATGAGGTTCATGAAATAAGCTGGGGCATTGGTCAAACCAAAGGACATGACCGTGTACTCGTACAAACCGTAACGAGTAGAGAAGGCGGTCTTCGGAATGTCCTCGGTTCTAACTTTAATCTGATGGTAGCCTAATCTCAAGTCAATTTTGGAGAACACCTGAGCTCCACTAAGCTGATCAAATAGGTCATCGATCCGCGGGAGCGGATACTTGTTCTTGATAGTGACCTCATTCAACGGACGGTAGTCAACACACATCCGTAGACTCTTGTCTTTCTTCTTGACAAAGAGAGCCGGGCATCCCCAAGGCGAGGAGCTAGGCCTGATGAAACCCTTGTCTTGCAACTCCTTAAGTTGTTCTTTTAATTCAGCTAGCTCATTGGGCGGCATCCGATACGGTCTTTTTGAGATGGGCGCGATGCCGGGTGCAAGCTCAATGACAAACTCTACCTCTCGGTCGGGGCATGCACGGAAGTTCTTGAGGAACACATCGGGATACTCACTCACTATCGGTACCTCCTCTAACAGGGAGGTACTCGCCTCCAAAGCATATAGGTGAGAACTACAGCTAAAGGTGCAAAGACGACGGATGCCGTCTTCGCTAGTCACTGAGATAGACCATTGGGCACAATCAATCTTCCCGATTCTTAGATAACCAATCCATCCTAAGATAACATCAATGCCCACTTGAACTTATCACTATTAAGTTATTTGAAAAGTTAACATTTTGTATTTCAATTTTTCGTCCTGCAGACTTGATCGGCGTGAAAACCGACCACGGGACTGAATATGATAAGGTGGAGTGCGGTGTATGTATCTTGAATTAGTTAATTTCAGCATACTCGTTTTAATAAATGAATGAGGCGCTCGAGAATCAAATAGAACGGATGCAGGACATGAATTAACAAGTAGTGTACCTAGCACGACGTCAGTGCGTCGGTCGCCTCCTCTTTGAGACATGGTTGTGCGACCACGTGCATCTTTGGGGTGGAGTAGGTGCTGCTCTCTGTGGGGGTGGCGGTGGCCTCGGCCGAGCCGGGTGGTGGTCTTTGGAGCAGAGTACGTCAGGGCATCCTCGGCGCTTGGCGAGGCATTTGTAAGCATAGTGGCCCGACGGCCACGTGGAAACAGAATGACGCCGGCTTGTATGCCTTGATCGTGGTCTCTGGCCGCCATTGTCTTCTTGAGCTGCCGGTGGAGAAGGTCGTGGAGGTGCCACAGAGACCTCGATGGTCTTGAAGGGGCACGAGGTGCACGAGGTAGTCTGGCGTGGCACAGGAAAGCGCCACTCGCCAGCTCGCTGCGGAAAGCCTTCCTCCTCTTCCTCGACTCATCCACCGTCGAGCTCTCATGCTCCACCACGATCGCCTTGTTGACGGATCTGGAAACTCCACGAAATCATGTGCGGCTAGAACAAGCCGCAACTCCTCGATAGCCCATGGAAGAACTTTGTTCGAGCGAGCATCTGTCGAGGCGTCGTCCGAGCATACCGCCAAGTAGTTGAAATCGTGCGAGTACTCGTGGATGTCCTCCGCCCCGCCTCAAGGCAGGCTGCTCTTTGCTTGATAAGCGGCCTCCCTCGTATATGGGCCTCTCGGAGCGTCCCCTGAACTCGTCCCAAGTCGGGATGTGGCGGCGGGCTGCATGGCGGAATAGCTATCCACCACGCGCCGCCGCGCTGCCAGTGATAGGCGGCAAACAAGACCCTCTCAACTCGGTACAACTGCGCAATGTTCGACTTCTTCTCAATGTTGTGCGGCCGGTCTTCGCCTCCATCGGGTCCTTGCGCCCAAATGTCGGAGGTTGGTCCGTGGAACTCGCAAGACCTCGGACGCTTCGGTGCGGGCAGCCCCTCTGTCGAAGCGGGAGCTGGCGCGGTGTTGCGCACGATCGCCTCAAGCATCCGGTCCGGTCCATCGGTTGCGCTCAATCATCATCATAAACTCGACCATGGATGGCGGCGGAGGAGCACCTCCTCGGGCGGTCCACCTGGCGGGACGGCTGGCGAGAGGGCTCGCCATGCCCGCACATTTCTTTGGGATGACCGCCCGATCGTAGAAATCGCTCGGAGGTGCTAGGCGTGGTGCCCTAGATGGGGATGGGGCCTGCGCGCGCAGAGCTCCGATCGCGTAGTCGGTCTGTCATCTGTATTGGACAAGGATGGTTAGTAAATAAGATAAAAGCCATTACTTGGCTATACATGCACAATCAATATCAAAAGCAAGAAAATTGTAACATCAAATGGAACACCAAACATTCGACAACATAAACCGAATTGATACAACACCGTACATAAGCATAAGCGCGCAGCTTAAGATTACAATTGAAATAGGAGTGTTTGCAAATAAAACATAATCGTTAGACATCTACTACCTTATTACATAAACCTAAGGATACAAGCTCAAACATAGAGCTCTCTGCCCTAACAGCCTAGATATTATTCCGGTCAAAATTCACGGAAATTCGTCGTAAGATGTGCCCGGGGATCCGGTATCATCGGGGTCCCTAGATTAGGAAGACGCAAGGGTGATCCTATGGCGTTAATATGACCTTCTACCACGGGTGGCGATATTCTTTGGCGCGAGAAAGATAAGGGGAGATCATATTAGTGCCATATAGCACACTAGGATGAATGAGCCTCATGTCATGCATGAGCCTTAAGTGCTCCTGAGCTTCAATGAGACGCCGTCGCGTTTCCCACAACTCATGCACCATACAGCGATGCATTTGGTCCATTACGTGGACCAATCTTGCCAACTGCCTGACTTGGGGGTCCTCCCCAAATTGGATCCTAGCAAATGAGTTCACGTCCCTAGCGCGTGCGCGCATCGGAAAGTGATCATACGGGGGCTGGGCTAACTCTGTCAGGTCATAGCGAAGACGACTCATGGCCACCAAAGCTACTTCTTGTAACGCCATGGCCTCAGAAGTACCGCGCGCCTGGAAGCGGTAAGGTATGCTCCCCGTGACTTGTCTAGCAATGATATCTATCACTGCCATAAACTCCTCCATTCCTGGTCCTCGATCACGGCGGTAGATGGAATAAGTGGGCTGATATGTGAAGTTCGCCCTCCACATCATGTCTCGTAGCAACGTCGGGTATCCATCCACTCCTTCAGCTTGAGTTTCCGGACAAAGTGCGAGGGTTCATCTAAAGGCAAGAAGGCAAGGTAAGTTAGTTTCATAAACCAAAGCAGATTAGGAGAGAAAAGATACTAAGATGGATAAGGAATAAAAGATATTCTTAACTTAAATTTTCTCAAAGTAACTTGATAATTCCAAAATATTTTGACTCGGAAGGCTCACTAACTCTAACTTGGTGCTACCTCTAACCTACGATCGGTATGGCTCGATACCAATTTGTGGGGACCCGGTAATTATCTCCATAAGACCGAGATTAGACAAGCTCTTAGGGACATAATTACGGGTCTCGATAAACAATTCAATTTAACCCTATCCAAGTGAGAGGCTTAGGCGAATACTAGAGCCTCAACGATCATGCGTGCTGCTCCCTGCAGCGCTACATGATTGTCGATTCTCCCTCGATTCGAAGCACTACACTCGGTGGGTTAAATGGGACTTCATCAACACCGAGTATGACATATATTGGTTCCCAAGATCAATGACCAATATACTCATACCCTCATCCAACGTTGATTACATCCATACAACGCATACAACAAGGAATGAAAGACATCTCGCATAATAGTTAAGGTCTCTGATTTATTACAAAGCCGACCGCCAAATTTAAAACAGCAGTATCAAGTAGCGTGAATTAAATAGATAAAGCAAAAGACCAGCAGTGGTATGCCCAACACCCATCGGCAACCGAATGGGGGTTAAATGGCAGCACACTACTCGTTAGTGTCGCCCAAGTCGACACTAGCGAGATCGTCGTAATCATAACCTTCCTCACCTGAAAAAGGCCAGCAAACATCTGGCTGAGTACAAGTGTACTCGCAAGTCTTACACAAATAAAAATAGTTATGCATAAGGGTCATTCAAAGGATGGCTCATATTGGTTTAGTTTTGCGAAAGAGACGCAACAATTTAACATCCTACACATACTAGTTTTCATGTGCCCATTTAAAATCAGATTTGAAGTAGAAGTAAAACATGTAGTAAAACATTTGATAATAAACAATTGAATCATACCAAGACCAAAGTGGCAGCCCACTTTGATATACTAAACACATGAACAACCCGTTCATGGCGAATACCAAGTTCAACCACAATTTTAATTAAAAGTCTAACAATAGTAACTCCCGAACTCAAGCGGTTGTCCATAACAGTGGACACGGCTATTCGAATAGATTTATACCTGCAGGGTGTACTACTTTACCCACACGACTTGATTAGCCCGTAAGCCTCCGAGGCCTCGAAATAGCACACTTCCTATGGTATGCGGTGGGTAAATCAAGATCTGATCATTTTCAGCAAGAAAGCCCCATTGGGCTAAGTCCCCCTTGTGAGATGGTTCCTTGCCTAGTACAAGCGTCGATAGCACTTGCTAGGGGCTCACAAGTTATATTGGAAATCTGATGCAATCAAAACAAAAGAATTGGTGCTCCTTGCACACTATAAAGGATTACATCGGCTCCTCAAAGAACATAGGATTTCACGGTCGCTATGCCCTTACACCACCAAGGACTTAACACAATAAAACCCTCCCCTACTTAACCATACGGCACCCATACACGCGTGTGGCGGCACGAGTGTACTTGAATTAACGACGTTACAAAGTTCGGTCCTCAATTGTCGGACAAGTCATTCCACATACCCAATTCTCGTGCACAAAGACACCATCACTAACCAACACATGTCGGACCAAATCTCATTTAGAAATGACAAAGTTTTACTCATAAAACAGCTACAAAGATCTGAGGTAAAACATAAAGTAAGAGTTGTGTGTATCCCAAAACCATCGGGTTATTCCGACGATCGAACTACGTATCTAGACTTGCATGGCTAAGCAATCCTATAGCCCAAAATTCACACATCCTATCTTAAGCATATGGGAGTTGGCATAATTCAAGATTAACCTCAAGCATAGGACATAACTAAACTACACATCACAAAAATATTGACATAATCAAAATAGCATGCAAGCAATTATCATTGCACTAACTTAACCAAAGCGGGATCAATTATGATGCAAAAGAAAGTTCAAATGATGCTTGCCTTGCTGGTACATAGCTGCTCGCTCTCGTGAGCGTAGAGTCGATATCAATATGCTGGGATCTATATAATTATAACATCAAATAAATACAGAAAACAACTCAAAACCAAAATGCTCAAAAATGCATGATTTTTCTACAGTAGTTAGATCATGATTTTAAATGGATTTAGGTAAAAGAATTATTTCAGTTTGATTTAGTATATGGAAGTTATAATGGTTTGAATTTGATTTCAATATCACGTCATTTATATAATTTAATTATGAAGTGAAATTTTGTAGAACAGTGGTGGGGTGAAGGATTACATAGGTAAATAGGTAATATTATTACAAGTTCAGAATAGTTGAGTTTGTCCCATTTGGAGTTCTTATGATTTAGTTATTGATTTTCAAAGTCATGACCTTTTATAGTATACAAATAATGGAGTTAAGGAGTGTATTCTCCCAAAAATAGTTTCTATGACAGAGGTAATGTGGAGACCATTTTTAGAATTAAGTTTACTGAAAATGAAAATTATCGAAGTGGTCTCACTATTTTGGAGTTTTCAACATTTACTTATGTATTTTTAAAGATTTGATCATTTTTCTATTGTACAAATAATGGTTCTAATGGATTAATTTCCAAATAATACTCTCTGCTACAGAGACAAGTTTGAAACAAATTTTAATATAAGGTTCATTAAAAATGAAAATTTCGAAGGGGTTTCATGTGATTTGGAGGTGATATGAAATAGTTATGCATTTTAGAAGTTACCATCTGTTTTTGATGTAAAGTAATTCTTTTTCAGATTTTCTAAAAGAACTCAGTATTTTCTCACGCACCGCAGCTAGCTACTTGGTGACAAGTGGGACCGGGTTCAAGGGTTTGACCAGTCAAAAGACTTGGCCTCGTACTGGAAGGAGGGCGACGTATTCCAAGAATACGTTTTTCAAACCTCAAGCGTGAAACCGTCCTAAGCATGCTAGGAATACGTTTTCTCTTTAAAACGTACTCTACAATTTACGCATCCACTTAAACAACTGGGCCCACAAGTGCAGCATTTGTAAACCTCACTAAGCCACGTCATTAGATTAAGCTAATCCGAGCAATTACCTGTTTTTCGGTTGTCAAAACCGACAACGATGCCATGCTCTGCGGCGTTGCGCACTTCGCGGCGCGAGGAAGGATGGAGAGCGCGGTGTACAAGCTAAAGCGGAAGGACATTAGTGAGAGCTACCTTCCGTGGTGACTTTGCCGGAGAAGAGGCACGGTGGCGTCTGCGGCGGCGTTGAGCGGAGGAGGAGCGTGCGGTGCCGAGGATCTCGAGGAAGGAACCACTCCGAGGCAAATGGGTCTTTGGATCTACACTCTCGGGCGCAAGCGGCGCGAGGAAGAGGCACGGAACCAAGGGTCTTCGTGTTCAACTCCTGGCAAGAACCGGCGGTGCAGAGGGTCACGCGCGGTGGCGTTGCGAGAACAAGAAAGGATAAAGTGAGGTGGAGTAGAATCGGGGCACCGTGAGGCGGTCCCAAAGGAGGGAATGGCACAGGAGCTCACCGTGCCGGCGTCGGGAAGAAGACGAGCTTCCACTACGAGAGTTAGGAAACTAGAAAACACAGAGCTCTGTGCCATGTCGACAAATTAAGAGAGGGTTCCACTCCCTACAATCTAGAACATGAGGTGGCGCACAAGAAATGAAAAGGTTCTTCTGGAGATGAAGATGACACGAGGTTGCTTCAGCGCGTTAGGGACCTCCAATGGCACCACAAGTGGCCGGGAGCTACAAGCAACAAGAGAGGTTGAGCTTAGCAAAAATGGACGAGGATTGCACAAGAAGCGATTGGAACCACCGGTGGGAGCTTACCCAAGTAGAAACCGAGGCAAAGCTTCCCTCTTCTCCGCCAAGGAGAAGAAGTGAGCAAGGTAGGGCGAGGAGGGTTTTAACTCGAGTGAGTGGCGGCAATGGGGCGGCGTTAGGCGAGGGCGCTCGGGGATTGGCTATGAGGCGGTGGATCCACGGGGTGAGAATCGCCTCAACGGCAAAGCGAGGAAGTTCGAGCAGCGTGGCGCTGGCGCTCGAGTCTGAGGTGATAGGAAGAAGACGAAGGCGACAAGCGGGGCCCAGTGGTCGCGATACAAGGCGTGGCGCGGTGCGTAGCGAATGGCAATCAAGACCGTCGGATTGCGAATGGGCGGACGGATGATTGGGGGCATTCGGACAGTCGGCGAGGTGGCGAGATCGGGCGTTGATCTTCAATCCGGCGACGCATGTGAGGTGCGATTAGGCGGTTGGGTCGAGTCCAACATCGAGCCGGACTCGAGTCGGAGGAAACGATACTAGGTTTGGGCTGGGTTTGACCGCAAATTTAATTTATTTCTCTCTACTTTGACCGAGGCTTAGAAATAGAAATAAATTTCCAAAAATTATGAAATAAATTGTGGAGGTTCTGAGATGATATAGTTCCCATAAAAATTATAAAACCCTACTGTTCATAGTATAGTTTGTGATATTTAATTTTAAACATGTTGTATGTCTATGAATGTTGTTTGAATTTTAATGGGGTTCAAACTAGTCCTAAAAATTTGGGAAAAATTATATTAATTCATGATAATTAATTTAGTATTTGAATAAATTGGTTCCAGATGATGATCCCAACTTTTTATCACTGATTTGAATTGAAAAATGAATTTTGATGTGTAGGTTCACCTCAAATTAGATTTTCCAAGTACAATATAATATGAAATGGTTTGAATTCAATAATGCATGCTAATGAAATACATATTAATCCATTTTAATTGTTGGGGCTGTGACAACCAACCTCTTTGTTTGAGCTAGCCCTATCCCCTTTCGCCTTTCTGCACGCTTGCAGCAGAAAATCTCTGAATATTTAATGTTGCTGCGGCACATTAAATGTGGTCACATCTAAGTTACCTTGTTCCCTTCTTTTGATGGGATACCTTATCTTATCTTTGTCCTTTTTTCACCTACCCTTGACACATGCTCTGTGTCACTCAAAGCTTCCCAGCCAGCTTCATCTATTTGTAGCCGAGTGAGCCTCCTTTCACCACCTTTTTCCTCATTTCCAACTCCCTTGCTCTCACCTAGCTCTCCCTTTGTGCTTGTGCCTGGAGCTTCACCCTCCTTTGGGTTGGACCTCCCCTCTCGTGCCAGGACCTCTTGTGTTTCTGGTTTTTGCTTGATTTGGTTGAGTTCTCTTAGTCTTTTAAGTTCTTTTGCTCGAGCTTGCTTTGTTTATTTGGTTCTTCTATGAACGTGTAGGTCCTGAGTTCGAAGAGAAGTTCTTGGATCCAACCGCCTCTGTCGAAGCCTCCCCATTTCTCAACGAAGGCAAGTCGCAGACCTTTGATCATGTTGAACTGAGCATTTCAAATGTATATTGTTTTACTCTATCATGCATGGCTACTTTTATAGCAAAGGTTTTAGGCAGTAGCTTTACCTACTTGACACTATACCTCCTTGGATATTGTACTCATCATGTTGACATGATTTCCCTCGGACACCCTAGTTGGGCAGGTTTTGTAACACCCCAGGACCCACATTACCCTGGAATGCTACTAAACCACTCTACAGCTAGCCAATAATTTCAAGATAAATTATTTCGGCAACATCTCTAGACAAGAAGCATTAAGCGAAAGGATAAACAACTAAGGGAATAAAGATAACGGTAACAAGTTCAATAATTAAACAACCTCTAGCAGATTAATCAAAGAATGGTTAACAAGTCCATCCTTATTAAATAACATAATCATCCACAAATAATTAAGCATTTGGCTAGAATTTCATCGACTTTATTACAACATGAGTTGATGAACCAAGTGCATTATTGTGGTGCCGCTCTACCCATCCCATGAATGCTCAACAATCACCTGTAGGGGGGGAAAACAAGGGTGAGATAAAAATCTCAGCAAGCAAACTGTTTAACGGGCTATTCAGACTACAAACAAAAATACAACATCATTAAAGTATCCATATGTCCACATCCATAATGTGAATCCACATTCATTTACAAGCTAATTTAACTATGTGAATCCACATTCATTTACAAGCTAATTTAACTACAAAGATATTAAGCATCAATATCCAATTCTCATAATGATCACAATTATAGCCTCAACCATATTTACTACCAATGACAATAAAGTATTAACATGTTTTACCTCATAACTTTACTATTTCTCTCATCCACAACTGTTATCAACAATTACCACAAGAGAGTAGAATCTCATGCCACAATCACAACCACTACCATACCACAAGGGATGAACCCCAAACCACGACCATAGCCACTTTCCTCACACCACAAGTGACTCTCATGAGCCAATTCCACATTACAACTATAAAGTTGCAGTTGTTTGTAATATAACTTCACCACAATATCTTGCATAAGTATGCAAATGATCTTTCCACAATGTAATGCATATGTATGCTATGCTCCGCTGCACCTTTACCCAACAAGGTAAAAGTATGCATCGTGCTACGGCAATGCGATGTTGTACGGCATCTGATCGCGGCTATAATGGCGACATCCACAATGCAAATGTCATATATGTCATGAATGATATGATAATCATAAACCACAAGAATTTAACCACGAAGGTCAACAACATACTCATCATGAATATTTTCTCATAATCCACATGTGTCTCATTAAGCACAATACCATTGTATCATAAGACCATTACCACATAACCCACACCCGATTCACCAAGATCAAAATCAATCGATCTAAAGGGAACTCTACCACATAGACCACAACATGATCATCATGAATATAACCACAAGGAATTATCAATATGTCCACCTTGAGTTTATTTTCAAATTCCACATTTGGCTTATTAAGCAAATTACCACATGACTACCAACAACTCTTCCAACGCATGGCAAAAATGAATATTAATTTGCTACCACGACCTCATCCATAAAACATGCAACCATGGCATATAACTTCCAGTTATGAAAAACATGTATATTGCAAGTAGTAAGAATAACGAGTTAAACCGTAGCACAACCGCTACATTTACTTGCATGATCATACAAGCATTCATCCATCACAAGCATTAGGGTTAGCAATGTACTTGCCTTCCACGATGCGACGCGTTAGCGGCAAAGGTGTTACTCCTAAACCTGAGGCCTCACCTCCTAAACAAGTAAAATAATTTCAATAAGGACATAATAAACCCAGCGCTACTAATCGGCGTTCTACACGCTTCACGATGACTCAAGACGAGATTACAAAGCTGAAACTGAAAAACAACGTTTCCTGCCATATACCGTTTCTGGACAGCAGCACGGTAATTGGCACAACTCATGAACTGGAAGTCGAAAAGAGGTAAACCCAATTTCTGTAGATTCTTAACTGACTAATCTACAATACTCTAGTTGACACGATAATCCAATTCGGCCAAAATAATAGGCTAACTATTGTTTGAACTTTCAGTACAGAACCTGCCTACACGTTCGAACAGCAATACTAAGATGACCATAACTTTTAATAGGTAACTCCGAATTGATCGTTCTTTATCAATCTGAAAAGGTTATCGAATTATCTACAATAACCTAGTTGTGTGAACTTTCAGATTCTACCAATTTCCCTTTCATATTTTAGGAAATACCCAGACAGATTATTCTCGTCAGATTTCTGGCAGCAGATACTAAATCGACCATAACTTTTGACTCAGACCTCGGAATTGAGTGATCTTCGTGGCTACTGAAAGATAACGACAGATCCCACATAACTCTAGGAGATGGAATCTTAAAATTCAGTTTCTAAATACACGAAATTACCCACGCAATGTACTGGACAGAATCGAATCTTCTGAAGCCAAACTTTTATCCAACAAATCTAATCGGTTTCGCATCTACTACAGATCAAACAGCGGGGAAGGCATCTCGTTACCCTTGTAGAGCCCAGGAAGACGCAGATCAAATCCACGAGGACCCTTCGTCTTCTTCTTCTTCTCCTCTTCCACCATGGCAAGACACCGGGCTTCTTCCTCCTTCCTTCGACCGGCATCAATGGAGAAATCATCCGTGGAGGATGGACAGCAAGGAGGTGCTGGACAGGAGGTGGATGGGGTGGAGCGCAAGGGTGGAGGCTTGGAGGGGAGAGGAGGCGGCTAGGGTTAGGAAGGGAGAGTGGCGCCCCCGTATGGCCGGCCACCAAAGGCCCCATGGGCCTCTAGCTGAGCCCAGGTTGTCTGCATTTGCGAAAACTCCTCCACACTTCGATGAATCACTATTCTAATTGGTCCCTCTCTCTAAATATAATTATTCTCTCTCTAATATTACTCAGGAGTATTACATCTCCTCCCCGAATTCTGTTCTTCCAACTTAAGCAAATTTGGGGTATTACATTCTCCCCACCTAACAAGGATTCGTCCTCGAAGACAAAAGAACAATCAAGGAAATAAAAACCAAAGGATAGAGCATCCCAAGGAAACCATAACTACGGGTACTCTTTCGCCTCGAAGAGCTCGGGCTCTTCTTATGCATCCGGTCTTCAAGGTTCCACATCGTCTCCTTTCGGGTGATTCGTCCAGAGGGCCTTCACATACTTGATGGCCCTCTTCCTCACGGCCAGTTCCGGCGAGTTCACAATTCACGTTGGTCTAAGCTGAACATCCGCATAACTCTTTGGTCAGCTCTGAGCGGCCAACAGGTCCTGCCATTGGCAAAAATTCCCGCAATAACTATTAAGACCACTTTCTAAAACCATCCTCTTTCTTAAAACACTTTCCTCTTATTAAATATACTCAGGATAACACATTATACCCAATTTCAAGAATTTGATCACAAATTCCACTCACATAATTCTACTAGAAGCACAACGATATATTTTACAAATATAACCCAATACTTGAGAAGAAAAGGATTATCAAGCATCACACTAGCAACTAGTTTTCCTTCAAAGGACCACGATCCAAATCAAAGGATTTACCACAAAACATCTTCCACTCTCCAAGTAGACAATTGGAGAAACCACACCACCTAAGCTAAGAGTGAAAATCACTCGACAGACCAAAACAATCAATTTCTTTTCCTAACTGGAAAAGACTACGCCTCAACATAAACACAATTCAATTTTGCAAATGGCCTCTGCCATAAACACACAGCATAAACAAGAATCAAGAGAGCATCTCACTACTTGAGATAACAATAATTTCCCTATCTATTTCTTTTAATAATCTAACTTCCTTGAACCAAGGATTTTCAAGTCATTGCCCAACACACCAACTCATTATCTCAAGTTGGCCACCTCAACAATTAGCTCAATTGAGTAAATCATCTACACCATTGTAGATAGACTCTCTGCCCATAAATCATACTCTAGCCAAAACCATGACCAACGAATTATTTTGACAAATAATTCCTAACGCACTTCAGTCCTTAAGGATAACAACTCGGATTCATATCACACCCACACATACTCAATTACTGCACCTCAAGAATGCTATCCCGATCATCACACTATTTGGATTCTACTCTGATCCACTATTCCAACACAGAGACACTGGGCCTCTAAAAAAAATTCTAGCATAACAAAAGTAAAGCCCAAACTCGACTTCAAGTTCTTACAACCAACTTCCCATATAAGATAGGAAAACCTCGGTGAACGCCCTACTATACCACAATTAACAAACACTCATTTCTTAACATCAATAAATCGCTTGGCTCCAAGATAAACATTCTATTTAAAACATACTCTTCCCAAGGATTATTCCATGAAAATAATATATCATCCATTATATCTTAAATATTGTGATATTTAAGGCTCCCACAAAAACATCACTACACTACCACTATTAAGTTGTCATCACGCAACAAAAGTCTTCGCAACCCACAACAATTACCATGTTCTTAGAAGAAGAGGTAAGAAGAAATAAATTCAGCATCTGAGAAAATTGCTATCATTCACAGTAGCTAAAAGACCAAGGGAAAAAAAATAGATAGCATTGAGGTTGCAAAACACAAGATAGATCATCTGTACCTCAAATACTTATAGTACAACTTTTTCTTTCAATAAGAAACAATTTTTCTTTTATAACGACATCCCATAATTCCAACAAAGGATGCTTGAAGACCACAACACGAGATTCAGATAAAAACCAAAAAGATCATTCAACATGTCGCTTTACTCAAGGCAACCTCGGCTATCACACAAGTCATAAGGTCCAAAAAGATTCCAACCGTAAATCTCACACCCTTCAATTCAATTAGTATTATGGAATTAACAAATTCCTTTATTTTTAAAACATTCAACATCATAATCACAACTACAGGCTATGGATTGTATCACAACAAGATAAAACATTCTTTGCAAAAAAATCATCATATCATCTCACTCTTTCATATTTTTTCCAAAAGGAACACCATAAATCACTTCATCATGTTCTTATTATCCAAATAAGATTCCAACTACTTAATCTAGTTAAACCTAGTGCATAAGCCATCATATTAAAACAAACTCTTTAACAAGATGATATTAGAACATAACAACCTCACAAAACATGCTAGTATGAATCTCTTATTAGATTTCATACATTTATCTCGTACTGATGCTCAACTCTAGTTTAGCAAAAAGTAATTACACTCTAGCCATTCTTTGTCAATAATTGATTATTAATTTTTCATCGACATAGCATTAATGATCCTATCTCTAATTTGCAATCACAAAGACAATAAAACCTGATTCAATACTCCACCTTATGTTAAGATATTAAAATAAAATAACTTTAAACATCAATAATACCGACTTTATAAGACAAGATTCCACAAGTCAATACATCAACCTTCATCCATTTACGTATACATGTTTCAACAATTTAGCATGGTAAAAGTTACATAAATTTATGATTGTACATGCTCATCAAGTATGTAAAAGAGAACATATTAAAGGTTAATCTTATTAAGGCAATATTCCAACACTTCCTTACTTGACCATCCTGAATGGTCAGATTAATTACTTAAGATCGATCAATCCAATCTATCCAACAAGTTGGGAAAATTAGGCCCTGTTTGGTAGAGCTCCAGATTCTTATTTTTCAGATTCTGCTCCTGATTCTCTAAGAATCCACTTCTCTGAGAATCTAGAGCTGTCTGTTAAAAGCGTTTGGCTGGTAGGTTGGCTCCCAAAACCAAATGAGGGGGATTAGAGGCAAATAGACTATGTTACCCCTGGTTGTAATAATTCAATTGTATTTGTGTCTTTCTCCTATGTATTTGTACACAAATTATAGAATCTTTTCTCCTAAATTTGTTTAGACCATGTGAATGTATATACGTTGTATCTGTACACAATGTCAGGTTACATTGTATTTACACTTCATGACGGATTACAATTGTGTATATTTTTTTTTGTACTGTTCACGCTGCGATAGATGAAGCCGGAGATATCTCATTCATATCGTATAAGTGTTCAAACGATAATTAAATGATATTACGTACAAGTATTTTCGTTTCTGTAAAGTGGATTCTCACGAGAATCAGCAGGAAGGCTGCTCCTCGCTGCTAGTTCATTTTTGAGACAGCTCCTCGCGAGAATCAGGATCTAGTGGTTTTGAGAATCGGGGTGTTTGATACAGCTCTACGAGAATCTATTGAGAAGCTGGGATCTGGAGCTCTACCAAACAGGGCCTTAAACAACTACAATAGTCAAAACAATTATTTTTCATATTCCTTAATAAATGCATGAGTTCTACACATGTATCGCTAAATTCTTAGCCACAAATCTTCAAGAAACTACAACAGGACAACATCATAATAATCAACTTCACTTCTAAGGATGTTAGTAGAAATTAATGATGTACCACACTAACTTTTCAACTTGATAATTCACAATCTATCGATTATTTACATAATTGCCACCTACTACTTAAACACAACAAAACATCATAAGGGCTTGTTTGGGAGGGTCAATCCCGGCCAGATCCCAGTCTAATCCCGGGGAAAAATTCTCCCATGGTCAATTTTCCCTGTCAGGCCTGTAGCTCTGTTTGGATGTCGCCAGGGACTGGGAAATTTCGCTCAACCCGACCTAATCCACGGGGGAGAAAAACGACGTCTCCTCAGGTCGGGAATTTTTCCTCGTCGCCGCCACGGTCGCTCCCGAGTTCTTCCTCCTCCCCACCCACCTCTCCCCCAAGAACCCACACACCCACACCATGCGGCCACCAAGAGGCGGCGGCGGCAGCGGCGGGGGTCGCCTCGGCGGCGATGGAGGCAGGGGCCGTTTCGGCGGAGGCAGGGGCCGCGGCGGTGGCGGTGGATACCGCGACGAGGGCCCTCTGGCCGAGGTTGTCGGTGAGTGCCGTCCTCCACCCCATAGGAGGAGGTCTTCGAGAACCTCCGATGCAACCGCGAGCCGGCGAGGGCCTCTCCTCCACCCAGGCCGAGTAACAGCTTGCCATCTTTGGCCCCAACAAGCTGGAGGAGAAGAAGGTAAAGAATCTTGGATTCGTGGTTCATGCGTGTTCCGTTAATTTGTGCCTCACGCTTCAGCATGAGGTTTACATGATGGATGGATGGGTGTTTGTGTGTGTGTGTGTGCAGGAGAGCAAGTTCCTGAAGTTCTTAGGGTTCATGTGGAACCCACTGTCCTAGGTCATGGAGGCCGCCGCCATCATGGCCATCGCTCTTGCCAATGGAGGAGTAAGTCCTGATGTTTGAGAGCATTTGGGAACATGGCATGTGAGGCATTGTTGTGGAAACTGTGGATTGAGAGGACCTGATGTGTTGGTTTTTCAGGGGAAGCCGCCGGGTGGCAAGACTTTGTGGGGATCATCACCTGCTCATCATCAACTCCACAATCAGCTTCATCGAGGAGAACAATGCGGCAATGCTGCGGCGCTCTCATGGCCCGACTACGCCCCAAGGCCAAGGTATTGATATCATCTTGTTTGTTGTGCGGTTGTAATCTTGTTGTCGTGTGCTCAGTCTCGATTTTGGTTTGTGGTGTTGAAGGTTCTTAGAAATGGCCGTGGAGTGAGGAGGAATCGGCCATCCTTGTTCCGGAGACATCATCGGTGTAAAGCTTGGGGATATCATCCCCACGGCCCGCGTCTCCTTGAGGTGATCCGTTAAAGATTAATCAGTCATTGCAATGACTCTCTATCATGCTTGATTGGTTTGGTCATACAAGCTTAAGCTTCTAAGTTCGACCTATGATTTGGCTCTCTTCTGCGATGCGCTCATCGGTGAGTCCTGTCGGTGACCAAAGGCCTGGCGATGGAGCGTACTCGGATCCACATGCAAGCGTGGTGAAATCGAGGTCATTGTCATTGAAAACATACCCAATCCAATCCCCCTGGCCCTCCCCTACTTGATAACCACAGTGCAAAACAAAGCCAAAAGTAAGATTTCGGACTTGTAGTTGCAATTTAGATCATAGACGTGAAATCTGGGATATACAGTTTTCTACATTTAGCAGAATCTATCGGCCTAGCGTTGATTTGCTTTGGATTGTAACATCAAACTGTTGTAGAAAACTGGAACATGTGATACAATTAGCAGAATTGTGGTGAAACTAAGCCCAACTACTATGATGAGCAATTTTAGTTGTATGCTGAGGACTTGAAACATCTGTCTATGCATAATTTTTCTTCCTGGTTACAGTCTTGTGCTAGCAATTTGTAATCAATCATGCGATGTGTGTTCTTATCTAGTCTAGATTAGAGAAGGCACTTTTTTTTATTTAGCATGCTGTATGCACTTTACATTCTTGCTTGTTTGTGAGACCCCGGTTTATTAAACTTGTAATACTTAACCGTCCACTGGTTCTAGTATCACAAATAGAATAATCCGCGTCTCGATGAACATGTGCCTCCCAGAACAAGCAGCACACATACATCAATTCCAAGCATGCATCATTTCCATACAACAGAATAAAACAAGTCTACCAAAAGACATACATAATATAAGTTATTACAACACAGCCGACCGGCCAAAAGACATAAGTAGCAAATAAGTAACAGCGGAAGCAGAAGATGCCATAAGATGGCTTAACCCAAAAGACGACCGGTTAGCCACATAACACCACAGGGCAACCGACCGGGCCGCCAAGCTAATCGCCCGTGGCGCCACGGCACAACTCACAAAAGTGAGGTCCATCGGACTCACTATCATCCTCTGCACAACACAAGCAATGCGGTGAGTACAAAAATGTACTACTTAAGACTTACGAGTAGCAAGCCTATACATAGCTACATGAAAGCTGTATTCAAAGGAATGTGGTTATATGGTTCTTTGGGCGCATAAAGCAAGTTTCATTTGCAATATTGTAATAGATTGAGCAATGATTTGTAAAATCTGTTTTAAGCATTTAAATAACAGCGAGTAAACATAAGTAACAAGTATCCACCTAGAAGTGACTTTCCCCAAAGCCACCACAACATAGCATGAATCACGATTCATACCACCATCAAGTTTTAATTTTAAAATGTTGCGTCTAACTCTTGAAAAGCTTATCCAAGCGTGTCCATAACCTAGGGCGAGGCTATTCGAATAGTTTTAATCCTGCAGGTGTACCAATGTACCCACACTTGGACCGCCTTTTGCCAAGCTATTAAGCACACTTCCTTTGGTATGTTTAAGCACGGCTAAGTCCTCTGAACCCTTTCCAATGGAACATGCTAATCAAGAGGCACGTATGGGGTTAATCCTTAGTGATCTGCCAGCGAAATATGGATCACAAGGACCCATCGTGGAGCAAGATACACCGGCCTCGGCGGTGTTCTCCTCCTACAAGCGTGTCCATGTTGCATATAATCAAATATGCAACCCACCACGCGACTCATTAATTAACACACCCAAAGTACTCGGCTAAGAGAGGTCCCATATCCCTCTAGTGTGGTTAGCACGCACCGAATGCTCGGATAATGAGATACTCACAAGTAGTTCGGTCCTTAATTGACCGGGCACCATTCCAATCACACCCAAGAGATCACACCATCTTACCATTGTGCCCAAGTCTAAATTGTTTTCATTTTCAGTTTTAGTTTTGCAATTTAGACAAAGCACAAAGGTGAAACATACACATAGTAATAGTTTGTGTGATCGAAGTTATCGGCAGTCGATAAGCGCCCATTTCTACCGATAACTAAGCATGGCTAAGCATAATGACACGTAAACTACTAAGTGACAAGGGTCCATCCAGCGAACCCAAAATCACAACAAGTAACCTAGGCTTCAGTAGTAGAGGAATGAACATTTCCTACTGATAATGCATCTAGTAGGCCAACTATCGACAATAGTTTAAAACAACATAGCAATGCATACATAGAATTTGCAAACAATATATTAGCATTTGAAAATAGTAGGAACAATATGATCAAATGAATGCTACATCTGCTTGCCTGGCTGAAGTGCAGGATCTGATGGCTGCTGTGGCTCAATATCAAGAGTAATAATATTGTCTTCGGAACCTAACGCGAAAAGGCGATAAGCGAATAAGAACGAAGAACACCAAATAAAACTCCAACAGCAAAACACATCCAGAACTAATAAAATTTACACTACAGCTAGGGAATGATCTAAGACAATGACAGGAACAAGAATCATGCCATTAGGACTAAGCATACAACAGATATGAGCAAAATGCTCTTTCTCAGCCTTATAACAAACTAATTAATAATTAATCACTGTTCATGACAAAATTTTCTAGAGTGATCTAAGGTCTGAAATTTTTATAGCAAGTAGATTATGACATCCTAATAACAGCAAATTTGGATTTACTAATTTTGGAGTTATACACATTTACTTATGATTTTTCTAAGTTGTAAATCTAATACAAATCATTTCACAGAGTTATGAACATGCTCAAACCCTATTTTATATGAAAGTATACTAACAGACGAATTTAACAAAATTGGTTTTGCACAATTTGGATTTATACAGAAAAAGATATGCAATTTTCAAGATTAAAACTATTTCTGGAATATTCAAAATGACAGAAATCGAGTTATTCCTAGTTATACAATTTTCTGCTACTGAAACATGCTTAAATCCATTTTTATAATGAACTAAAGTGATACCCAGATTTATTACAGTTGGAAACATCTAAAAAGCAGTTAAAATGAATTAGCTAGGAGTTTCTAAAGTTTTTATATCATTTTCAGTTGTTAAACAAATACTTACCGAAATACAGAACAACCCAAATAAAAGAAAACAACGTGGATGCTCGGCAACCCTTGATCTAAAATCCTACGGCTCCTTGAAAAGCAGCGCACGCGCGCCAAACCTGTCGGAGCCATTGTTGGATCAAGATCCAACGGCGCACTGAGTGTAAGCATTCGGACGGTGCGGTTGCAAACACAATCTCGGGCGTTGATCGCAAGATCGGCGGTCGAGAATGATCAAGGCAACGGAGGGTCAGAATGCACTCACGATCAAGGCCGCAGATCTAAAAATGAATGGTGGATAATGATCGCAGTTCAAAGGAAAATGCTGACACGTGGGACCGCATGCCAGTGACTTAGAGTCATGACCGCAATGCTTTAACCCGCGTGCACAGTGCACTGGGCCCACTTGTCAGCGACTGAGAGTGGCGGTTAGGACAGAATTTAATGATTCCAATGATTATCATTAATTAGGTACTAATTAATGACTACTGGAATTTGATTTTAATCCCTTGGGCCCACAAGACAGCGACCCAGAGGAGATTCCGACAGCGATTTAACCGCCGACACATTAATTAACCAATGATTAACATTAATGATGGCGAGCGATGCGAGATTGAACGAAGGCGATTTAAGGATATTGGGCCCATTGGTCGATGGCTCAACGACAATGATTAAGACATAATTAATTAACTCATGATTGGCAATTAATGTGTCCTAATCAAATGACGAAAACGGGAGTTGCTGTGCCGGCAAAACCCGAGTGAGTTCAACGGCAAATCGCCGCGACATCGTGCGGCGGCGCGAACAAGACCCAAAATGGATTCGCAATATGATGCGAACCTAATGGTAGCATTCTCGCCGGCGGCGAGGGACTAGAACGCCGGCTAGCCGGGAAAACGAAAATGGGAGCTTACGGCTAAACACGAAAACCGCGATGAGCTCCACTGCAAGCCTAGGATGCGGGTGCTAAAGCTTCTAAGGACTAATAAGAAGCTACCTTAGTGACAAGAAGCTTCAAAGATGGCCGGAGTTGCTTGATCACGGTGAAAGCTCGCCGGACTTGGAGAAGAAAACCCGAGATAGATACCCTGAGCCAAATGAGTGATTCCAAAGCATCCGTATAGCTTCATAATGATTCACAGAAGCTACATGAGCAAGTAATTAGAAAATGGAGCACTCACCTGAGCTGAGGAAGAAGATGACCAAATTCGGCCGAATTTGAACAAACCCCAAATTGGACAATTCCTGAGAATCAAATCCAAAATTAAGTGAGGGGAAATGTTCAAGGAAGTAAATAGATAAGGTTAGGGCAAAGAAACATGAAGGAGGACCACTGGAACACCAAGAACACCCAAGGAGCTCCACGGGTCAACAATGGCGGTTTGCCATTTTTGAGGTGTTAAGCTTCAATATTGTGAATGGGGCTTGATGGTGGTCCAAAGACATACCAGGAGGCATTGAGAGTGCTTATAAGGCCAAGAAAGTGTTAGGGTTTCCACCACTCATGTTTCGGGCGGCAAAGCACAAAGCACAAGGTGCGGCCGACATGGAAAAGATTATAGCTGGTGCACTAGGGCATGGCATGGCCGAAAGTGTCTCCCACGACCCTCACTGTTGACTAGGGCAGCTGTAGGGAGCATGAAATGACATCTCCATGTCTTGCACTGTTTTCGCACGGCGGGAGGTTGAAGATGACCAGCGCAAAAAGCTCGGGCGATTCACAGCCGTTGGATGGGACACGGACGGCTGAGATAGAGCCACGCCTCGTGTTTAAATCACAGCGGGAAGCTGCGAGCCCTCGATTAGAAATGAGCGGCCACGATTGCTCCACGTCGCAAAGCGGTTTACAACGAAGGGACACGCGGGCGTTGGATCTTAATCCAACGGCTCGATTCAAGAATGCAACGGAGGGTCCGAATGTTTCGGAAATCTCAGCGGTTGGATGGAGATCTAACGATCGACAATCGGACTTGCAGCGGAAGGTCGAAGTCTTACACGCGCGCGGACCGTGCGATTTAGATTCAACGGTCGAGATTCAACACGCGTTTCAAAGGGTGGCTCGGTGCGATTAGTTGATGGACCAAGTCGATTGGCTCGAGCCAGTCGACTCGAACCGAGTATGATAAAACCAAGTTTGACTTTGAAATAAAACAGAGACTTTGAAGGATTTATTTGAGGTAACAAATTAACTCCAAAAATTATGAAATTTTTACAGGAGCTTGCTAACTCAGATATCAACCTTGCGTAAAATTTTCAGAGGTTTTATCCTGCGAATAAATCTCCAAAAATTCTGCAAGGCTCTGTTTTATTGTTTGACTGAGAGTCAAACAGGTTGATTGCCTCTAAAAATATTCAAACAATTTCTAAAAATTGTGAAATTTTTCAGAGGGTCACATGCCATCACAGAGACTTAGGAAAAATATTTCAGAGGATGGTCATAAGATTTGACAAGATTGTTTTGGAATAACAAGATTTGGATCAACAAGACTTGTGACAATGTAATTCCATAATTCCTTGAACAAGAATTGATTGGCACAACAGGAAATACATGATGTAAGAAAAAGTTTTAATTTCTACTGATTTTCTTACATTTGAAACACAAGCATAAAGTTGGGATGTTACAAAACCTCCCCCCCTTACAAGAATCTCGCCCCGAGATTCTGTTTACTCGGAGAAGAAGGATGGGTAATCTGCACGAAGACGATCCTCACGCTCCCAAGTTGCCTCATCTTCAGAATGGTTTGACCACTGAACCTTAAGGAACTTGATGACACGGTTCCTTGTCCTTCGTTCAGATCCTTCGAGAATACGAACAGGATGCTCATGATAGGTCAAATTTTCTTGCACATCGAGATTTTCCAACGGAGTTTCCTCAACTGGAACACGGAGGCACTTCTTTAAGTGTGACACATGAAACACGTCGTGCACACCCTCAAGTGAAGCTGGCAACTCCAATCTGTATGCCACAGCTCCAATCTTCTCGATGATGCGATAAGGCCCAACATATCGAGGAGCTAACTTGCCCTTGATGCCAAAACGCTGATGGCCCTTCAAGGGTGAGACCTTGAGATAAACAAAGTCATTGGGCTCAAAGCTCAACTCCGGCGACGACGATCCGCATAGCTCTTTTGCACTGGGTGGGCCACGCGCAAATGCTCACGAATCAGTGAACACGGCTTCGGCCTCATTGATGGAATCGCCCAAGAATCGCGCTCACGGTTTCGACCAGTTCAATGGGGTTCTACACTTCCTCCCATACAAAGCCTCAAGCGGTGCCATGCCAAGACTAGCTTGGAAACCGTTGTTGTAGGAGAACTCGCAAGCGGCAAGCACTTCTCCCACTTCTTCCCATAGGAAAGAACACGAGCGCGGAGCATATCTTCCAACACTTGGTTGACTCTCTCCGTCGACCATCGGTTTGAGGATGATAAGTGAATGAATGAAAGGCGTGTACCCATCGCCTTTTGCGATTATGCCAAAAGCGAGAGGTGAAAAGAGAACCACGATCGACACAATCGTTCGTGGCACACCATGCAAACATACAATGCGAGACACATAGAGGTCCGCGGTGACTAACTGCGAGATTAGTACGCCTTTGGCGAAAATGTGCCACCCGTTAATCGATCAATGACAACCCGGATAGCATCCTTCCCGGAAGAAATGCAGGCGGGCCGGTGATGAAATCCATACCAGCGGAATCCACTTCCATTCAGCATGCGGCAAAGGTGAAGAAGGCTGCTTTGGGCGATGTTCGGCCTTGACACGACGACACGTCGCACTCGCCACGAACCTAGCAATCTCGCGCTTCATGCGAGTCCACCAGAATCTCTGTCGAAGATCTTGATACATCTTGGTAGCTCCAGGATGGATAGACAAAGGGGAGTCATGGGCTTCACGGAGAATCAAATCCCGCAATTTCATGACCTTCGGAACCACCAAGCGCTGTCCAAACCACACAACGCCGTGCTCATCCTCAGAAAAGCACTTAGCTGTCCCATTCTGGATGTTCTGTTTGATTTGGATCACACCAACATCTGTCTGCTGGGCAGCCTTGATTTGCTCCACCAAAGTCGGTTGCACAACCAAGGTAGCAAGAAAACCATGCTCAATCAATCCCAAATTAAGCCGCTAGAATTCTTCGAGAAGGGTAGGTTGTTGCTCTTGAAGTGACAAGGTATTGCAATACACCTTGCGACTGAGTGCATCCGCAACAACATTAGCCTTGCCCGGGTGATACTGAATGCCCATATCATAATCCTTGATCAATTCCAACCATCTCCTCTGCCTGAGGTTCAGATCTGGCTGGGTGAACAAATATTTCAAGCTCTTGTGATCAGAATACACCTCACAACGGTTACCAATGAGGTAATGCCGCCAAATCTTGAGTGCATGAACCACTGCAGCTAACTCCAAATCATGGGTAGGATAGTTGAGTTCATGAGGCCTCAACTGCCTCGATGCATAGGCCACTACCTTGCCTTCTTGCATAAGAACACAACCAAGTCCATGACGAGAGGCATCACAATAAATATCAAAGCTCTTATGCACATCGGGAGAACAAGCGGTGTCGGCGTCAATCGCCTTTTGAGTTCTTGAAAACTCAAATCACAAGCAGATGACCACACGAATTTCTTTTCTTTCTTGAGCAATTCGGTCATGGGCTTAGCAATTTTGGAGAAGTTCTCGATAAAGCGCGGTAGTAGCCCGCTAAACCAAGAAACTCCTCACATCGGTGGTGACTTGGGCTGCCCCAAGATAGAACATCGCTGACCTTGCTAGGATCTATCTGCGACACCACTGCTTTGAAAGAACATGGCCCAATAATGCCACTTCCTTCAACGAACTCGCACTTGCTTGAACTTGGCATACGGTGATGCTCACGATTTTCCCAACACAATCTGCAGATGCTCAACATGCTCTTCTTCACTCTTGGAGTAGATAAGAATGTCGTCAATGAATACCACAACAAACTTATCCAAATACTCCATGAACACCGAGTTCATAAGATTCATGAACAAAGCTGGAGCATTGGTCAAACCGAAAGACATGACGGTGTACTCGTAAAGGCCATAACGAGTAGTGAACGCCGTCTTTGGAATATCTTCAGCCCTGATCCGGACTTGATGGTACCCCAATCTCAAGTCAATCTTAGAGAACACACAAGCTCCAGTTAGCTGGTCAAAGAGATCATCAATACGAGGCAAAGGATATTTGTTTTCCACCGTCACTTCATTAATGGACGGTAATCCACACACATCTGTGAGGTCTTGTCCTTCTTCTTCACAAAAATAACCGGACAACCCCAAGGAGATGAGCTAGGACGGATGAAGCCTTTTGCTTGAAGCTCACCCAACTGCTTCTTTAGCTCCTCCAACTCATTAGGAGGCATTCGGTACGGCGCCTTAGAAATTGGAGCGGTACCAGGCAACAACTCAATAACAAACTCCAAGTCTCGAATCGAGGCATACGAGCAAATCTTGGGGAAGACATCCACAAAGTCACGGGTGTGGGCACGTCTGAATCTCCATGGTGGCTTAGCTTCAAGGGCACAAAGGTGTGGCCCTGCGGTGCGGTGAAATCCCAACTTGCTCGCTTTGAGGACTAGTGAGGAAAACCATCTTCTGGCACAATCGATTTGTCCCAAGTGTTGGGACAGCCAATCCATACCAAGAATCACATCTAGGCGCGCGAATCAAGTAAGATGAGATTAGCCAAGAATTCCACTCCTTCAATATTAATAGGAACGCCCGACATTCTTGATCGGCTCTCATTTCCGCTCCGGAGAGCGAATAAGCAAAGGAATCCCCAAAGGAACAAAGTGAAGGTCACAATCGCAAAGAAAAGATCTCGAAATAAAGGAATGTGAAGCTCGAGTCAAACAAGGCTGCAGCGGGACGATAACTAACAAGGCGTACCCAACACAACGTCGGTGCCTCCGAGCCTCCTCACCGAGATGTGGTTGACTCGACCACTCCGACACTCGGGTCTTCGGATCACCTTACGGTCGGTGTGTGACCATTCCGCGTCCTCCATTAGGGCGAGGCTGCTCCAATCCTCGAGGGCAAGCGCTAGCATAGTGGCTCTTCTTGTTGCGGCGAAGCAGTAACATCGCACTGGGTTGCGGGCGCAACTTTCTTCTTTGAGCCGCAGTGCAGTGCGTGGTGAAACACGACTGCGGGGACGAGCAGCGGCGCCGGCGGCCTCGGCGGTGGTGAAGCCAAAGCACGAGCCACAGTGCGGGCCCAACACGGGACGAGTGAGGCCGGCTGTGCGGACCGATGGGCCTCCCACTTGCGCTGCGGGACTCACGGCGCCTTCGCCTTGTGCTCGGCGGCGATGGCCTTGTCCACCAAGGCACGGAAGTCGACAAAGTCCACTATAGATAGCTTGTCCTGCAGCTCCTCGGACAAACCATCCATAAACTTCTCCTGTTTAGCCTCATCGAGGCCACCTCTCCCGAGCATAACGAGCCAAGTGGTTAAACTCGTAAAGGTACTCCGTCTGGACTTGCGCCCTGTTTAAGGGCAAGAAACTCCTTCTTCTTGAGCTTCATCGGGCCATCGGTATGTGGGCCCGACGAGAGCGGTCGAAACTCATCCCACGAGACAATGTGGCTGCGGCTGCATAGCGAAAGTTCTCCCACCAGAGAGTGCTGCACCCTCAAGGCGATGGGATGCAAGAGTGCCCGCTCCGCCACACGCGCGGCGATATTGAGCTTCGCTCAACAAGGCGCAGCCAATCATCTGCGTCGAGTGGATCCTCGGATCGAGAAAGTGGCGGCTGCGTGCGGAGAAACTCCGCAAGCCCACCACGAGGATGGTGGCCACCACCTCCAGATCTGGCGGCGGCGGGAGGCGGAGGTGTTCCTCGCAATGACCTCCAAGATCCGGTCGGTCCATGCGATTCCGCTCGTCGAGCAGAACCTCTCACCATGGTCGGAGGAGGAAGCTCCTCATCGGAACCAGCCGGTGATGTTATTGAGTGATTCTTGTCATCTGTTCCACAAAAATAGGTTAAACACAACTCCGAACAGGGAGACAAAGAAGACAACTAACCTCTAAACAAAACAACCTTTAAAAGCTCAAGTAACCACATAAAATTACAGCAAGATCATAAAGATAACAACCACCTTCCTATTATGACTAACTCGTATGGAAAAGCGAGTAATCAATTTTCGGGAAGGAAATTTCAGAATAACAACTTCATTGAAATAGCTAGGAGCAGGTGGAAAATTTGCTAAAGAAGGGTTAAATGCTTAGCTATCTCATATCACTTCTTACCCTTTTATCCCCACAAGTTTTAGTGGAATTAACCTCTCATTTCAGCACCTCCACTAATTAAATGCTAGCTGTCCGAAATGTATTGCTTGCTGTCCATATTTTCTTTTCAATTTCGGCCGAAATTTGTAGCTCCCATGACTCCTAATCTTCTCAAGACAGCCATACTTTCATTTTATAACTCTCATGATGTACCCAAAACCAATCTACTCGGTAAACAACTATCTTTTGAAAGAAGATGAGAGGAAAACTCAGCTTTCAAATTCAGTTTAGAATGAGGTGAGATGAGCAAACGAAGATAGATGAGGAGTAAAATCTGAGAACTTACTTAAGATTTTCAGGAAAGTACTGCCATTTGGAAAGTAAGTTTTCAAAATATACTAGGGACGACCAAGCTAGGGGTTTCTACGGTCAGTATGGCTCTGATACCAAGCTCTGTGAGACCCCGGTTTATTAAACTTGTAATACTTAACCGTCCACTTGGTTCTAGTATCACAAATAGAATAATCGCGTCTCGATGAACATGTGCCTCCCGAACAAGCGACACACATACATCAATTCCAAGCATGCATCATTTCCATACAACGAGAATAAAACAAGTCTACCAAAGACATACATAATATAAGTTATTACAACACACCGATGCCGGCCAAAAGACATAAGTAGCAAATAAGTAACAGTGAGCGAAGATGCCATAAGATGGCTTAACCCAAAAGACGACCGGTTAGCCACATAACACCACGGGGCAACCGGCCAAGGCCGCCAAGCTAATCGCCCGTGAGCGCCCACAAACACAACTCACAAAAGTGAGGTCCATCGGACTCACTATCATCCTCTGCACAACACAAGCAATGCGGTGAGTACAAAAATGTACTCGCAAGACTTACGTAACAAGCCTATACATAGCTACATGAAAGCTGTATTCAAAGGAATGTGGTTATATGGTTCTTTGGACGCATAAAGCAAGTTTCATTTGCAATATTGTAATAGATTGAGCAATGATTTGTAAAATCTGTTTTTAAGCATTTAAATAACAGCGAGTAAACATAAGTAACAAGTATCCACCTAGAAGTGACTTTCCCCAAAGCCACCACAACATAGCATGAATCACGATTCATACCACCATCAAGTTTTAATTTTAAAATGTTGCGGTCTAACTCTTGAAAAGCTTATCCAATCGTGTCCATAACCTAGGGCGAGGCTATTCGAATAGTTTTAATCCTGCAGGTGTACCAATGTACCCACACTTGGACCGCCTTTTTGCCAAGCTATTAAGCACACTTCCTTTGGTATGCCAAGCACGGCTAAGTCCTCTGAACCCTTTCCAATGGAACATGCTAATCAAGAGGCGCACGTATGGGGTTAATCCTTAGTGATCTGCCCGACGAAATATGGATCACAAGGACCCATCGTGGAGCAAGATACACCGACCTCGGCGGTGTTCTCCTCCTACAAGCGTGTCCATGTTGCATATAATCAAATATGCAACCCACCACGCGACTCATTAATTAACACAGCCCAAAGTACTCACTAAGAGAGGTCCCATATCCCTCTAGTGTGGTTAGCATGCTTGAATGCTCGGATAATGAGATACTCACAAGTAGTTCGGTCCTTAATTGACCGGGCACCATTCCAATCACACCCAAGAGATCACACCATCTTACCATTGTGCCCAAGTCTAAATTGTTTTCATTTTCAGTTTAGTTTTGCAATTTAGACAAAGCACAAGGTGAAACATACACATAGTAATAGTTTGTGTGATCGAAGTTATCGGCAGTCGATAGCGCCCATTTCTACCGATAACTAAGCATGGCTAAGCATAATGACACGTAAACTACTAAGTGACAAGGGTCCATCCAGTGAACCCAAAATCACGACAAGTAACCTAGGCTTGAGAGTAGAGGAATGAACATTTCCTCACGATAATGCATCTAGTAGGCCAACTATCGACAATAGTTTAAAACAACATAGCAATGCATACATAGAATTTGCAAACAATATATTAGCATTTTAAAATAGTAGGAACAATATGATCAAATGAATGCTACATCTGCTTGCCTGGCTGAAGTGCAGGATCTGATGGCTGCTGTGGCTCAATATCAAGAGTAATAATATTGTCTTGAACCTAACGAAAAGGCGATAGCGAATAAGAACGAAGAACACCAAATAAAACTCCAACAGAAAAACACATCCAGAACTAATAAAATTTACACTACAGCTAGGGAATGATCTAAGACAATGACAGGAACAAGAATCATGCTATTAGGACTAAGCATACAACAGATATGAGCAAAATGCTCTTTCTCAGCCTTATAACAAACTAATTAATAATTAATCACTGTTCATGACGAAATTTTCTAGAGTGATCTAAGGTCTGAAATTTTTATAGCAGGTAGATTATGACATCCTAATAACAGCAAATTTGGATTTACTAATTTTGGAGTTATACACATTTACTTATGATTTTTCTAAGTTGTAAATCTAATACAAATCATTTCACGAGTTATGAACATGCTCAAACCTATTTTATATGAAAGTATACTATGATTTAATTTAACAAAATTGGTTTTGCACAATTTGGATTTATCTGAGAAAAGATATGCAATTTTCAAGATTAAAACTATTTACGGAATATTCAAAATGGAAATCGAGTTATTCCTAGTTATACAATTTTACACTCTTGAAACATGCTTAAATCCATTTTATAATGAACTAAAGTGATACCCAGATTTATTACGATTGGAAACATCTAAAAGCGATTAAAATGAATTAGCTAGGAGTTTCTAAAGTTTTATATCATTTTCGATTGTTAAACAAATACTTAGAAATACGAACAACCCAAATAAAAGAAAGCAGCGTGGATGCTCGGCAACCCTTGATCTAAAATCCTCGGCTCACGCGAAAAGCAAAGCGCCGCGCGCCAAACCTAATCGGAGCCCACCGTTGGATCAAGATCCAGCGCGCACTGAGTGTAAGCATTGGACGGTGCGGTTGCAAACACAATCTCGGCGTTGATCGCAAGATCGGCGGTCGAGAATGATCAAGGCAACCGGAGGGTCCGAATGCACTCACGATCAAGGCCGCAGATCTAAAAATGAACGGTGGATAATGATCGCAGTTCAAAGGAAAATGCTGACACGTGGGACCGCATGCCAGTGACTTAGAGTCATGACCGCAATGCTTTAACCCGCGTGCACAGTGCACTGGGCCCACTTGTCAGCGACTGAGAGTGGCGGTTAGGACAGAATTTAATGATTCCAATGATTATCATTAATTAGGTACTAATGACTACTGGAATTTGATTTTAATCCCTTGGGCCCACAAGACAGCGACCCAGAGGAGATTCCGACAGCGATTTAACCGCCGACACATTAATTAACCAATGATTAACATTAATGATGGCGGAACAGTGCGGGATTGAACCAGAGAGCGATTTAAGGATATTGGGCCCACTGGTCAGTGGCTCAACGACAATGATTAAGACATAATTAATTAACTCATGATTGGCAATTAATGTGTCCTAATCAAATGACGAAAACGGGAGTTGCTGTGCCGGCAAAACCCGAGTGAGTTCAACGGCAAATCGCATGGCGACACCGGCGTGGCGCGAACAAGACCCAAAATGGATTCGCAATAACGATGCGAACCTAATGGTAGCATTCTCGCCGGCGGCGAGGGACTAGAACGCCGGCTAGCCGGGAAAACGAAAATGGGAGCTTACAGCTAAACACGAAAACCGCGATGAGCTCCACTGCAAGCCTAGGATGCGGGTGCTAAAGCTTCTAAGGACTAATAAGAAGCTACCTTAGTGACAAGAAGCTTCAAAGATGGCCGGAGTTGCTTGATCACGGTGAAAGCTCGCTGGACTTGGAGAAGAAAACCGAGATAGATACCCTGAGCCAAATGAGTGATTCCAAAGCATCCGTATAGCTTCATAATGATTCTGAAGCTACATGAGCAAGTAATTAGAAAATGGAACACTCACTGAGTGAGGAAGAAGATGACCAAATTCGGCGAATTTGAACAAACCCCAAATTGGACAATTCACGAGAATCAAATCCAAAATTAAGTGAGGAAATGTTCAAGGAAGTAAATAGATAAGGTTAGGGCAAAGAAACATGAAGGAGGACCACTGGAACACCAAGAACACCCAAGGAGCTCCACGGGTCAACAATGGCGGTTTGCCATTTTTGAGGTGTTAAGCTTCAATATTGTGAATGGGGCTTGATGGTGGTCCAAAGACATACCAGGAGGCATTGAGAGTGCTTATAAGGCCAAGAAAGTGTTAGGGTTTCCACCACTCATGTTTCGGGCGACAAAGCACAAAGCACAAGGTGCGGCCGACATGGAAAAGATTATAGCTGGTGCACTAGGGCATGGCATGGCCGAAAGTGTCTCCCACGACCCTCACTGTTGACTAGGGCAGCTGTAGGGAGCATGAAATGGCATCTCCATGTCTTGCACTGTTTTCGCTGGCGGGAGGTTGAAGATGACCAGTATAAAAAAGCTCGGGCGATTCACGGTAGTTGGATGGGACACGGACGGTGAGATAGAGCCACGCCTCGAGTTTAAATCACAAGAGGAGACTGCGAGCCCTCGATTAGAAATGAGCGGCCACGATTGCTCCACGTCGCAAGCGGTTTACAACGAAGGACACGCGGCGTTGGATCTTAATCCAACGGCTCGATTCAAGAATGCAGCGGAGGGTCCGAATGTTTCGGAAATCTCAGCGGTTGGATGGAGATCTAACGATCGACAATCGGACTTGCAACGGAAGGTCAGAAGTCTTACACGCGCGGACCGTGCGATTTAGATTCAACGGTCGAGATTCAACACAGCGTTTCAAAGGGTGGCTCGGTGCGATTAGTTGATGGACCAAGTCGATTGGCTCGAGCCAGTCGACTCGAACGAGTAACGATAAAACCAAGTTTGACTTTGAAATAAACGAGAGACTTTGAAGGATTTATTTGAGGTAGCAAATTAACTCCAAAAATTATGAAATTTTTACAGGAGCTTGCTAACTCAGATATCAACCTTGCGTAAAATTTTCAGAGGTTTTATCCTGCGAATAAATCTCCAAAAATTCTGCAAGGCTCTGTTTTATTGTTTGGTGAGAGTCAAACAGGTTTGATGCCTCTAAAAATATTCAAACAATTTCTAAAAATTGTGAAATTTTCAGAGGGTCACATGCCATCACAGAGACTTAGGAAAAATATTTCAGAGGATGGTCATAAGATTTGACAAGATTGTTTTTGGAATAACAAGATTTGGATCAACAAGACTTGTGACAATGTAATTCCATAATTCCTTGAACAAGAATTGATTGGCACAACAGGAAATACATGATGTAAGAAAAAGTTTTAATTTCTACTAATTTTCTTACATTTGAAACACAATCATAAAGTTGGTATGTTACATTGTTACTATTAGTTTTACCCAAACTAATGATGGGATAACTTACTGTTGGATACCAGATAGATTAGTATGTAATGTATCTGGAACTTACACTCTATGCATTCCATTTTAGATGTACAAGCAAGGTGGAAATGATAAAGAAAATGAGCTGCTCTCCATGGTCGACTCACTTTGTTGTTCTCAATCCACAAGTCGGAGCTTGAGGCTTTGAAGAGGTCAATGCGATGGCGATTGCATCCGTCATTTACTTGTGAAGCTCAGCGGTTTGCATATCAAATTGCGGGGTTTGACAAGATACGGAGGTAATCAAGCGAGCTTGTCTACCTACGCTTAATACTTATGTTTACTCAATAAATTAAGTTGTCGACTAAAGCTGTCTCTTTTTGCCAATCGGTGATCATGAGTACATTGATGTCATAATGAACGCGATACTACAGTCGAGCGTCGATCCTTGATATCGACTTGAGAGCCACTTTGAAATAGCGAGCGATTGATTCTTATGGCACTCTGTTGAATTCATTTCCCAGGTCAAGCGGTTCCGGCATGTGATGGTGGATCTTGCAAAGTGGTCCACGATCACGAGAACTCTATGCCCCTGCCTCCTTGGAGATCCTTGTCTTATCTCCAAGCGAAGTGGCATTCTAAGTATGAGAGGAAAAACTTCCAAGACTCAGCACTGTGGTTATTAAGTAGGGGAGGGCCAGGGAGATTGCAAAAAAAGTTATTACATACTCTGCAATTTGTTTAATTGTGCTATTGTTTCTGAATTTTACGTTTTTTTTTTGAATTTTTGAAAGAAAATACATGGTCGGGATTTTTATCCCTGTTGTTCCCAAACAGCAACAGGGATTTTGTTCCCTGACGGGAAAATTTCCTCTGGGGTTGAGGGGGATTTTATGTGCCCTCAAAATCCCCTACAAAGATTTGCTTCTCTAGGATTTTGCCCCCTAGCATCCAAACAAGCCCTAAAGGGATTTTAACACTCCCTTCTAGGGAGAAATCAAACTTCAAAAGTCGAAATAACTCAGAAGAAATGCATAGAGCCAAGGCTTCCACCAGATAACGAACTTCCAACATAAAGCTTTGATTTTTTTTCTTCAAAATATCAAACGAATAAAAGGGTCATGTTTTCCAGTGAGAAAGATACAAATACGGTCTCTCCAAAAGCACTTGCTCACGGCGATAAAACAACCCATCAATCGAAAGAAACAATATTTGGTCTCAAGAACAATTGGAGGCCTATTGGCACCCAACAAGCTGCAATAAGCAGCTAACACGAGAGAAAATCATTAACCGCAATAGGCGAGAATCGGCCAACATCAATTAAGGAGGATAACACTTTTCTAAGAAACTTACCCATGACATCCGCAACTAAGTTACCTAAGGTAATCGCATCAATATCCCGTACCACGACGGGTATAAGCCGCAATGCCCAAGGCAACAAGCGCAATCCCTACCTCTTATCATTGACTATCCTCACTCAAAGCGATCATATAAACAAATCATAAACGTACAAGATTATCTCAAAGCATGAATCATCAATATAACATGTCAAAGCATGAATGCAATGCTTGTCCCATCCCATCCCTCGTGCACGGTGTGTCAATTTAATATTTTTAATTACCACGGACCTAAAACACGGCTCGATACCAATGTAACACCCAGGACCCACATTACCTGGAATGCTACTAAACCACTCTCTGACTAGCCAATAATTTCAAGATAAATTATTTGGCAACATCTCTAGACAAGAAGCATTAAGCGGAAGCATAAACAACTAAGGAATAAAGATAACGGTAACAAGTTCAATAATTAAACAACCTCTAGTAGATTAATCAAAAAATGGTTCACAAGTCCATCCTTATTAAATAACATAATCATCCACAAATAATTAAGCATTTGGCTAGAATTTCATCGACTTTATTACAACATGAGTTGATGAACCAAGTGCATTATTGTGGTGCCGCTCTACCCATCCATGAATGCTCAACAATCACTGTAGGGGAAAACAAGGGTGAGATAAAAATCTCGACAAGCAAGCATTTAATGAGCTATTCAGACTACAAACAAAAATACAACATCATTAAAGTATCCATATGTCCACATCCATAATGTGAATCCACATTCATTTACAAGCTAATTTAACTACAAAGATATTAAGCATCAATATCCAATTCCCATAATGATCACAATTATAGCGTCAACCATATTTACTACCAATGACAATAAAGTATTAACATGTTTTACCTCATAACTTTACTATTTCTCGCATCCACAACTGCTATCAACAATTACCACAAGAGAGTAGAATCTCATGCCACAATCACAACCACTACCATACCACAAGGGATGAACCCCAAACCACGACCATAGCCACTTTCCTCACACCACAAGTGACTCTCATGAGCCAATTCCACATTACAACTATAAAGTTGCAGTTGTTTGTAATATAACTTCACCACAATATCTTGCATAAGTATGCAAATGATCTTTCCACAATGTAATGCATATGTATGCTATGCTCCACTGCACCTTTACCCAACAAGGTAAAAGTATGCATCGTGCTACGGCAATGCGATGTTGTACCGTCTGATCGCGGCTATAAGCGGCGACATCCACAATGCAAATGTCATGATATGTCATGAATGATATGATAATCATAAACCACAAGAATTTAACCACGAAGGTCAACAACATACTCATCATGAATATTTTCTCATAATCCACATGTGTCTCATTAAGCACAATACCATTGTGTCATAAGACCATTAGCACATAACCCACACCCGATTCACGAAGATCAAAATCAATCGATCTAAAGGGAACTCTACCACATAGACCACAACATGATCATCATGAATATAACCACAAGGAATTATCAATATGTCCACCTTGAGTTTATTTTCATATTCCACATTTGGCTCATTAAGCAAATTACCACATGACTACCAACAACTCTTCCAACGCATGGCAAAAATGAATATTAATTTGCTACCACGACCTCATCCATAAAACATGCAACCATGGCATATAACTTCCAGTTATGAAAAACATGTATATTGCAAGTAGTAAGAATAACGAGTTAAACCGTAGCACAACCGCTACATTTACTTGCATGATCATACAAGCATTCATCCATCACAAGCATTAGGGTTAGCAATGTACTTGCCTTCCACGATGCGACGCGTTAGCCGGCAAAGGTGTTACTCCTAAACCTGAGGCCTCACCTCCTAAACAAGTAAAATAATTTCAATAAGGACATAATAAACCCAGCGCTACTAATCGGCGTTCTACACGCTTCACGATGACTCAAGGCGAGATTACAAAGCTGAAACTGAAAAACAACGTTTCCTGCCATATACCGTTTCTGGACAGCAGCACGGTAATTGACAAAACTCATGAACTGGAAGTCGAAAAGAGGTAAACCCAATTTCTGTAGATTCTTAACCGACTAATCTACAATACTCTAGTTGACACGATAATCCAATTCGGCCAAAATAATAGGCTAACCATTGTTTGAACTTTCAGTACAGAACCTGCCTACACGTTCGAACAGCAATACTAAGATGACCATAACTTTTAATAGGTAACTCCGAATTGATCGTTCTTTATCAATCTGAAAAGGTTATCGAATTATCTACAATAACCTAGTTGTGTGAACTTTCAGATTCTACCAATTTACCTTTCATATTTTAGGAAATACCCAGACAGATTATTCTCGTCATATTTCTGGCAGCAGATACTAAATCGACCATAACTTTTGACTCAGACCTCGGAATTGAGTGATCTTCGTGGCTACTGAAAGATAACGACAGATCCCACATAACTCTAGGAGATGGAATCTTAAAATTCAGCTTCTAAATACACGAAATTACCCATGCAAGGTACTGGACAGAATCAAATCTTCTGCAGCCAAACTTTTATCCAACAAATCTAATCGGTTTCGCTTCTACTACGGATCAAACAGCGGGGAAGGCATCTCGTTACCCTTGTAGAGCCCAGGAAGACACAGATCAAATCCACGAGGACCCTTCCTCTTCTTCTTCTTCTCCTCTTCCACCATGGCCAGCAGCACCAGGGCTTCTTCCTCCTTCCTTCGACCGGCATCAATGGAGGGGAAATCATCCGTGGAGGGGATGGACAGCAGGGAGGTGCTGGACAGGAGGTGGATGGGGTGGAGGCGCAAGGGTGAAGGCTTGGAGGGGAGAGGCGGCTAGGGTTAGGAAGGGGAGAGTGGCGCCCCCTCTGGGTGGCCACCAAAGGCCCCATGGGCCTCTAGCCCGAGCCAGGTTGTCCTTGTTTCTGAAAACTCCTCCAAACTTCTGATGAATCACTATTCTAATTGGTCCCTCTCTCTAATATTACTCAGGAGTATTACATCTCCTCCCCGAATTCTGTTCTTCCAACTTAAGCAAATTTGGGGTATTACAGGTTTTGTTGGCACTCTTTGATTTTGCTAACATGGGACCGTAGTTAGGCTTAGCTTAGCTTAGAACCGCGGGTTTTGAGAACCTTATTTCCTTCTTTAATAATCTTGACTAATGAACTATGGAACCTGTGGTGTGAGGCCTCTGTTGTGCAGCTGTGGTGGCATGCCACAGTTGTATCGATTGTGGTGTGATGCCACCTTTCATAAATGTGGAGACCCCGGGATATTGGAAATGTGCTTAATTAAAATTAGACTGTAGCACAATTCTTAATTAAGAAACAGTGCTGCTCCTTTATTAAAGATCATGCTAGAAGCATAATTTTAATAAGTAACAAATCCAATATTCAGGTTTCCTGGATATATGCCTTACAATGGTTCCCAGGATCAGTGACCATTGCACATATATCCTTAAACAGCATTGCATCATACACATACAAGTCATACATTTACATAATTAAACATAAGTTTACAATTCGGTTGAGTACTACAATATCAAGTGACTTGGTCACTACAAAAGACTGACAGCGGAAGCAAAATAAACGACAAAACCACTAATGGCCCCATCACCCGCAGGCTATTGTGTGGAGGAAAGAAATAGCTTCACTCGTTAGCGTCACCCTCATCGGCGCTAACGGGCACTTCATATAAATAACCGTCCTCACCTGCAACAATAGGTTATAGCACCTTGAGTACGGAAGGTACTCAGCAAGACTTACACAAACTAATAAAATAAAGTCTTGGTTAGAACCTATACAAAGGAGTAGAATTTATACATGCATAAGGTTGCAACAGGAAGGCATATTGGTTCAATTTTGCATAAAGCAATACGTCTTAACCTACAATTGCTAAGTTTTGATAAAGCAATTTAATGAAACAAACTGGACTAAAACAGTAAGTAAATAAAAATAAATGCAAACCGACATTGCATGAATTCCCTCACGCTGAACCAGAAACCAAAACAAAAGTTTAAATCAAAACTCTATACAGGTGACATCAACTCAAGTTATCGTCCATGACCGTGGACACGGCTATTCGAATAGTTTGATACCTGCGCAGGTGTACAACTTTACCCACACGACTTAGTCAGCCCGTTGCCTTCGGATGCCTCCGAATGATGACATACTTCCTTTGGTATGCCGACCGGGGAAACTAAGATTTGGCATTTTTCAACAAGTTGACACTATCGAGTTGGATACCCATGTGTGAACTGATCTCGCTTAAACAACGACTGATAGCATATGCTTAACCGGGGCACACATGTTGCGTCAGGAATGCCGACCCAAACAAAAGAAATACAATCTGGGTTCGCTACCCATACTAGATTGCAATCGGCATCTTTAAGGTACGTACATGCGATGGAACACAAATACGCCCTCACCCTTCTAAGAATATCTCATATTGATATAAAACTTACATGGCATAAGACACAGCCCGAACACCTAAGCAACTATGCCATATGTAACAGCCCTAACTTAGGGTTTGTATTTCAAATGTAAATTATGAGGAGAAATAAAAACTTTTGATACCTCATGAAATCATTTGAGAGTTTCTACAATTTTCCCTAGCAATTTCCAATTTTTAGAATTTAATTCTTGTGATTGGAAATTGTTGTTAGCAAATTCTTAGCTTTCAAACTTGTGATCATCCTCTGAAATTATTTTTCCTATCATCTTGACCATCCTATCTACCTCCCTGAATTATTTTACAATTTTTAGATTTTAATTGCCATTTCTTATGGCCAAGTCAAACTGGTTTGAAATCTGGTCAAACTCCTGATCAGCAGCTTGGGAATTTTATTGGGAGAAATATAGTGCATAAAAACTCCTGGAAAAATTACACAAGGTTTTCCTCTGTTCCAGTAAGCTTCCATAAAATTTCGGAATTTTGGAGCTCAGGAGCTACCTCTAAAAATTCTCCAAACTCTCTCAGCCTTTTAAAACTCCAAATCGGTATTCATCGTTCCTCGGGCTCGAACCCGAGCCCGACTCAGTCGACCGCACCACATGGCTCGGTCGCGCCACCTAAGCGGCACCGCTGAGCCGATCTCTGTCGGCCGTCCGATCTGGATCGTGCGGCCCTCTGCGTCGAGTCATCGACCGGTCGAATGCATACATCGATCTCAGCCGTCCGTTTTAGATCCCACGGTCGATACGATATTGATCGAGTTAAACCCACTCGTCGCATCGCAGCAAACTCCGACTCGAGTCACACCCCTTTTCTCGGCGACAGGCGGTCCCACTGCGAGCAATCCCGCCACGTCGCCGCCCACTCTTTGCACCGCGCGCATCTCTCGCGGCCGCGCGCATGCACGCTGCCACCTCGCCTCACCGGTCTTTTCACCGCCCACCGTCTCACCTCGCTGCCTCCGCCTGCTCCTACAAAACCCTCCGAAGGCTTTCTCTACCTCGTTTTCTTCTCCACTGTCTTTCTTCTCCACCAGAGCTCACGAGCCGTAGCGTCGCGCGCGCTTCGAAGCGTTCGGCCGCTCGGTGGGCTCCGGTCATCGCCGACCGCGTCACGGTGTGTTCCACCTCCCTGGGAAGTAAACCCCTCAAGAAATTTCGGGTTTCATCGCCTGTGGAACTGCGCGTAGGCTTTCTTCTCCAAGTCCGGCCGAAACCGCCTCTTCCGCCGCCGCGTCTTCTCCGGTGAGCTCCAGCTCAATTCTTCGCTCGGTGAGCACCGCCTGGACCCCACTTTCCTTCTCCGGTCACTCACTTGTCCTCTCGTTCGCCTCAGGCTCCTGTCGTCGTTGTCTGCCATGCGCCGCCGCGGGCTCTCGTCGCCGGGCCACTCGGTGCCTCTCCGTCGTCGCCAAGCACACCGGTGAGTTCACGGAGCCTCACCGATGCCCATCGCGCGTGCTAATTTTCATTGTCTACCTCTGCAGTGCGATCGCACCTTGTCACCCCCACTGCCGCCGCCGTGCTCGTCGCCGCCGCCACCGTGCTTCTCGGCAAACCCGCGACCACCCTTAGCTTGGTAACCCTTGGCGACCCATTTTGGCGTCGCACGACCGCGCCGCCACTCTTTCACCGGCGGCAAGTTCAGTCCAGAGCAGCCGAGCCTCTCTATTCTTTGGTGTGTTCTTCTCTGCTTTCAGCGCGATGGGGCCCACCTCCCTTAAGCTTTGTAGTTAGCTGCTAATCGTGCTTATGATTGTTCATTAGTTCACTCTCATTGCGTGATCAAAATTGATAATGGGAGTTTGAAAGTGTTTTAGTGTTGTTCTCTGTAATTGTTTCCTGTTGTCGTTTTTGTTGTCAGTAACTAGATTTTAGTTTCATGCTTATGCTTTGGATTCTTGTTAAGTGCTGGTTGACTCCCTTTTGTTGTAGTGGTTAGCATGAAATCATTTAGTTAGCATCTTTAAGTTTCAAAGCTCTTATTGTCATGTTTGATCAAAGGATAGTTAGATGATCATGTTGTTTGTCTCTACTTTTGATTTATCGGTCGATAAGATTTGGAGTAGTAGCATCTTTGAATTGTGATAACCTTAAATATGTGGGTGTGTTGCTTAGGTGTGTTAGTAGCTGAATTTTATTAAAGCCCCACCCTAAATAAAAAAATGGTTAGCATCTAATAGTTGGCTAATTAACTAGTTAGTGTTCAATAGCTCCTTGTAGGTTCGTGATCTCAACTAATAATGGTTGTTTTAGAGTAGTTATTTGTTTTGATATATTAACTTGATGATTAAATAATAGATGTGCACACAATCACCATCAAAGTCTGTCCAAAGTTTAAAACACATAAGAGGATTGATTTTGTGGTTAACACGATAAATAAGTGAGTGGGTAGATCAATCACTTGAAAACATGTCTTTTGAAACATCTCTGTACTTGATTATTGCTTTTTCCTTTTGGTGGTCTAGTTTACGTGTATGAATTTGTTTTGTTTTTGATTGTTGAGTTTTGCCGGTGTTATTCGTTCTTATTCACTGTTAATTGTTCAATCGTTAGGATTCGACATTTGCGGTAACCCTGAGAGCGATCCTCTGCAACAGGTTGAGCATTCTGAGCAACAGCAGCCAGGCAAGCAGTTTGATCATGTTAATCCCAGTATTTTAAAGTCTAATATTTTGTTTCAACTGTATGTATGCATCGCTTAATTTGTGTTAAATTGGTTAGATAATCCTTTAGATGCATAATCTGTAGGCAAATAATATTTCCTCTACTACCTGAGCCTAGGTTATTTGCTGTGATTAGAGATCGCTGGATGATCTCTTATCACTTAGTAGATCTGGGTCAACTTGCTTAGACATGCTTAGCTATCGGTAGAGCTGGGCGGTTATCGACTTTAGTCGGTAACCTTGATCACACAAAATTTACTATAACTTTATGTTTCAGCATTTCTGCTATGTTTAATTGCAAAATTAAAAATGAAAACAAAAATGATTTAGACTTGGGCACAATGGTAAGACTGGTGTGATCTGTTGGGTGTGACTGGAAAGGTGCCGAGTCGATTAAGGACCGAGTTACTTGCGCCACCGTACTGAGCATTTTGCGTGCTAACCACGCTAGAGTATATGGGACCTCTCTTGACCTAGTACTTTGGCGTGTATTGGCTCCGGGTCGCAGGAGGTCGCAGGAGGGATGGAGGTGGGAGCATGGTAGTTGTCCGAAAAGCTTTATCCTGAGTGGGTAGTTGCCTTTTCGGCTTTACCATGTAAGCGTATGGATTTCTATCCATACGAGCGGCTCGTAGTTAATACACAATATTGGAAAAAGTCTCGTAGGACTTAGCCGTGCCAGCATACCTTCGGAAGTGTGCTTTGGCTTAAAGGCGATGCAGTGTGGGTACATTGGTACACCCTGCGGGGTTAAAACTATTCGAATAGCCTCGCCCTAGGTTATGGACACGCTCGGATCGCCCCAAGAACTAGACTACAACATTTAAATTAAAACTTGATGGGTGGTACGAACTCGGGGATTCGTTCTATGTTGTGGTGACTATTGGGATAGTCACTTCTAGGTGGTTACTTGTATCTATCTTTATTTGTGATTATTTCAACAGTAAAAATGAATTGCAAACTTGCCTTTAAAGCTGTATTACATTATTGCAAATAAAGTTGGCTTTACGCAAATGAAACATATGGCCTCCACCGAGATAAGCTGCATGTAGCATATGAGCAGTGCGCTAGTTCACACGTCAGTCTTGCGGGTACAAAGACAATCTTTGTACTCAGGTGCTTTGCTTAATGTTTTTGTTGCAGAGGAAGAAGGTGAGCCCCAAGGGCCTCACTTCTGTGAGCTGTGTTGCCGCTTCGTGGACGACTAGACTTGGCGGTCCGGTCAGATGCCTTGTGGGTTGAAGGCACACTGATTGGCTTTGTTTTTAGCCATCTTATGGCACTTTTGCTTCCGCTGTCTTCCTTCTGTTATTTATGTATCTTGTGGCCTGTCGGCCTTTGTCTGTAATAACGCTACTATTTGTTTATCTTCCGTTTGGTAGTGTGGTGTTTGGACTCTATGTTTGGAATGGAATTGATGTCTAATTTTGTAACCGGGTGTGTATACTGCTTTGTGGGAAGTATACATACCTCGAGGATCAATTTATTTGATTTGTGATGCTAGGACCAAGTGGTTGGTTAAGCATTACAAGTCAAATAAATTGGGGTCCTCACAAAGTTGGTATCAGAGCCATTCTGACCGTAGCAACCTAAGCATAGTCGTCCTTAGGATATTTTGGAAAGGCTTATTTGCAAAATATAAAAAGGGTTTATGAAAACTTAGGCAGGGTCTCAGATTTTACTCCTTATCTATCCTAGCCTTCTACTCTCATCTTACTCTAATTTCAGTTTAAAAACTTGGTTTCTCCCTTTCCTTTCAAAAGATAGTTACTACCGGTAGAATCAGTCTTTGGGAGAACCATAGAGAATTAGTTTAATTAAAAATTTGTGGGGGGCATAAGGGTAAGATATGTATGAGTTTGCTAAGTGTCTGATTTTTGTCAATTGGTTTTGTAACTTAAAAGTCTTGTGTTTGTTTTGTGCTGTTAGTAAGTTATTTGCAGTGGGTTGTCGACTTCGTGTTTTCCGGCTATTGTTAACTTGTCTTAGTGAAACAGGATGGCCGGGAGAACGCGTGGCAGTCAGCAGACTGGTCATGATGAGGAGCTTCCCCCTCCTCCGACCATGGTGAGGTTCTCGCTCGATCGGCGAAACCGCATGGATCGACGCGCATCTTGGAGGTTATTGCTAGGAATACCTCCACTCCTCGCGGTGGTGGCGACCACCGGACTGCTGGGACTTGCAGAGTTCCTCCGCACGCAGCCACCGACTTTCTCCCGCTCGAGGACCCTCTCGATGCGGATGATTGGTCGCGCATGGTTGAGCGAAGCTCAACATAGCTCGATGCCGAGCACAGGACAAGGCACTCTTCGCGTCCCACCAGCTGAGGGCGCGGCACTCTCATGGTGGGAGAACTATCTCGCCATGCGGCCGCGCCATGTGGTCGCGTGGGAGGAGTTCAGTCGGCCTTTCGTCGGGCCCACATCCCGGATGGCCCGATGAAGTCGAAAAGAAAGAATTCCTAGCGCTCAAGCAAGGGCGCAAATCGTGACGGCACGAATGCACGAGTTTAATCATTTGGCTCGTTATGCTCCAGGAGGTGGCCTCGAGATGAGGCTAGCGGGAGAAGTTTATGGATGGCTTGTGCGAGGAGCTGCGGGACAAGCTATCTATTGTGGACTTCTCGACTTTCGTGCCTTGGTAGATAAGGCCATTGTTGCTTTGAGCATAAGGCAAAAGCGCTGGCGAGTCCCATAGCGCAAATGGGAGGCGCATCGTCTACTCACACCGGCCTCATTCGTCCTCGGTGAGCGAGCACGATGGCCCGTTCTTTGCTCCACCGGCGCGAGGCCATCTGCACCAGTTCCTCGCCCACCGCAGCGTGTTTCCAGCCACGTGCGCTGCGATCAGCCAGAGCGGCCTCCGCAATCCGGCCGAGGTTACTTGTTTTCATTGCCACAACAAGGGCCATTATGCGAATGCTTGCCCTTAGAGTGTTGCTGATAGCCCTCGTCCTAATGGAGGACGCGGCAGGGAGTGGTCACCCACGACGAGAAGATTATTGAAGACCGAGTGCGGCGTGGTCGAGTCAACCACCTTTCACCGAGGAGGCTCGGAGGCGCGGATGTCGTGATTGGTACACTTCTTGTTAATTTCGTCCTGCTGCGGTATTATTTGATTACGGAGCATCGCATTCTTTTATTTCAAGATCATTTTGCTGTTAGTGGTCTTCACTGTGTTCCTTTGGGAGTTCCTTTGCTCATCCGCTCTCGGGTCGGAAATGAGAGCCGATCTGATGTCGAGATGTTCCTATCATAGTCAAAGGAGTGGGGTTTTGGCAAACCTTATTCCTTTCGGCCAATGAGTCCGGATGTGATTCTTGGCATGGATTGGTTGTCCCAACACTTGGGGCAAATCGATTGTGCCAGAAGATTGTCTATCTCACCACCCTTGAGCGACAGTCGGATTTTCGCGCGGCCGGGGCCACATCTATGTGTATTAGAAGTTAAGCCGACCTTGCGATTCGGGATGTTTCCATAGTATCGACTTTGTGGATGTCTTTCTGAAGACTTGCCCGGATGCCTCCGGTTCGAGACCTTGAGTTTGTCATTGAGTTGTTGCCCTGCACGCCCTATCTCGAAAGCGCCAGATCGAATGCCTCCCAATGAGCTAGAAGAATTGAAGAAGCGGCTTGGTGAGCTCCAAGCCAAGGGTTTCATCCGTTCCAGTTCATCTCCTTGGGGTTGTCCGGTGATCTTTGTGAAGAAGAAGGACAAGACTTTGCGCATGTGTGTTGATTACCGTCCTCTCAATGAGGTGACGGTGAAGAACAAATATCCTTTGCCCCGCATTGATGATCTTTTCGACCAGTTGTGCGGAGCTCGGTGTTCTCCAAGATTGACACGAGATTGGGATATCATCAAGTCCGGATCAGGGCTGAGGATATTCCGAAGACGGCTTTCACTACTCGTTATGGTCTTTACGAGTATACCGTCATGTCTTTCGGTCTAACCAATGCTCCAGCTTATTTCATGAACCTTATGAATTCAGTATTCATGGAGTATTTGGATAAATTTGTGGTGGTCTTTATTGATGATATTCTTATCTATTCCAAGACTGAAGCAGAGCATGCTGAGCATCTGAGGATTGTTTTGGGCAAATTGCGGGAACACCAGCTATATGCAAAGTTCAGCAAATGCGAGTTCTGGTTGAAGGAAGTGGCATTCTTGGGCCATGTTCTTTCAGCTGGAGGCGTAGCTGTGGATCCCAGCAAAGTCAGCGATGTTCTATCTTGGGGTCAGCCCAAGTCAGTCACTGATGTGCGGAGTTTTCTTGGTTTAGCAGGCTACTACCGCCGCTTTATCGAGAACTTCTCTAAGATCGCAAAGCCGATGACTGAATTGCTCAAGAAGGACAAGAAGTTTGTGTGGTCCTCTGCTTGTGATGAGAGCTTTCAGGAGCTCAAACAGCGATTGACTTCAGCCCCAGTCCTTACTCTTCCTGATATCCACAAGAGCTTCGATATTTATTGCGATGCCTCGTCGAGGACTTGGATGTGTTCTTATGCAGAAGGCAAAGCGATTGCCTATGCATCCAGCGATTGAGACCTCATGAGCTCAACTATCCCACCCATGATCTAGAGCTTCTGCTGTGGTTCATGCACTGAAGAGTTGGCGGCATTATCTGATCGGTAACCACTTTGAGGTGTATTCTGATCACAAGAGCTTGAAATACCTGTTCACCCAGCCAAATCTGAACCTCAGGCAAAGGAGATGGTTGGAATTGATCAAAGATTATGACATGGGTATTCGGCACCACCGCAAGGCCAATGTTGGTTGATGCACTTAGCCGAAAGGTGTATTGCAATACTCGATGATCCAAGAGCAAAGAACACGCACTTCTTGCGAATTTCAGCGTCTCAACTTGGGTTTGGTTGAGCATGGCTCCCTTTGCTGCCTTGGTTGTGCAACCAACCTTGGTGGATCAAATCAAGTCAAGACAAAGAATCGGATGTTGGTGTAGGTAAAATCAAGCGAACATCAAGAATGGATCACCAAATGTTTCTGAAGATGAGCACGGTGTTGTATGGTTTGGGCAGCGTCTCGTGGTCCCAAAGGTCCCCGAGTTGCGGGATTTGATTCTCAGAGGCCCATGATTCGCCCTTGTCCATCCATCCCGGCCACCAAAATGTACCAAGATCTGCGTCGAGATTCGGTGGACTCGCATGAAGCGCGAAATTGCTGAGTTCGTTGCGGATGCGATGCATGTTGTCGTGTCAAGGCCGAGCATCGCCGGCGGTCTTCTTGACCTTTGCCTATACCGAGTGGAAGTGGGATTACGTAAGCATGGACTTCATCAACGGTCTACCCGTACTCCTTCGGGAAGGATGCATTGTGGGTTATCATTGATCGATTTGAAGGTGGCTCATTTCCTTCCGGGCGATCGAAGATTGATGTGAATCGGCTAGCGATCTTTATATATCGCATTGTGAGCTTGCATGGTGTGCCACGGACCATTGTGTCGATCGTGGCTCTGTTCACCTCGGTTTTGGCATAGTCCGCAGGAGGCCATGGGGACTCGTCTTACCTTCGGCCGACGCCTATCATCCTCGGATCGATGGTCGACGGAGCGCGTCAACCAAGTTCTAAAAGATATGCTCGTGCTCGTGTTCTTTCCTATGGGAAGAATTGGGAGAAGTGCCTACCGCTTGCGAGTTCTCCTACAACAACGACTTCGAGCTAGTCTAGGTATGGCACCGTTTGAGGCTTTGTATGGGAGGCGATGCAGGACACCGTTGAACTGGTCAGAAACTGGTGAAAGGCAGTTCTTCGACCCAGATTCGATCAATGAGGCGGAAAGTCAAGTGCAGTTGATTCGTGAGCACTTGCGCGTAGCTCAGTCCAGGCAGAAGAGCTATGCCGACCGGCGTCGCCGTGAGCTGAGTTTTCAGCCCAATGACTTTGTGTATCTCAAAGTTTCACCTTTGAAGGGACACCGTCGTTTCGGTGTCAAGGGCAAACTGGCTCCTCGGTATGTCGGGCCTTATCGCGTCATCAAGAAAGTGGGAGCCGTTGCATACCAGTTGGAGTTGCCAGCTACACTTGAAGGGGTGCATGATGTTTTCCATGTATCGCAATTGAAGAAGTGCCTTCGTGTTCCAGTTGAGGAAACGCCATTGGAAAATATCGATGTGCAGGAAGATCTGTCCTATCGTGAACGCCCCGTTCGTATCCTCGAAGAAGCTGAACGCAGAACAAGGAACCATGTGATCAAGTTCCTTAAAGTTCAGTGGTCGAACCACTCCGAGGATGAAGCCACTTGGGAGCGGGAAGATCGTCTCCGAGCAGACTACCCGTCCTTCTTCTCCCAAATGATCGAATCTCGGGCGAGATTCTGTAAGGGGGAGATTTGTAACACCCTAACTTAGGTTTGTATTTCAAATGTAAATTATGAGGAGAAATAAAACTTTTGATGCCTCATGAAATCATTTGAGAGTTTCTACAATTTTCCCTAGCAATTTCCAATTTTTAGAATTTAATTCTTGTGATTGGAAATTGTTGTTAGCAAATTCTTAGCTTTCAAACTTGTGATCATCCTCTGAAATTATTTTTCCTATCATCTTGACCATCCTATCTACCTCCCTGAATTATTTTACAATTTTTAGATTTTAATTGCCATTTCTTATGGCCAAGTCAAACTGGTTTGAAATCTGGTCAAACTCCTGATCAGCAGCTTGGGAATTTTATTGGGAGAAATCTAGTGCATAAAAACTCCTGGAAAAATTACACAAGGTTTTCCTCTATTCCAGTAAGCTTCCATAAAAATTTCGGAATTTTTGGAGCTCAGGAGCTACCTCTAAAAATTCTCCAAACTCTCTCAGCCTTTTAAAACTCCAAATCAGTATTCACTGTTCCTCGGGCTCGAACCCGAGCCCGACTCGAGTCCGACCGCACCACATGGCTCGGTCGCGCCACCTAGCGGCACCGCCTGAGCCCGATCTCTGTCGACCGTCCGATACAGATCGTGCGGCCCTCGTGCGTCGAGTCTGTCGACCAGTCCGAATGCATACATCGATCTCAGCCCTCCGTTTTAGATCCAACGGTCGATACGATATTGATCGAGTTAAACCCACTCGTCGCACCACACCAGACTCCGACTCGAGTCACACCCCCTTTTCTCGCCGACAGACGGTCCCACTGCGCAGCAATCCCGCCACGTCGCCGCCGACTCTCTTTGCACCGCGCGCGCCTCGCCGGCCGCGCTGCATGCGCCGCCACCTCGCCTCACCGGTCTTTTCACCGCCCACCGTCTCACCTCGCTGCCTCCGCCTGCTCCTACAAAACCCTCCGAAGGCTTTCTCTACCTCGTTTTCTTCTCCACTGTCTTTCTTCTCCACCGAGCTCTGAGAGCCGTAAGCGTCGCCGCGCGCTTCGAGCGTTCGGCGCTCGGTGGGCTCCGTCATCGCCCATCGCGTCACACGTGTGTTCCACCTCTGGGAAGAAACCCTCATGAAATTTCGGGTTTCATCGCTGTGGAATCGGCGTAGGCTTTCTTCTCCAAGTCCGCCGAAACCGCCTCTTCGCGCGCGTCTTCTCCGGTGAGCTCGGCTCAATTCTTTCGGTGAGCACCGCCTGGACCCCACTTTCCTTCTCCGGTCACTCACTTGTCCTCTCGTTCGCCTCAGGCTCCTGTCGTCGTTGTCTGCCTTGCGCCGCCGCGGGCTCTCGTCGCCGGGCCACTCCGGTGCCTCTCCGTCATCGCCAAGCACACCGGTGAGTTCCTGGAGCCTCACTGATGCCCATGCGCGCGCTAATTTTCATTGTCTACCTCTCTGGTGCAGTCGCACCTTGTCACCCCCACTGCCGGCCGCCGTGCTCCGTCGCCGCGCCGCCACCGTGCTTCTCCGGCAAACCCGCGACCACCCTTAGCTTCAGTAACCCCTTGGCGACCCATTTTGGCCGTCGCACAGCCCGTGCCGCCACTCTTTCACCGGCGGCAAGTTCAGGACCAGAGCAGCCCGAGCCTCTCTGTTCTTCGGCTGTGTTCTTCTCTGTTTCACTGACAGTGGGGCCCACCTCCCTTAAGCTTTGTAGTTAGCTGCTAATCGTGCTTATGATTGTTCATTAGTTCACTCTCATTGCGTGATCAAAATTGATAATGGGAGTTTGAAAGTGTTTTAGTGTTGTTCTCTGTAATTGTTTCCTGTTGTCGTTTCTGTTGTCAGTAACTAGATTTTAGTTTCATGCTTATGCTTTGGATTCTTGTTAAGTGCTGGTTGACTCCCTTTTGTTGTAGTGGTTAGCATGAAATCATTTAGTTAGCATCTTTAAGTTTCAAAGCTCTTGTTGTCATGTTTGATCAAAGGGATAGTTAGATGATCATGTTGTTTGTCTCTGTACTTTTGATTTATCGGTCTGATAAGATTTGGAGTAGTAGCATCTTTCAATTGTGATAACCTTAAATATGTGGGTGTGTTGCTTAGGTGTGTTAGTAGCTGAATTTTATTAAAGCCCCACCCTAAATAAAAAAAAATGGTTAGCATCTAATAGTTGGCTAATTAACTAGTTAGTGTTCAATAGCTCCTTGTAGGTTCTGTGATCTCAACTAATAATGGTTGTTTTAGAGTAGTTAGCTGTTTTTGATATATTAACTTGATGATTAAATAATAGATGTGCACACAATCACCATCAAAGTCTGTCCAAAGTTTAAAACATATAAGAGGATTGATTTTGTGGTTAACCTGATAAATAAGTGAGTGGGTAGATCAATTACTTGAAAACATGTCTTTTTGAAACATCTCTGTAGCAGTTATTCTGTTTTTCCTTTGTGGTGGTCTAGTTTCTGTGTATGAATTTGTGTTTGTTTTTGATTGTTGAGTTTTGCCGGTGTTATTCGTTCTTATTCGCTGTTAATTGTTCAATCGTTATGATTCGACATTTGCGGTAACCCTGAGAGCGATCCTCGCAATGAGTTGAGCATTACGAGCAACAAGAACGTGCAAGCGGTTTGATCATGTTAATCCCAGATTTTAAAGTCTAATATTTTATTTCAACCGTATGTATGCATCGCTTAATTTGTGTTAAATTGGTTAGATAATCCTTTAGATGCATAATCTGTAGGCAAATAATATTTCCTCTACTACCTGAGCCTAGGTTATTTGCTGTGATTAGAGATCGCTGGATGATCTCTTATCACTTAGTAGATCTGGGTCAACTTGCTTAGACATGCTTAGCTATCGGTAGAGCTGGGCGGTTATCGACTTTAGTCGGTAACCTTGATCACACAAAATTTACTATAACTTTATGTTTCAAGATTTCGCTATGTTTAATTGCAAAATTAAAAATGAAAACAAAAATGATTTAGACTTGGGCACAATGGTAAGACTGGTGTGATCTGTTGGGTGTGACTGAAAGGTGCCCAGTCGATTAAGGACCGAGTTACTTGCGCCACCGTCTTGAGCATTTTGCGTTCTAACCACACTAGAGTATATGGGATCTCTCTTGACCTAGTACTTTGGCGTGTATTGGCTCGGTCGCAGGAGGTCGCAGGAGGGATGGAGGTGGGAGCATGGTAGTTGTCCAAAAGCTTTATCCGAGTGGGTAGTTGCCTTTTCGGCTTTACCATGTAAGCGTATGGATTTCTATCCATACGAGCTCTCATGATTAATACACAATATTGGAAAAAGTCTCGTAGGACTTAGCGTGTACAAAGATACCTTCCGAAGTGTGCTTTGGCTTAAAGGCGATGCAAGTGTGGGTACATTGGTACACCTCGAGGTTAAAACTATTCGAATAGCCTCATCCTAGGTTATGGACACGCTCGGATACGCCCCAAGAACTAGACTACAACATTTAAATTAAAACTTGATGGGTGGTACGAATGGGATTCGTGTTATGTTGTGGTGACTATTGGGATAGTCACTTCTAGGTGGTTACTTGTATCTATCTTTATTTCGCAGCTTATTTCAACAAGAAAATGAATTACAAACTTGCCTTTAAACCGTATTACATTATTGCAAATAAAGTTGGCTTTACGCAAATGAAACATATGGCCTCCACCGATAAGCTGCATGTAGCATATGAACAGTCCGCTAGTTCACACGTCGATCTTGCGGGTACAAAGACAATCTTTGTACTCGTGTGCTTTGCTTAATGTTTTTGTTGCAGAGGAAGAAGGTGAGCCCCAAGGGCCTCACTACGTGAGTGTGTTGCCGCTCGTGGCGACTAGACTTGGCGGTCCGGTCGGATGCCTTGTGGGTTGAAGGCACACCGATTGGCTTTGTTTTTAGCCATCTTATGGCACTTTTGCTTCCGCTGTCTTCCTTCTGTTATTTATGTATCTTGTGGCCTGTCGGCCTTTGTCTGTAATAACGCTACTATTTGTTTATCTTCCGTTTGGTAGTGTGGTGTTTGGACTCTATGTTTGGAATGGAATTGATGTCTAATTTTGTAACGGGTGTGTATCACGCTGCAGGAAGTATACATACCTCGAGGATCAATTTATTTGATTTGTGATGCTAGGACCAGGTGGTTGGCTAAGCATTACAAGTAAAATAAATTGGGGTCCTCACACCATACAAGATCAATACACATATCCTTACTCCCCTGTCTCCAACTCAATAGTATTAACCCTTTACTTAACCAAACAGCGCCCATACACCGTGTGTGGAAGTACGTAGGGACTTGAATCGAATAATCAGAGTCCAGTCCTTAATTGATCTAGACAAGTCCACCACATTTTCCAATCTCGTGCACAAAGGCACCACCACTAGCATCCTCTTGTCCAGACCATTTGAAATTTGAAATTCAATTCTGATTTAAAGAAATTGGACAGAAAGTTAAAGTGACTGAAATTTATTTGGTGTTCCCATGTTTAACAAGATAATCTTGTCAAACTTTAAGGTTCTCTAGACTGCATAGCTAAGCAAGCTCTGAAAATAAACCTTGTAGTATACAGTACTACTCTAGGTTTGAGTGCATGATTATAATTAAGGTAATCCACAATGTTAGGTCATAACTAACTACTAATGATTACAATTATATTTTCAGAAAATTAGCATGCAACAGTTATCACTGTATTTGGAAAACCTATTGTATAAAACTTTGGGATCAACATGGTGCAAAGAAGATGCTTGCCTTGATAATAATATACTTCTTGTGCAGGCTCTGGTTGCTCAGAAATAGAGTCAAATACTTCAGAAGAACTAGATTCTAAAAAGAGACAATAAAATCCAATGAATACAAAAGCGATAATTACATAAAAATGAAAAGAAAAGGTATGATCAAGATTGTAATGCATAATTAACAATATGCTTAGATTACCCCATTAAAGATAATAACCCATATTATTATCTACATTCTTTAAATAGCAGAGACTAGAATTTAGGTCAAGGTTACAGTTTTCATATTTTGAAAAGAAAGGAAACAGGGCAGACTGCAGTTTTCGGGTTAATTGAAAATAGACCAAGCAAAAGATTCTAAATTGAAGCTTAGCCTGATCTTTAGAGTAGATAATATCCCAGGCTAACCCTAATCTAATCCTAATCGATCAGATTACAGAAACGGTCAAAGTTTCAAAAGTTGTCGGTTTGGCCGACAACAGATGACAGAGGTAGATTTCTTCTACAAGGCTTAGTAGAAGACAACAAGAATCAAAAGAACATCTGATTATGCTACTAGGGTTCAACTGAGACCTAAACAGGATGATAAGTTGACAGGAGAAACCCTAGAACTTGAAAACGATATGAAAGACCGAAAAGTTATGAAAACAACTTTTCAGTTTAAAGAAGGTTGGATTTACTGATGTACAAGTGAATGATTCATGTGAGCTTCTAAGGTCCTTAAGATGCTCAAGATGGCAAAAATTAATTCCTTAGCTTACCAGGACATAAGATACACCGAAGGTTCCTAAAAACTGGCTCTGATCAACAGAGAGAAAAACCTCTGGTTTCAACCTACAAAAGATGCTAAGCTTATATCACAAAGTGAAACAAGCATCTAGGATGGATAAGCAAAAGGGTAGGAGCAAGAAACTCCACTGGAACGGCAATGGAAGATGAAGAGTTCCTTCGGTCAACAATGGCAGCAGCAAAAAGCTAGGGTATATATATAGATGTTGAGCTACAGGGCAAAGGGGAAGTGTCTAGAGCTGATGAGGTGTCCCATTAGGGCTAAATATCCAAATAATAGTTGTATTGTCTTTGGATAATGCCTCTACTCCGGTCACAGAGCCGGCGACGACGCACAAAGGCAAGGAGGAAGAAATACAACTCCCTGGCATGCGGGCCCCGCTGGCAGCCGCAGTCGCGCGCGCCTCCTAAAACACGAAAGAACATCGACCGTCCGATTAGAAATGGGCGGCTGCGATAAATAGAGGGGTTAAAAGAATTTAATCGAGATCGTTTAATATGGGCCGTGCGATCTCAAATGGGCGATTGAGATTTAAAGGAGTCCTACGGAAGTCTGGAGGTTTTATTCGAAAAGGAGCGTTGGATTAGAATCCAACGGTCGATCAAAAAGGATACACGTCACTTGAGATGGCGTGGTACCGTCGATTGGTTTTCTACGGTCAAGATTGAAAAAGAATCGGAGTGGTCCGAATGTTATCTCAATAGGGGCCCTACGATTGAAATCCAACGGTCCATTAAAACTAAGCCCCAAATGCACGCGGTCAAAAAGGCGCACCGTAGGATTTGAATCCGACGGCCAACGATGATTGCGCGCCTTTAAGTTCAAAACAAAAAGGGCGGCGTGGTTGGATCTAGGATCAACGGTGGAGATCAAGAGGGGATTCGAAGTGGTCCGATTGTTATCGCGCCTCTCGGTCGCTCGATCAAGATCCAAGGGTGGAGATTAATTTGCATACGTGGACCGCCCGTTCGATTGAAGATCAACGGCTCGTGTCACGTGAAAAGTGGGGCTCGCGCCCGAGCGTGACTGAGCCGGACCAAATGCACCGGTTGGACCCAACCTCATGGGGTTCGAGTCGCTACAGTGCTAGGGTCTGGGTTTAGACCGGAAGAATTGACCAAACCCTATTCAAATATTTAAAAGTTTGATCGGGCTTTAGAAATAGTAAATAAATTTGTAAAATCATGAAATTTTGCAAGGAGGCTACTGGGATGATATATTTCTCAAATAAATTTCGAAAACCACTGTTTCCCTTTTAAAACTTCATAAATAATTTCCATAACCCGAATAAGTTTATTTAAAGTCAAATATTTTTCTCCAAGACAAAATAATTTCTAAAAATTCAACAAAATTATTTCTGGGCAAGATAATTTATCTAAGCTTCGATAAAAATACTTTCCAGCAATAATACAAGCTCTAACTTGTATTTCCTTTGAAACTTCGAATAGGTTTTGGATTTTGGCTAGAAAAGGAAAGTTTTCATTTGCAACATAATGCCCCATCTGTAAAAATGAACAGTGATGCTATGATCAGCACCTCATTACTGTTCAGAAAACATTTTATTACTGTTCATAAAGTTGGGGTTGTTACAAACCTACCCCCCTTGAGAAAATCTCATCCCCGAGATTTCAGAAAAGATGGAAGTTGGGACAAAGTGACATTGAAATGATTTTAATGGAAATCCAGCAGCTGGTGTCTTTATTTCCTTCAAAGATAGTAAAGAAAGATTTTACATAATAACATAGTGTTATTATTACATCTTCTTTTACATTGTTTTGCTTAACCTTGCCTTTCCTGACTTAAAGGCAAGCTCTAAACAACAAAGAGGTGGGGATGCTCAATCTGCATCAGATCTTCGCGCTCCCAAGTCGCTTCATCCTCAAAATGATTAGCCCACTGAATTTTCAAGAATTTGTGGTCACGATTTCTTGTCCTGCTCCATTTTGTCAAGGATACGACCGTTGTTGTTGATAGGAAAGGTCGTTGAAGATTAAGATGCTCATAGCGATTTGCCTCAATAGGAACACGAAGGCATTTCTTCAATTGAGACACATGAAAAGTATCATGCACTGAGGAGAGGGATTCAGGTAGTTCCAATTGATAAGCTACAGCTCCTCGTTTTGCAATAATTCGGAAGGGTCCCGATATAACGAGGTGCTAGCTTTCCTTTTACCTGAAAACGATGAGTACCCTTCATTGGTGATACTTTAAGATAGACATGATCATCTATCTCAAAGCTTAATTCACGACGACGATGGTCAGCATAGCTCTTCTGACGAGACTGTGCAGTTTTCAAACGATCTCGAATCAGGCGAACTTGCTCTTCTGCTTCCATCACCAAGTCTGGACCATAGAATGATCTTTCACTAGACTCGGACCAATTCAATGGAGTCCTACAAGCTCTTCCATACAAGGCTTCAAAAGGTGGCATTTGAATACTTGCTTGGTAGCTATTATTGTAGGAGAACTCCACATATGGCAAAGATTTCTTCCAGTCTTTGCTATAGGATAACACATAGGCTCAAAGGAGATCTTCCATTACTTGATTCACTCTCTCAGTTTGACCACTAGTTTGAGGATGATACGCAGTGCTGAAAGAGAGTTCAGTCCCCATAGCTTGATGAAGACAACTCCAAAAATGAGAGGTAAACTGAGGGCCTCGGTCAGAAACAATGACCTTAGGAACGCCGTGAAGACAAACAATTTTAGCAATATAGAGCTCTGCTAATTGTTTGCCAGAGAAGATGGTTTTGACAGGAATAAAATGGGCCACCTTCGTTAAACAATCAATGATTACCCAAATGGCATCGTATCCATTCGGAGTTTTAGGAAGACCGGTAACAAAATCCATACCGATCTCTTCCCATTTCCATTGTAGAATAGGCAAAGGTTGAAGGGTACCGGCTGGCTTTAGGTGCTCGGCTTTAACCTTTTGGCAAATATCACATTCAGCAACATACTGAGCAATTTACACTTTCATTCGGCTCCACCAAAAGTTCTTTTTCAAATCCTGGTACATCTTGGTACTCCCAGGATGCAAGGAAAACTTGGAATTATGAGCCTCTTTAAGAATTAGACCCCTCAGTTGAGGATCTGCAGGTACCACCAAATGATTGCGATACCGAAGGGCACCGCGGTCATCCTTAGAGAATTCGTTGGCTTTACCTGCCTTCAAATTTTCCTTGATCTCGGCTACCTCGGCATCAGTTTTCTGGGCCTCCAGAATTTGAGTTTCTAACGTGGGCTCCACTTCTAATGCAGCGAGAAAACCTTCTCCCACCATGTCAAGACTTAGGTGCTGAAGATCAGCACACAAGTTCTTGGCCGCAGGTAGAGAGGACATGCAGTTGCACTGTGACTTTCTGCTTAAAGCGTCCGCCACAACATTGGCTTTGCCAGGATGATAATGAATACCTATATCATAGTCCTTGATCAATTCAAGCCATCTTCTCTGCCTCATATTCAAATCACTTGAGTGAATATGTACTTCAGGCTTTTATGATCAGTATAGATCTCGCAACGATTACTGAGAAGATAATGTCGCCAAATATTCAATGAATGAACCACGACAGTCAATTCCAAATCATGAATAGGATAATTGACTTCATGAGGTCGCAACTGCCCGGATGCATATGCCACAACTCGGCCTTCTTGCATAAGCACACAGCCAAGTCCATGGCGAGATGCATCACAATAAATATCGAAGCTCTTATGAATATTCGGGAGGGTGAGAACTGGAGCTTTAGTCAAGAGAGTTCTCAAAAGCCGAAAACTCTCCTCACACTTAGCTGACCATTCGAATTTATTCTCCTTCTTCAAAAGCTGAGTTAGAGGTCTTGCAATTTTGGAGAAATTTTCAATGAACCTACGGTAATAACCCGCAAGTCCAAGAAAGCTTCGAATATCAGGAACATTCTTGGGCTGTTTCCAATTTAGTACATCTTGTACCTTGCTTGGATCGACAGCGATACCCCCTTCGGATAACACATGTCCCAAAAATGCAACCTGCTTGAGCCAGAAGGCACACTTGCTAAACTTAGCATACAGTCGATGCCGGCGAAGTGTTTCCAGCACAAGCCTTAAATGTTGCTCATGGTCTTTGTCAGACTTGGAATAAATAAGAATGTCATCAATGAAAACGACAACAAACTTATCCAAGAAATCCATGAACACCGAATTCATAAGATTCATGAAATAAGCTGGAGCGTTGGTTAGACCAAAGGACATGACAGTATACTCGTACAACCCGTAACGAGTAGAGAAAGCTGTTTTTGGGATGTCCTCAGCTCGAACCTTGATTTGATGATAGCCCGATCGTAAATCAATTTTTGAAAAGACTCGGGCTCTAACTAACTGATTAAAAAGATCATCAATCCGAGGTAAAGGATACTTGTTTTTGATGGTGACCTCATTTAACGGACGGTAATCCACACACATCCGCAAAGTATTATCTTTCTTTTTGACAAAAATTGCCGGCATCCCCAAGGTGAGGAACTCGGTCTAATAAATCATTTGTCAAGCAATTCTCCGAGCAGTTTCTTTAATTCAACCAGCTCATTAAGAGGCATTCGATAAGGACTTCTTAATATAGGAGCAGTTCTAGGAACTAAGTCAATTACGAATTCCACTTCCCGATCTGGTGGTACTCCGGGAAGGTCTTCAGGGAAGACGTCAACATACTCACAAACAATTGGTACTGACTCCAAGGAAGGAGTGGCATCACCTTGGTGAGCACAAAGATGAGAACCTACGGTCCTAGATTGAAAAACGACTGAGATGCCGCTTTCATTAGTTAAAGAAATGGATCTTTGAGCACAATTAATTTGCCCAAGGTTCTTGGATAACCAATCCATTCCTAGGATAACATCCAACCCTTTAGAATCTATCACAATCAAATCCGCCCAAAAGTCTACCCCTTCAATATTTATATTGACATTACGGCAGACTTGATCAGTCATAAAGACTGATCCAGGTGAGTGGATGATATGGGGTGGACGAAGATGATGCATAACTAACTGATGTTGGGTAGCAAACTGCCTACTAACAAAAGAATGTGATGCTCCAGAATCAAATAAAACGGTAGCAGTGCTGAATTGAACTAGGAGCATACCAAGGACGACTTCAGGAGTGTCAACTGCTTCCTCAGCAGTAATCTGATTCACGTGGCCTCGGACTGGAACGGGGTCAGGCTTAACCACGGTCAGGGAAGATGGTGCAGGACGCACAACAGCTAGAGAAGGTTGAATAGGTGGTATCCCACGTGCCTTGGCATAACATTGATTGGCGAAATGCCCTGGGCGCCCGCAATGATAGCATATCACACTCGGCCTGACAGTAACAACAACCGGTGGCCGATTTCCACTAGGCCTCGGCTGAGTAGTGGGAGGAGATGGACGAGGTGCAAACACTGCCGGCCTCTATGAAAATGGAGCTGGTGCTCGCGGAGGTCGGGGCAACCACATGCGAGGCCTTGTCGAACTGCCACTAGGAACAAACTGAGAAGTTCTTTGTCGCTTGCGTGACTCCTCCAAAGCCTTGCTCTTGCTTTCAGCAACAATGGCTTTGTTAACAAGATGGGAAAATTTTTGAAGTCATGCAAAGCTACAACCATCTACAATTCTTCAGACAGCCCATTCAAGAATCGGTTTCGGCGACGAAGGTCAGTCGAAACATCATCAGAAGCATATCTGGCAAGGAAGTTGAATTCATGCAGGTACTCAGTCACCGTCTTCCGCCCTTGCTTAAGAGCGAGAAACTCTTGCTGCTTGATCATCATGACTCCCTTAGGAATATGGGCTTCACGAAATGCCTCCAAGAACTCATCCCAGGTAGGGACGTGTCCAGCGGGTTGAATGGCAATAAGATTATCCCACCAAATGCTAGCCGCCCCATTCAACTGGTAACTGGCAAAAAGAACTTTCTCCCTTTCGGAACATTGAGCAATCAACAGCTTCTTCTCAATAGTCCGAAGCCAGTCTTCAGCTTCCATTGGATCTTGAGAACTGGAGAACACCGGCGGGTTGGTCCGCTGAAATTCAGCAAGACTTCCCTGCACATGTGTAACACCCCAACTCACAAAGAGCCTGGAATGCTACTGGAACTAAACTAACCTAGCACAAATTACAAATTTTCAGCAGAGTTTCCTTTGTTTAATCAGCTATATTGAGAGTTCAATAATAAAACATGGCCTTTAACAATATTTCTCATAATCAAGTCTACTCATTCATGCATGATAATCAAATGAACATACCAAGACTGGCAACCTCATTATTACAAATAATCAGATACTCAAACCAAAACCATATATGGTGATAACCAAACAGTTTATTTATTTCTAAATTGGTGCTAAGTGGCAAACGCCTTAAGAGTGTGAGATAGTGAGTGCATCAACTTCTATTCCCTCCCATGCATGTCGTTCCTGCCTCTGGTACCTAAAACACATTAAAGCAAGGGTGAGCCTAAAGACTCAGCAAGTATCAACAAGGCCATAAACAAGAACACAAACATAGCATCGATGATCCTCAATTAACATCACACTAAACATAGCCATTTAACTCATGATATGCAACCAATGCAATGCTCCTTTGAACTTTATCTCTTTCGCATTTTACCGTGTAATGCGGGGTATACAACCGTCAGATATACCCTTGCACGTGCCCTCCGCACAGGGACCAATAGCCTATACACCACATGTATAGGGACCTTTGCCCATCATCTTAATGATGGGGACCTCTTTGTTCATTAGCCCACATTCCACGAATGTGGGACCTCAAGCCCGTTATCTACATGACGGGACTCAATCGCATGTGCTTGGTCACCACGTGACCAAGGCACTCAGATGCTCTCAACATGCATATGCACCATGATAACATTTTCATATGCAGGAATACAACATATTCTCATTAGCACGAAAGCAATAACAACATGCGGAAGAACCTTTAACCATAACTAGCAGTCATCAAAATAAATAGTAACTCATCTCATAAGCGTGCATGCATGGCTATACGATCAAGATACACCACAATCATATCATGCAAGCATACATATATTATAGCCCGAATACTTGCCTCAACCGTATGAGAACGGTGGACGCGACGAGGTGCGCCCGGGATCACGCTCCCACCGAATTTTAAGATAACCCAATCTAAGACCAACATACTGAACCAAGAGCATAAGAACAACACAAATGAACTTGCTAAACCCCCAAGTGTTTCCCAACTTCCAATTTCTAGCGATCGATTTGGCGCTGCATGTAGACAGTCAACTTCTAAAATACATAACTTTCTGCTCAGAATCCAAATAAGATGATCTTAGACTTTCTGAAAAGTTAATTAAATTACCTAAATAAACCTAGTTGGGGAGCCCTTTGATTCTTCCATTTACTTCCCCTACCAAGCCAATCTATAGAACATCGAATTCACGTCGGGTTCTTTGGACAAAGGCACTAAAACCACCATAACTTTTGCTACGAAAGTCCGAATCTTACGTTCTTTATCTCTCTGAAAAGGTATAGAAATTACCCACTTTTTCGTTATATTGAGATTGTAATATCCCGTATATCGGTAAGAGAGAAACTTGTTTGGAAGAGAAAATTAAATTAAATTTAAGGATTCTGTTAGAATTGGGAATTTGGGCCTCCACCAAAGCTAAGGGCTGTCTTTGGCCGCCATGAAGTGGGCCATTAAGGGGAGGCGCCCTAAGGCCCATGGCCCAAGCTGCCCTTTTTCCTCCTAAAACCCTAGACAACCACCCTCATTATCAGAGCACGGATGTGTAGCGCGCCCTGTGCTGTAGCGCCGCAGTCTGTAGCACGCCCCATACACCCCTTCATCCTGCTGCCATTGGCCAAAAGGAAGAGGAGAAAGGGATTTCGGCAAGAGAAGAAAGGAGAAAGGAAGAGAAGAGAAGGGATCTTCTTCGGGTGTTTGATCAGCGTCTTCCTAGGGTTCTACAAGGGTAACGAATACCGATCCTCGTCGCTTGATTAGTGGTAGATGCGATTTGGTTCATATTTGATTAGATCGAACTGCTGCGTTCAGAAAATCAATTCTGTCCAGAATGTTGCGGGGTCTGTTTCGTGGTTTTAGAGGCCGAATCTGAGATGATCATCTCCTGGAGTTATGTAGGTCTTGTTCTTAGCTTTCGTTGGCCGCCAAGATCACCTCATTCCGACTTTCGAGTCAAAAGTTATGATAGATTTATTATCTACTGTCCAGAATCCTGACGAGAAATAGCAGTCTCTGTATAGGTTGATTTATGGCCTAGTTAGAGGGTGATTCAGAGGTCTTGCCCATAACAAATTTTGAAGGTTATATCACTAGCTTTCAGGATTGATAAAGAACACCTCATTTGGATTTATAGATAAAAAGTTATGCACTTTTCTTTGTGACTGTCCAGATTGTATGTCAGTCTGTCCAGTTTGTATGTCGGTTTCTATCTTTAATTTTGACCCGTGTGCCACTTTTTGTTAAAGACAATATATGAATGTCGTACAACTAAGTTATTGTAGATAATTCGATAACCTTTTCAGATTGATAAAGAATGTTCAATTTGGAGTTGTACAACAAAAGTTATGGATATTTTATTTTAGCCAATATTTCTGTCAATTAATTCAGTCAACAGATTTGAGCCGTGGGCCAAATTTTATTAGAGGCAAAATCTGAACTTTGCCCAACTAGAGTATTGTAGATATGTCAGTTAAGAATCCATGGAAATTGGTCTCACCTCATTCCGAGTTCCAGACCAATAGATATGTCAATTACCGTGCTGCTGTCCAGAATTAAGTTATGTCAGAAATTGTTGATTTCATTTTAAGTTTTGTATTAATGACTAGAGTCATCGTGAAGCGATGTTTAACGTCGATTAGTAGTGTTGGGTATATTATGTCCTTATTGAAATTATTTTACTTGTTTAGGAGGTGAAGCCTCGGGTTTAGAGTATCACCTTTGCCGACTAACGCGTCGTGATCGCGAAGGCAAGTACATTGCCACCCTTAATGATTGTGATTGATGAATGTTTATATGGTCATGCTGTGATTTGGTATGATACGAGAGAAGATGGATTGTCTATGTTCTTTCATATGTGTTGAATCCATGTTTTGTTATCATGTCTTTCAATATTCAGATTTCATTCTATGCATTCATTATGCATGTTTCTCCACTAAAGTGGATTGCAAGTCCCACCATTCCGCAGGGCGTGTTGACATTGTCATGTCCGCCCACGGAGTGGATTTGAAAGACCCATTAATTCTGAATGGGCATGTAAGACCCATTAACTCCGGGATGGGCAATGTTGGACACCCGTATGAAACGTTCTTCATACGGAAGTGGATCCCGCATTTTTGTTAAGATGCGGGCTTGAGTGAACACCGCGGGTGTTTCACCGCTATACTGGTATATGCATGTGTGCAGTCCATTCCTTTGATTTTGAGCATTCATATCATGTCTTCATATGTAGTCGGTTGTGATGTGATCGAACTCGATGATGAGATTGTCTTATTCATATTGAATGATTATCATATTGATATATGTACTTGCCGAGTCATGGACTCACTCTTGCGTTGTTTGTTTATTTTAGGTAACCCCGATGTTGGCTCACTTGGGAGGAGTAGACACGCACTACTCGCTCACATCACCCTATTCATGTTCAGGATTAAATTTAGTTCTATCTTACATTCGTTAATGATGAACTGTAATAATTAAATTATAATTGGTGAAGGAAGGATACCTTCTCCACATTGAGGTTGATTTATTATCGCATATGAACTTTCATTATCAATGAACTGAAATAAATAGTTTAGATGGTGAAGGAAGGATACCTTCATCATGTCCCGGTTGTTTTGATACTATCATTAGTTGATTTTATTCAAATTCTCCGCAATATGGATGTATGTTAGATGTTTTAGGTGACATCTTGGCTTCGAATAGCCGTGGTGTTACAGCTTGGTATCGAGCGGCTTTAGGTCCGTGGTAATTAAGTTATTAAATTGACACACCTGTACATGAGGTGGGGTTTGGGTAATCCATCGATTCGTATTTCTAGTGGTGTGTTTCATCATATTGAACTGTTCTTGAATTTCTTCAGACTATCGTTCTTGTTGTTAATATGAACTAATACTATGATTGTCATGAGATGGTCCTGTATATTCATAATTGAGTATTTTGGTGAAGCGTGTTGTTAACGGATGATAAGAAGTGGAGATCGTGGTTGTTACTCGATTCACTGTGTTACACCACCGTTCGCAGACGTGGTTAGAGGAGTAGTGACCCGAATACCGTAGTTTCAAGTGTTAAGCGTGAGTTGCTTTAGAAAGTTGTTCTCTTCCTTGAATTCGATTTTGGCGCTTCTTGTCCTGTGGTGGTTGATGAATTTCTCCGGGTTTGTGGTTCATGATAGTTTATGGTTTTCGAGATCCTCTTGGTTCTCTCAAACAATTATTGCTTTTCGATCGTTGAGTTGCTTTTACTACTTGTGATCGTTGTCAATTGGCAAGATTGATGTTTTCATGGTTGCTCCTTCTTTCTCATTGAAAAAATGACTCATTTACTCGCTTGATAGCTTGGTTAGTGAGAGTTTCCACTGTAAGTTCGTTTGCATGGAAAAGCTTTTGCTTTATGTGTTTCTTTTGGATTACTTCAACGTTGAAATTTGAAGTCTCTCTTTGTCAAGTAAGACGTTAGAATCCTTTTGTGATGACTTGCCATGCTTAAAATGAGAAGTTATAACTAAACGAATAAATTGCTATGATGTGGGTTACAAGTTGGGTTTTAGCATGGTGCAAATCAATTATTCTTAACTACCATCCATGAAATTGAAATTTATTAATTTGAAATATCCTTGTATTTGATAATCGTGTATGTTAAATAAAGATTGTCCATATCCATTCGTAACCTATAGATCTTACATAAGAGCTAGATTTATCTATTTCTGGTATGCAAAAATTGTTGAAACTTGTATAAAGTACCGGATGGGTGCTGTGTATCGATTCATGAAACCTTGTTTATAGGAAATTATGTTAGTGAATCTTTAATCATGTTTTGAAATGATTTGAATAAAGGTGAAATGTGAATCTATGTTTATATTTGGTTATGTGATTGCAAATGGAATTAGTACCGTATGTATACACATGGTTAGTACAATCATCAATTGTTAATGAGTTCAAGAAGGTGTTGAGCAACACCAACAGTTGAGTAGATGAATTTCGTAAGTAGTCTTTGATAGCGCATGTTGTGATATTGTTATTGCTTAGCATAATCTGGTTATAATAAATTTGTTTCAACCTTGTGGTTTGTATTCCTTTGGGAAGTTTTAGGATGGAGTAATAAAGTTTGATGATTCTTGGTACTAGTGTATGTTGTCGATGTTATTAAATCACAAAATGTGAGAATGAGGTTAATTCGTGGTAATTTGATCACCCATGGTGATATTCTCTAAATGATCAAATTTCAAGATTTGTATTCATGATCTTTTGGGGTTCAGCTTTATGTGGTAAATGAAGTTTATCGAGTAACGATATGTTACAAAGTTGCAGTGGTTCTTTAGTGATGCAAGTGCTTCGATTTTGAATACTTATTTGTTCTTATCTCATAAGGTTCGATATTCTATTCTTGTGAGGCTTATGCTCAACTATGGACTCCACTTATGTTCTGTGAGTTCATTGCTTAATTGGTTTCTTCTCTTGGTCCCATGTTGGTCTGAGTGGTGGATGAGTTTTCTAGTTGGTGAAAATCGTTTCCATTTGTCTCTTCTTTTGAGAAAGAATCAATTCATTCTTTTCACGTGGGTCTTTTGAAGTGTTTTCTAATTGTTGTTGTGAAATTGATGTTAATACCCATAGTAATTTGATCACCTTTGGTGATATCGTTCAGATGAGAATAATTCAAGTTTAGCTTTCGTGATATTTTCTTTGAGCCCATGAATCATCTGGTAGCTGAAATTATTTTAAATAAATTAAGGTATTGGATTGTCCTGTTGCTTCTTAAGAGATTTGTGTGATTTAATTTTAAAGGCTCTTTGGTCTGAGTTGGCAACGTGAGGTTGCAATCAAAGAAGTTATGTTGGTTCCTTTAAGAGGAGAATAATCTACTTGCTTTTCGCGAAATCAGAATTGAAAATGTTTCGAGTTTGGTGGTGAGATTATTTGGATCTCATGTTTCTTGTGTAGTTGAACTGTTTCAACAAATATGACGTATTGAAGAATTTCATTGGTTCTTAATTAGTCCTTGTGGTTTGGACTAAAGATCTTATCTTGTACGTTGTGGCAAAGCGATGTTAGTAAAAAAATTAATTTCAAAGTGTTAAAGGAAAGAGTGTGAGGAATATTTGAGAATTTGAGTCAAGTTTTGTAACTTGTGGTTATTTGAATTGTTCATAAACTTTTGCTCTTTACACTCAAGAGTTGTCGAGTTTCAATCGCAATGTCATTTCTCTTATTGGTGGTTATTTGCTATTCCCTTTCGAGGATGCGTGCACTCCATTGTGAACTCAATTTTTGTTTTCCTGGATCTTCTTTACAGATTATTTCTTTTGGTCTCGTGCTCACCGTGAGCAGCAGATTTTTTTCCTATGTGGTGAAATTTGTTCTTGTTCGCCTCTTTCTTTTGAGAAAGGATCAACCGCTTTGTCTTTGAAAGTTTTACAAATCGTAAGTTGTTAATTGGTTTGGTGGTGGTTAAGTGATTGTAGGGGTGAGATTTTGCTACCCGCTTATTGGAGGAGTAATAGAAGATGAGTTGGTTTTGACTGAGCCTCTTGGAGGAAGTTGATTCGAGATGGGATGTATGGTTTCAAGTAAACCGTATATTGTTCGACTAAGTAGGACCTATGGTATAGTGTAGTTCCGAACTTTGGTTCATGTTGAAATGTTGGGGATTATCAAATGTATGGAAACCTTAATCAATGTTATAGAGTAAAACAATTGGAAAGTATTGCGATGTTGTGTGAGTGATTCCTGATGATGTCAATGAGTGAGTATGTCGGATTTGTGGGGATGTTAGAGATTTAATCCGATGATTTCACTATTTGTTATAAGAGGAATTCGTTGTAGAGGTCTCGGAGGTTAAATTTGGGCTTTTCATTTTCATGCTAGACTTTTGGTCGCCCAAAGATTTGCGTAGAGGGATAGAAAGCTGGAGTATTCGAGTAGCGGAATGATTGTCGATAGAACTCTTTTGATGTAGTTCATGAGCGGGTGTACTGAGGATTCTGACGTGTTATTCTTGAAAGTTGGAGGTGATAATATTGCATGGGTTTTTGAGGTGCTTTGGTGCCTTCTATCAAATTAATGTCATCAGTTGAAGGAGTTCTCTAGAGTGTTCAGTGGAATCAATAGAGTCTCTCTACAAAGGTGTGGATGATGTATTTCGGTTTAAGCCTAATTTGAGGATGTTAAACTAAGAGGTTTGAGCCCGTGTGGTATGCGATGAATTCGACGAATTCCAAGGTCTGAGAGAGATTTATTCCAAAAAGTGAAACTAAGAAAAAAAAATGTCTTTTTGAGTAGTGAAGCGTTTTATTTATTCTCACATGAGCTTTGTGTTGTTGGTCGATGTCCTTGGCAATTTGAGTTGGCACTTTGTACTAGTATGTATGTTTCTTTCCAATTCAGCAAAAAAATATATAAATAAATAAATAATAAAGGAAGTTTTTATTTGGGCATTTAAAATGATTCCTCCTTTGGTTTTCGTGGTGTTCATTCGTAAACCGCCTATTTAGAAAGTGGAATTGTTTTCGTGATGAATCACAAATTTGGGATTTTACACTTTTGGTGAAGAGTTAGTATTGCGTGGTTGCGATGAGGACTCTATTTCCATTGGCTTTTTTTGAGAATTGGTGGTTTAGGAACCACTCTGTTGTACACTCTTGTTTAACGGAGTTGTCCTTTCTTAGATGAAGAGTTCGATTTTGAGCCCGTTGTGTGTTTTCGTACCAAAGGAGTTTGTCTCGTGTTCATTCGCTCGTTTCCAACAATGGCGAAATTAGGAAGTTGGCGACGCTTTGACCGCCTAAGGTCCATATGCGAAGAACGCAACATCCGCGTGTTCTCGTGCCGAGTGAGTATTGGGCCATTCAAAGTTTGAGTTTTCATTAAAAACGTTGACCATCGAGTAAGGTCTTACATTCGATCCTCTTCGATGAGTATACTTGGAAAGTTCGGGTTGAGTGTTAGGGACGGATGTCGCTTTACATCTTTGTGTTGTGGTCTCCTCAATTCGGAGAGGCCATTTGGGAGTTGGAGTTTCGTATGCGTGAGCATTATCCGGTTTGATCACTTGTGCACGTGGTTATCGTTAATAGTTCTCGATTGTGGTTGTCCTTTCGCAAGATCGTGTGAGGATTCGGTCTAACTCGCTTAAGGGGGTAGAATGTAATATCCCGTATATCGGTAAGAGAGAAACTTGTTTGGAAGAGAAAAATTAAATTAAATTTAAGGATTCTGTTAGAATTGGGAATTTGGGCCTCCACCCAAGCTAAGGGCTGTCTTTGGCCGGCCATGAAGTGGGCCATTAAGGGAGGCGCCCTAAGGCCCATGGCCCAAGCTGCCCTTTTCCTCCTAAAACCCTAGACAACCACCTCACATCAGAGCACTGCATCGTAGCGCCGCCTGTGCATTGTAGCGCCGCAGTCTGTAGCACGCCCCATACACCCCTTCATCCTGCTGCCATTGGCCAAAAGGAAGAGGGAGAAAGGGATTTTGCAAGAGAAGAAAGGAGAAAGGAAGAGAAGAGAAGGGATCTTCTTCTGGTGTTTGATCAGCGTCTTCCTAGGGTTCTACAAGGGTAACGAATACCGATCCTCGTCGTTTGATTAGTGGTAGTGTAACATCCTCATTTTCAACTTGTGTTTCAATGTAAGAAAATGAGTAGAAATTAAAACTTTTCTTTCACCCTTCGTTGATGAACTTTTCAAATTCTTGCAAAGGAATTTTGGGAAATTCAAAATCAAAATCCTCATTTCTCTCAGTCAAAACCTCCTTGGTGAAATCCTGTGGCAAACCCTTGAAATAATTTTCTTTGGTTCTAGGTTTGCTTGGTGACACCTCTGATTATCTCATGATTCTCAAAAATTATTTGGTGATTTTGGAGGCAAGTCAAACCACCAAAAGCTTGGTCAAACCCTAGAATCAACCTTCTGGAATTTCTTGAGAAAATTCAATTGCACCAAAGTCACTGGAAATTTTATGGGAGATTAATCCTAAAATCAGGAAGCTCCAGTTAAAATTTCATCAATTTTGGAGTTGATTTGATACCTTAATTAATTTCCCAAAGTCCAGCTCCCAATTTTAAACCCTGGTCTGAGTCAGACTTGGACTCAGACCCGAGTCCGACCTCCAGGTCTTGGTCGCACCGAGCCGCCTAACCGCGTCGGGCTCGGGCAGTTGGGCGCGTGGGTATCGGCCCGTAGATCTCAATCCCACCGCCTGTGTGCTTGGGTCCGTGACTTAGGGTCCGACTCAGCCCTCTCGTGCACTTTCGGCTCGAGCCGTTTTCTATCGCTGACTGGTGGTCCCGCCCACCTCCTGGTCATCTTCCTTCTCCCGTCGCGCACCTGTGTCTGGGCCGGAGCAAAGTCAGCAAGGAGGGCAGTGCCTTGTCACCTCAGTGAAGCCTTTAAACGGCTCCCTCTATGCCGCATTTATTGCTCACCTTGCGACCGCCCCCGAAGTCCATTTTCCAACTGCTCCAATCCTCTCGGTGCCTTTTGACCTCACCCTGACCCGAGCTCCAACCGAGGGAGGTTGCCGTTGCTCCTCTTCGCCCCTCGACTTTTAGTAGCCCCAGAGCTCCCCCTTGGCCTCATTTCCGCACCTTTTGCATGTCCTAAGCTCTCACTCTGGGAACCAAATCGTATAGCGCTGGAGTCACCTTCCGCCATTGTTGGCCGCAGAGCTCCTCATCGCCGGCGGTGCTCCAGGGTCCCCTGGCCCCTCTTCTAGCATCGCAACGTTCCTTTCGACCTCCTGGTCTGGTCCCCTAACTTGGTTTGGCTTATGCTCGCAGGAGCAACAATCAAGGTCTGAGCACAGCCCTGCTTTCACCGAAACCGCCGCTTCGCCCTCCTCTCAGAAGGTTGCCCCCTCCTCCAATTCAGCGCTCTTGGACCTTCGGTGAATCCTTCAGGAGCTAACCGCACCACTCTCTGGCCCTCTTTTGCGCAGGAGCTTTTCCTCTGCATCGCCTTCCTGGCTCGGCATAGGCCTCGTCACGAACGCCGCGACCTCCCTTGAACCTCCTCCGCCCGGTGAGCTCGCGATGACCTCCCAAAGCTTAAGCTCCGGTAGTTTAGGTCGCGGTGAAGTTTTTCTCTGTTTGTTGTTCCGCACCTAGTCCTCGCTCGTTAGGCTCACGGCGATTTGAGTCGCTCCGCGACAAAACTACCCTCCAAATGTTAGCAATGGTATTGCGAACGTTTTGCCCCATTCACCGCGCCGCCTTGGCGTGGCGCCGGAACGAGCCGTGACCAAAGCCGTGTCCCGGTCCGTTGTCGCGTTTTGTCAAGTCTTTGGACCTCCTCGGGTTCATCGTGACCGCCCAAGACGACCCGGTGTTAGATCTCGTCCGTAGGATCCGGTCGCAAAAACTCAAGCCCGGGACCTCTTCGTTTAATCCTAGCCCTTATTGATCTCTTCGTGATTAGATCTAACCGCTGATCCCTTTTTCTCGCTTAAACCTAAGTCCTAGAACCTCCTTGTTGTGGTCGAGCTGCTCTTGAGCTCTTCAAATTGATCTTGACCATTAGATCTCCTTATATAAGTCTCTAGGTGCAGGACCTCCCGCTGAAATCCCGGCCGTTAAGGACCTCCGTAGTTAAATCCTAGCCGTTAGGATCACCCTCCGCCTTGGGGTCCTCTTTGCAAAAGACCTCCCTTGGTCGCTTTCTAAAACCACCCGGAGCCACCCCGAGGTCCTTTTTGCAAAAGACCACCTCGGTCCTTGTAAAGTAGCCACAGACCTCCCCGCTTAGATCTGGGACCGTTAGGACCTCCCGGTGAGATCCTAGCCGCCCCGACCTCCTCCACTCAGATCCGGGCCGCTCAGACCTCCCATGGAGATCCGAATCGCCTGCACTCTCTCTGTTAACACTGTCGCGTAGGACCTCCCGCGAAGATCATGGCCATCCATGACCTCCTCGGTGAGATCCCACCATCCACATGTCTCTCTCGCTAACTAGCCGCCCCGACCTCCTCGCTTTCATCTTAGCCGCTCACGACCTCCCCGGAAATCGTGGCCGCCTAGGACCTCCTTTAGCTCAGTAGCTTTAGGACCTCCTCCTCGGTCTAAACCGTTAGATCTAGATCTAACGGCTAAGACCTCCTCCGTAGATTTAACCCTAGGACCTTGATCTAACGATCCCGACCACCTTTAGGCGCGAGGACCTCCTCCGTGTGCGCTGTGGCGTGCACCGGTCGTAGCCGCTGGGTTCAAGATCTACGCTTAGACCTCCTCGCTAGATCTTGCCGCCTAGGACCTCCTCGTTAGATCCGCATCACGAGTCTAGATCTAACGGCTAAGACCTCCCTAAGCGCGATGAGGTCTTTGCGCCTGTGTGCTCGTGCGGGTTTCAAGATCGAGATCGTGAGCCGTGCGATCTTTGATCAACGCCCACGACCTCCCGCTTTTATGGGTTTTCCGTTTTAGTCCGAGAAGCTTTTATTTGCACATATTAATTGTTTTAAACTTCAAAATTGCATAACTTTTTCTCTCAGAGCTCCAAATTTAACAAACTAAAGTTCTATAAATGCATCTGTTAAAGTGCTTTAGCTTAGTATAGGTTTTGCAAGAGTCTTTAATACTGAAATTAATCATGTCTTAGATTTAAAACTTAGAAAAATCATAACTAAATCATTTTAACTCCAAATGACCTGAAATTTTATATGGGTTACCACTATACCAGTAGGTAGCTACCATAAAAGTTTCAGCTTCAAAATCTTTCTAGAAAATATTTTTGCTACAGTGTTAATTATGGCCGAAATTAGGTTTTTAGAGAATATCTTTTGCACCACAAATCCAAATTAAGTTTTTCCAGTTTCTATGTCTAGGTATGTTCGTATTTTACCTTGTGTATAAATTTCGTCACATTTGGATAAATTTTGCTTGCTCTTTTGTTTAAGTGTTACTCGTCTTATTGGTTGTTTTCGCTCTTTCGCTTAGGATTCGATATTTGCGGTAATCCCGAGAACGACCCTCCGCAACAAGTTGAGCAACAGCAAGCAGGCAAGCAGTTTGATCATTTCCCATTAATCCCATTACTTTTAAAGTCTAATATTTTGTTTAACTTCTATGTATGCATTGCTATTTTGTTGTTAAATTGATTAGTTAGACCTCTAGTTGCATAATCTGTAGGTAAATAATTATCCTCTACTACCTGAGCCTAGGTTATTTGCTGTGATTAGAGTTCGTTGGATGAGCTCTTGTCACTTAGTAGATTCGAATAAATATTGCTTAGCCATGCCTAGCATCGGTAGTATTGGGCGATCATCGACTTAGTCGGTGATCTTGATCACACAACTACTTATACTACTCCATTATGTCCAACCCTTGTGTCTTATTGATTTACAAATCAAAAACTGAAAACAAAACTATATCTTGACTTGGGCACAATGGTATGTTGATGTGATCTGTTGGGTGTGTGGAATGGTGCCTAAGTCCCTAAGGACCGAGTTACTTGTGCCATTGATCCAAGCAATTATTGCGTGCTAACCACACGAGGGGGATATGGAACCTCTCTTGACTAAGTACTTTGGGAGGTGTTAATTATGAGCTGGTCGGTGGGTGTGTTCCTGTGTGTGTGTGTTGTGGTGTTGGAGGGGAGCATTGGCAGACCGGTTAGGCTGTCGAATGTGTCTTTCTCCCGTGGGTTGCGGCTCTTAATTAGCATCGTCCATTGGAAAGCGTCTTGTTAGACTTAGCCATGTCTGCATACCAAAGGAAGTGTGCTAACCGTGGCTGGTGGAAAGGCGGTCTATCGTGTGGGTACATTGGTACACCCCGCAGGTTAAAACTATTCGAATAGCCTCGCCCTAGGTTATGGACACGCTTGGTTATTTCCCACAAGAACTAGACTACAACCTTTTAAAAAACTTAAACTTGACATGGGTGGTATGAAGGGTACTTCATGCTATTGTTGTGGTGACTATGGGTTAGTCACTTCTAGGTTGGTGTTGTTCTCATCTATGTTATTATCGTCTCTCTTTATTTGAACAATAAAAGTTAATTGCAAACTTGCTTTGAATCTATTACCTTATTGTAAATGAAAACTTGCTTTATGCTGAAAATAAGTCCAAAGCCTCATCCACTTAAATAAAGCTTGCATGTAGTTAATTATAGTTCGTTATCTCACACGTCAGTCTTGCAGTACAAAACAAGTTTTGTACTCATCCGCTTTGCTTAATATTAATTGTTGCAGAGGAAGAAGGTGAGCCCCAAGGGCCTCACTTTTGTGAGTGTGGCTTGCACTGCTTGGGACGATTAGCTTGGCGGTCCGGTTGGTTGCCTTGTGGGTAAAGGCACACCGATTGGCTTTTGTTTATTGCCATCTTATGGCCATTTTGCTTCCGCTGTGTATTTATCTATTTGTATGTCTTTTGGCCGGTCGGCCTTTCTTTTGTAATAACTCTCTTTATATTATCTATGTCTTTCAGTTGTTGCTTTTTGCTTTGGCTCTATGTGTATGAATGGAATTGATGCATGATTTTGTAACGGGGTGTGTATACTGCATTTCTGGGAAGTATACATATCTCGAGGCTTGGTTTATTTGATTTGTACTGTTAGGACCAAGTGGATGGTTAAACAGTACAAGCCGAATAAACCGGGGTCCTCACAGGTAGATGCGATTTGGTTCATATTTGATTAGATCGAACTGCTGCGTTCAGAAAATCAATTCTGTCCAGAATGTTGCGGGGTCTGTTTCGTGGTTTTAGAGGCCGAATCTGAGATGATCATCTCCTGGAGTTATGTAGGTCTTGTTCTTAGCTTTCGTTGGCCGCCAAGATCACCTCATTCCGACTTTCGAGTCAAAAGTTATGATAGATTTATTATCTGCTGTCCAGAATCCTGACGAGAAATAGCAGTCTCTGTATAGGTTGATTTATGGCCTAGTTAGAGGGTGATTCAGAGGTCTTGCCCATAACAAATTTTGAAGGTGATATCACTAGCTTTCAGGATTGATAAAGAACACCTCATTTGGATTTATAGATCAAAAGTTATGCACTTTTCTTTGTGACTGTCCAGATTGTATGTCAGTCTGTCCAGTTTGTATGTCGTTTCTATCTTTAATTTTGACCCGTGTGCCACTTTTTGTTAAATACAATATATGAATGTCGTGCCAACTAAGTTATTGTAGATAATTCGATAACCTTTTCAGATTGATAAAGAATGTTCAATTTGGAGTTGTACAACAAAAGTTATGGATATTTTATTTTAGCCGATATTTCTGTCAATTAATTCAGTCAACAGATTTGAGCCGTGGGCCAAATTTTATTAGAGGCAAAATCTGAACTTTTGCCCAACTAGAGTATTGTAGATATGTCAGTTAAGAATCCATGGAAATTGGTCTCACCTCATTCCGAGTTCCAGACCAATAGATATGTCAATTACCGCTCTGCTGTCCAGAATTAAGTTATGTCAGAAATTGTTGATTTCATTTTAAGTTTTGTATTAATGACTAGAGTCATCAGGGAAGCAGTGTTTAACGTCGATTAGTAGTGTTGGGTATATTATGTCCTTATTGAAATTATTTTACTTGTTTAGGAGGTGAAGCCTCGGGTTTAGGAGTATCACCTTTGCCGACTAACGCTGTCGTGATCGCGAAGGCAAGTACATTGCCACCCTTAATGATTGTGATTGATGAATGTTTATATGGTCATGCTGTGATTTGGTATGATACGAGAGAATATGGATTGTCTATGTTCTTTCATATGTGTTGAATCCATGTTTTGTTATCATGTCTTTCAATATTCAGATTTCATTCTATGCATTCATTATGCATGTTTCCTCCACGAAAGTGGATTGCAAGTCCCACCATTCCAGTGGGGCGTGTTGGACATTGTCATGTCCCGCCCACGGAGTGGATTTGAAAGACCCATTAATTCCGAATGGGCATGTAAGACCCATTAACTCCAAGATGGGCAATGTTGGACATCCGTATGAAACGTTCTTCATACGGAAGTGGATCCCGCATTTTTGTTAAGATGCGGGCTTGAGTGAACACCGACGGGTGTTTCACTGGCTATACTGGTATATGCATGTGTGCAGTCCATTCCTTTGATTTTGAGCATTCATATCATGTCTTCATATGTAGTCAGTTGTGATGTGATCGAACCTGATGATGAGATTGTCTTATTCATATTGAATGATTATCATATTGATATATGTACTTGCTGAGTCATGGACTCACTCTTGCGTTGTTTGTTTATTTTAGGTAACCCCTGATGTTGGCTCACTTGGGAGGGAGTAGACACGCACTACTCGTTCACATCACCCTATTCATGTTCAGGATTAAATTTAGTTCTATCTTACATTCGTTAATGATGAACTATAATAATTAAATTATAATTGGTGAAGGAAGGATACCTTCTCCACATTGAGGTTGATTTATTACTGCATATGAACTTTCATTATCAATGAACTGAAATAAATAGTTTAGATTGTGAAGGAAGGATACCTTCATCATGTCCTGGTTGTTTTGATACTATCATTAGTTGATTTTATTCAAATTCTCCCGCAATATGGATGTATGTTAGATGTTTTAGGTGACATCTTGGCTTCCGAATAGCCAGGGTGTTACAGAGATCCTCCCCCTTTTTGTGGTGCTTCCGCCATTGCTGCCGGCCAAAGGAAGGGAGAAGAGAAGGGAGAAGAGAAGGAAGCGGGATCTCCATCCGGAGTTCGCTATCTTCAGCGGCATCAAGGGTAACTCGTCGTTTGATGTTGGGTAATTAGTCGTAGAAGAGGAATCGGGTGGTTTTTGGCTAGGTTGCAATCTGTCCGCTGTAGTTGCAGATTCGTCCAGTAGCTTGCGCAGTCAATTTCATGTGTTTAGATGCCGAATTAGGAGTTTTGGTCTCCTAGAGATATGTAGGTATTGTTCTTATCTTTCATTGGCCGCCAAGAACGCTCAAATCCGATTAACGGTTAGAAAGTTATGAATTTTTTAGTATCGCTGTCCTGTTGATCTGTCAGTATTGGGACAGTCTGTAGAAATCTCAATTAATCTATTAGTTAAAGACGAAATTAGAGGATCTCAATATAACGAAAAAAGTGGGTAATTTCTATACCTTTACAGAGAGATAAAGAACGTAAGATTCGGACTTTCGTAGCAAAAGTTATGGTGGTTTTAGTGCACTGTCCAAAGAACCCGATGTGAATTCTGATGTTCTATAGATTGGCTTGGTAGGGGAAGTAAATGGAAGAATCAAAAGGGCTCCCCAACTAGGTTTATTTAGGTAATTTAATTACCTTTTCATAAAGTCTAAGATCATCTTATTCGGATTCCTGAGAAGAAAGTTATGTATTTTAGAAGTTGACTGTCTAGAGTGTGCGCCAAATCGATCGCTAGAAATTGGAAGTTGGGAAACACTTGGGGGGGTTTAGCAAGTTCATTTGTGTTGTTCTTATGCTCTTGGTTCAGTATGTTGGTCTTAGATTGGGTTATCTTAAAATTCAGGTGGGAGCGTGGTCCCGGGGCAGCACCTCGTCGCTGGCCCACCGCTCTCGCACGGTTGAGGCAAGTATTCGGCTATAATATATGTATGCTTGCATGATATGATTGTGGTGTATCTTGATCGATAGCCATGCATGCCTGCTTATGAGATGAGTTACTATTTATTTTGATGATCGCTAGTTATGGTTAAAGGTTCTTCCGCATGTTGTTATTGCTTTCGTGCTAATGAGAATATGTTGTATTCCCGCATATGAAAATGTTATCATGGTGCATATGCATGTTGAGAGCATACAGTGCCTTGGTCATGTGGTGACCAAGCACATGCGATTGAGGTCCCCGCCATGTAGATAACGGTTGAGGTCCCTACATTCGTGGAATGTGGGCTAATGAACAAAGAGGTCCCCATCATTAAGATGATGGGCAAAGGTCCCTATACATGTGGTGTATAGGTTATTGGTCCCCGTGCCGAGGCATGCAAGCAAGGTATACAATGACGGTTGTATACCCGCATTACCGGTAAAATGCGAAAAGAGATAAAGTTCAAAGGAGCATTGCATTGGTTGCATATCATGAGTTAAATGGCTATGTTTAGTGTGATGTTAATTGAGGATCATCGATGCTATGTTTGTGTTCTTGTTTATGGCCTTGTTGATACTTGCTGAGTCTTTAGGCTCACCCTTGCTTTAATGTGTTTTAGGTACCAGAGGCAGGAACGACATGCATGGGAGGGAATAGAAGTTGTTGCACTCACTATCTCACACTCTTAAGGCGTTTGCCACTTAGCACCAATTTAGAAATAAATAAACTGTTTGGTTATCACCATATATGGTTTTGGTTTGAGTATCTGATTATTTGTAATAATGAGGTTGACAGTCTTGGTATGTTCATTTGATTATCATGCATGAATGAGTAGACTTGATTATGAGAAATATTGTTAAAGGCCATGTTTTATTATTGAACTCTCAATATAGCTGATTAAACAAAGGAAACTCACTAAAATTTGTAATTTGTGCTAGGTTAGTTTAGTTCCAGTAGCATTCCAGGCTCTTTGTGAGTTGGGGTGTTACAACATGATGACCTCCTGCTCAGACAGCTGGCGTGACAGGTGAAGAAGTATTGCGCGCAATTTGCTCCAAAATGCGCGTTTGGTCCATTCGGTTGCGCTCAATTTGCATGAGCACATCAGCCATAGTGGGTGGTGGAGGAAGCTCCACTTCCTGGGAACCACCTTGCGGACCATGAGAACCAGAGGGTTCAGTCTGCTCCCCCTGAGAGTGGGGCATTGGGGTTGATATGCCCTTCCCTTGTTGTGTCTGCGCACGAGTAGTGGGTCCTGTCATCCTGTTACCACACAATGGTTAACAACATAACAAGGAGATACTCGGGCAAGCACAAACAAAATTATAAATAGAAAAGCACGAACACTACACTTATAATGCATTATGTTATGTCATGCATTCAAATCAACATCAAAACCATAAACTTTATACATTCAGCAAAAGAAGTTCGATGCCAGTCTCATATATAATAGTCGGCTATCACATTTATAATACAAACCAAAAGTATGACTTACATATATTTTACAAAATACCTGTAATACCCGAAGTCTATTTAAGTGAAAAGAAAGTATTAGAGAGAAGAACCAACTAGAAAAAAATAGAATTAACAGAGGATTAGAAGGGGTTTGTGCAATTATTCGACAACCTGGGCCTCAGGCTTTGGACCAAGAGGCCCAGGAGGGGCCGACCACCATTAAAAAGAGGGGGGAAACCCTAGGGTGGTACTATAGCATGGCGTGCTACAGTAGCCGCCACTGCTACAGTACTCCCCATGAACAGTACCGCCCCCGCCTCCTTGCGCCGTCTCCTTCTGGTGCTGCCGACCAAAAAGAAGAAGAAGAAGAAGAAGAAGAAGAGGAAGTGGAAGAGGGAGAGGATCTCCTTCGTAGGGGTGGTTCGTCATCTCCCTACGATTCTTCAAGGGTAACCTCAATTCCCCTTTGATCCGATGCGTTTTTGGATAGTTAATCAATGTCGGTAGTACTGTCGCCTAAGGGCAGATCGTGTTAGAGGGACGTTTTGATATAGTTAAGTGCGGATTCAGTCTCGGACTTCTCCTAAGAAGTTGTAGAGGACGTCAATAGCTTTCAATGAAGTGCTAGAACATAATTTTTCGACCTCTGTAGCGAAAGTTATGAATTTATTGGTGCGGCTGTTCTACAACTCTGTCAGTTTTTGGACAGGTTTTAGTAATCTAACCTTTACGATCAGTTAAAGAGAGAATTAGAGGATATCAGTATAATGAAAGTTGTAGATAATTATCGTAGCTTTCAGGGAAGCACAAGAACGCGAAATGTGGATAAACGAGCTGAAAGTTATGATAGTTTTAGTGCTCTGTCCAGAAAGTCTGACGTGAAATCGATGTTTTGTTAATCGGATTAAAAGTGATTTTAGATGTCCGAATCAGGGGAGCTCACCAACTAGGTTTAGTTGGAAAATTTGATAACCTTTCAATGAAGTCCAAGAACACCTTATTTGGACCCCTGTAGTGAAAGTTATGAATTTTAGAACTTGACTGTACACAGAGGACAGTTCAGCACTTAGGAATGTGGGGTTGGGATCGCGTTGCAATCTACTATTTGATGAGTTCGCTTATATAATTAATGTTTTTCGTTACTGTGGTCTTAGTTTATGTTCTTAATGTATTAGGTGGGGGTTTGGTTCCACAGGCAGCACCGTCTTCACGTCCTCCATTCTCATGCGGTTAAGGCAAGTGCATTGTTTGATTCGTGGTTGTGATTGATTGGTCATGTTTGAGTGCTTTTTCGATATGTGATAGCATAATGAGATTGTTGGCATGTTGTTGGTTTAAGATTTGTGGATGCTTCAAATATATTTATGCTCTATTGTCGTATGATGCTATCGTCTTGTGGTAATTTGATGATGATTAAATGATGAGCATGTGCATATTGAGATCATGTTGAGGCTTGGTCACGTGGTGACCAAGTCTGTTTTCCTTTGAGATCCCCGTCATGAAGGTGACGGGCCCGAGATCCCCACACTCGTGGAGTGTGGGCTTGAGGTCCCCAATACTTGCGAAGAATTGGGCAATTGGTCCCTGTGCGTGCGCGCACAGGTATGGGTATGCGGCGACGGTTACATACTTTGCATTACCGGTGTAATGCACAAAGAAAGATAAAGAGAAAGGATCCTTGAGCATTGCATTTGCATGTGAGATGTATTATTGTTGATCTCCTATATGTATGGATGCTGATGTTATAGCTTTTATTCTCAGACTTGCCGAGTCTGTGGACTCACTCTTGCTTTTAATGTTGTTTTAGGTACCCGATCCAAGAACGACATGCATGGGGGGAAATAGAGTGATAGTCACACACACACACATCATGAACCAAATAAAGATGAATTAAACTTCAGACCATGTTTCTTAGTGTTGGGCTAATTGCTCAAAGGTTATTATGTTATGTTTCATGCAATGGATTAAGTGTAATAATTATGAGTAGTGGAACTTTATACTTCTCTAGTTTTGTTAGTCACTTAGCATGATTTGATTATTTATTGTGGAATAGAGTTGATGATTTACTTATTTATGATTTACATGTCTATTGGAATCCCCTTTGTAACTGTTTTTACAAGGGAGGTTCCGCCGAAATTTATTAGCAATTGCCTTGGTTAGTGTTATTTAATATTAGTTCAAGAGCATTCCGTGCTCATGGCGGGCTAGGTGTTACAGCTTGGTATCGAGCGGCAAAGAGGTCCGTGGTGATTGGATTTACAACTTAGGCAACTTAAATTGCTAAAATTTTGTAATGGTTAATGAACTTAAAAAGTTGACACACTGGTGCACAGTAGAATGGGAATGGGCATAGCATTGCATTTTCGTTTCCGTTATATCGTATTGATGATTGCTGGTATGAATTGAGTATGATTGCACATTAATTGATTATATAATTATTATGTGTGGAGATAACCCATGTTGAGAGGTTGAGGTCGTGGTTGTGGCCCTGGGTTTTATTAGGTTACACCACCGTTCGCGGTATGAGAATAGAGAAGTGGTTACCTCGTATATCTTAGTACAGGTGTTGATAGTGAGTATCTTTAGAAGAGTTGTTCTCTTCCTTGAATTTGAATTTGGTCAGCTCTTGTCCAGTTGTGGTCGATGAATTTCTTTGGGTTAGTAGTTCATTACAGTTGATAGGTTTCTTTGAGAAAGATTAATATGTTTTATTGGCTTAACTTGTCCCATGAAGCAATTATTGTTTTTTTTCAATTGTTGAGTTATTCTTGTGGTGGTGGACTTGGTTAGTTGTCAATATCGACATTTGTATTGGAGTTCCGTCTTTCTTCATGGAAAGCATGACCCATTTATTTCACTTGATGAATTGGATAATGAAAGTTTCCTTTTGCAAGTCCTTAGCACATGGAGACTTTGACTCAATGTATCTCTCTTTGGTATTTTGAGTGTTGGCGAATAATGGTTCTCTTTATGAAAGAAGATGTTAAAGCTCAGAGCGGTGTTTTGTCTTGGTTAATGAGAGGTTATAATTAAAGCAATTAATGGATATGATATGTGTTATCAGGTTAGGTCTGCAGAGTGTGTGCATGATCGATCATAACTAAGATCCTTGAAAGGAAAGCTCATAAATTTGAAATTGTCTTGTAGTAGTTCTTGATGAGCCGTGGTTAAGAGTACAACTATACCTAATTGTAAACAGTAGAGTTAACAAGAAGTGTGGAACATTGATGAATTGAGTTGATCATTAAGAGTAATACATTTGGTAAACTTCTTTGGTAAATTGGATTAACGGATCGCAATGGATTAACCTAACCGTTTGGGATGGTTAAGTACAAAAGGAGTTAGATTATTGTGTTAGTGGATATTAATCTTGGAGTAACCCTTGGTGGATGCTTAGTGATTGTATGTAATTGTTAGGTGCAATTATTGTCTATTAAAGTTTGGTGTTGAGCTTTACTGAGAGAAAAATTAATGGGATTTAATAGATGAACAATAATTACATGATGGTAGAACTATCGGATAATAGTATGTCTTTGATGGAAGGGCTTTGGAATAACCTTTTAAATTGTGTAGTTAGTTCCCTCTAAAATAAAGTGGTTGTTGTAGTGAGGGTGTAAGAATTTGGTATGCTCTCAATTGAGGATGAGATGATAAAGGGGTACGTAACATTTTGGTGAGCCTTTGGTGGCTTAATAAGGGAAGAGTTGAGGATAACGAATCTTATTAAGAGTGAATTATTCTTGGTGTTGGTAAGACTATCCACAAGAGATTGTGACGCGTCGGAGTGGTGATGATTCTTCTAGAGGAAAATAAGTCGATTGCTTTTAGTAGTATCGATAAATGAAATGTTTGGAGTTTGGCATTCTTGATCCTTTGGTTGTTCATGATTTATGTCGTAGATGATATTAGTTTGACCAATGTGGCGTATTGGAAGGTTCTATTTAGTTCTTAAGTGATTAATGTAATTTGGGTTTAAAGGCACTTCTTGTTTGGGTTGGCAAGTAATGATGTAATCAAAGAAATTGATCTATTTGTTGTGAAAAATGAGTATCATGAGTATTTGGGTTTAGAGTTAAGAATTGTAACTCAGAACTTTTCTATCGTTGCCGCTTAAGTGTTTCTTGAGTTTCTAAGGTAATGTTTTATTGTGATTTATTGATGTTTGAAACTCCCTTCTCGTGGTCTCATCTTTTGTATTGCGAGATCAATGTTATTCGACTGTCTCCCTTGGTCTCTTGCTCACTCTGAGGAGCAACGATGTTCTTGTGTGTTGAGACTAGTATTTGTTTGTTTCTTCCTTTTTAGAAAAGAAAAAACTAACTTGTGTTGCCAGAGTCTTATAAAATGTAATATGGTGGACAAGTATTTGTTAGTGGTGAGATGTTGGGAACCAGTCTATGTGAAGAACAATAGAAGGTGTATTGGTTTTGGCCTATAAATTCATTGAGATAATTCTATGGAATGTTTGTCATTGGGATACAACTGATTAGTGTTTCGACTAGTGGAACCTATAGCGAATTATGATCCAGTAACCTTTGTCCATGTTAGAATATTGGGATTATCGAAATTATGGACTGTTGATAAACTTATTAGAGTATCGCAATTGGATACTTAGTATGATTGTGGAGAAGAGTTGTGGTGGTGAAGTTTAATGAGAGTAGCGGTGTGGAGGAACCTAAGTGTCATGCTAATTAATGGGATAGCAGGAACTGTTGAGCTAATGTCAAGTATGACCCGGCCTCAATGAGTAACCCTATGGGAGTTAAATTAATTCTAAGGATATCTTGGTCAAATAATATATTCATTTATTAACGTTGGTGATTGAGTATGTTTGAATCCTGGTCAATTAGTTAAGGTTTTGCGAACGGGTATATTGTTGTTGTGCGACTGAATTGGATTGGTGTGGATTAGAGAACGTCTAAGATTGGTGAAATAAATCGCCTTGGGGCGGTTACTTGATTAGTGAGGAATCTTGATATTAATGACTGAGGTTATAGTTGAGTGGTGTAAAATTTTAGTAAACGAATTTGAGGATTTTCTGTCGATTACACCAGAGATTCATGGTAGGAGACTTGAAGGTTGGTTTTGGGCTTTGCATTTTATGCTAGGATCTTGGAGACCCAATATTATGTGTAGAGGTAGATGAACAAGAGCGAATTTTGAATAGTGTGTTGATCTTTGATAGAATATTTGGGTAAAGTAAAAGAGTGTGTGTGTGCTAAGAATTCGAAGTTGATTATCTTTAACAGAGTGAGATGATGGGGTTGTGGGTGAAAAATCTTTATTGAGGTGTTCGCAATCTTTTATCAAGAAAATTCCTTTGGAATAGAAGTGGACTAGAGAATCCTTTTGTGGATTAATAGAGTCCCTCTAAATAAGTATGGTTGTTTTTTTTGGTTTGAGGATCATTTTGGGATTGTCAGTTAAGAGGAAGGAGTTAGTGTGATAGTTCTAGACACCCATGATTCGGAAAAAGGGTTTGTTTCTTAAAAGAACATCTGAGAAAGAATGTTCTCTCGAGTAGAGAAGTGCTCTAGTGGTTCTTGGTTGAGTTGGGTTTTATCACGAAGAACATGTACAATTTGAGTTGCCTCTTTGTTGGCAAGGTGGTTCTTTTCGGTTCAGGAAAAAAAATAAAGTGTTTGATTTGGGCATTCGAGCAAATTCTCTTTTGGCTTATGTGGTGCTCAATTGCAAAGCTATGAGTTGGAAGGATTGAAGGTTTTGTGAAGAATCTCGATTTTGGATTTGAGTGTTTTGGAGGAAAGTTGGAATTACATTATGAAACATCTATTTTCAGTTGAATCTAATTATTAAAACTTGACTAAAATAAGTTTTGTTGTGTATCCCGCTTAATGAGGATCTAATTGTTATGATGAAGAGGTCGATCGAGCGATGGAACAAGAGTTCCATATGTTTACGTGCAATTTTTGTGGTTTGGACCAAGAGATAGATAGCCTAAAGTATATTTGGTTGTTCGGAAGATGTGGGGATCTTGGAAGATGGCAAATTGCTAGAACTATCTCGAGTCTGGAGCGGGAATATAACGTTTTGTATGACCGGTGTTCAGAGGAGGCTTGAGGTATTTGGAGTGTGAGGTTTCATAAGATCTCATTAACCAATGAGTAATGTCGCATCTTCAAGTCCTATCCGTTAAGTAGTTACGTCGGTCGGTAAGTGTAATGAGGCGTAACACGCCAATTGCATCAAGGTGCGGTGGTCCCATATGTCCGAGAGGAAAATGACTTGGAAGCTAGAGGTCTCGTATGCGCGAGCCTTATGCAGAGTCGTTCACGCCGTGTATGTGTTAACACTTGTTAAATTCAGTTTCGGTGCTCATTCAAGTGGATCAGTGAGAAGGATTCGGGGTCGAATTCTGTTTAAGGGGGGTAGAATGTAATACCCGAAGTCTATTTAAGTGAAAAGAAAGTATTAGAGAGAAGAACCAACTAGAAAAAAATAGAATTAACAGAGGATTAGAGGGAGTTTGTGCAATTATTCGACAACCTGGGCCTCAGGCTTTGGCCCAAGAGGCCCAGGAGGGGCCGACCACCATTAAAAAGAGGGGGGAAACCCTAGGGTGGTACTGTAGCACGGCGTGCTACAGTAGCCGCCACTGCTACAGTACTCCCCATGAACAGTACCACCCCCGCCTCCTTGCGTCGTCTCCTTCTGGTGCTGCCGACCAAAATGAAGAAGAAGAAGAAGAAGAGGAAGTGGAAGAGGGAGAGGATCTCCTTCGTAGGGGTGGTTCGTCATCTCCCTACGATTCTTCAAGGGTAACCTCAATTCCCCTTTGATCCGATGCGTTTTTGGATAGTTAATCAATGTCGGTAGTACTGTCGCCTAAGGGCAGATCGTGTTAGAGGGACGTTTTGATATAGTTAAGTGCGGATTCAGTCTCGGACGTCTCCTAAGAAGTTGTAGAGGACGTCAATAGCTTTCAATGAAGTGCTAGAACATAATTTTTCGACCTCTGTAGCGAAAGTTATGAATTTATTGGTGCGGCTGTTCTACAACTCTGTCAGTTTTTGGACAGGTTTTAGTAATCTAACCTTTACGATCAGTTAAAGAGAGAATTAGAGGATATCAGTATAATGAAAGTTGTAGATAATTATCGTAGCTTTCAGGGAAGCAAAAGAACGCGAAATGTGGATAAACGAGCTGAAAGTTATGATAGTTTTAGTGCTCTGTCCAGAAAGTCTGACGTGAAATCGATGTTTTGTTAATCGGATTAAAAGTGATTTTAGATGTCCGAATCAGGGGAGCTCACCAACTAGGTTTAGTTGGAAAATTTGATAACCTTTCAATGAAGTCCAAGAACACCTTATTTGGACCCCTGTAGTGAAAGTTATGAATTTTAGAACTTGACTGTTCACAGAGGACAGTTCAGCACTTAGGAATGTGGGGTTGGGATCGCGTTGCAATCTACTATTTGATGAGTTCGCTTATATAATTAATGTTTTTCGTTACTGTGGTCTTAGTTTATGTTCTTAATGTATTAGGTGGGGGATTGGTTCCAGAGGCAGCACCGTCTTCACGTCCTCCATTCTCATGCGGTTAAGGCAAGTGCATTGTTTGATTCGTGGTTGTGATTGATTGGTCATGTTTGAGTGCTTTTTCGATATGTGATAGCATAATGAGATTGTTAGCATGTTGTTGGTTTAAGATTTGTGGATGCTTCAAATATATTTATGCTCTATTGTCCTATGATGCTATCGTCTTGTGGTAATTTGATGATGATTAAACAATGAGCATGTGCATATTGAGATCATGTTGATGCTTGGTCACGTGGTGACCAAGTATGTTTTCCTTTGAGATCCCGTCATGAAGGTGACGGGCTCGAGATCCCCACACTCGTGGAGTGTGGGTTGAGGTCCCCAATACTGCGGAGTATTGGGCAATTGGTCCCGTGCGTGCGCGCCACATGTGCATGGGTATCGGCGGCGGTTGCATACATTGCATTACGGTGTAATGCACAAAGAAAGATAAAGAGAAAGGATCCTTGAGCATTGCATTTGCATGTGAGATGTATTATTGTTGATCTCCTATATGTATGGATGCTGATGTTATAGCTTTTATTCAGACTTGCTGAGTCTGTGGACTCACTCTTGCTTTTAATGTTGTTTTAGGTACCGATCCAAGAACGACATGCTTGGGGGACATAGAGTGATAGTCACACACACACACATCATGAACCAAATAAAGATGAATTAAACTTGGACCATGTTTCTTAGTGTTGGGCTAATTGCTCAAAGGTTATTATGTTATGTTTAATGCAATGGATTAAGTGTAATAATTATGAGTAGTGGAACTTTATACTTCTCTAGTTTTGTTAGTCACTTAGCATGATTTGATTATTTATTGTGGATTAGAGTTGATGATTTACTTATTTATGATTTACATGTCTATTGGAATCCCCTTTGTAACTGTTTTTACAAGGGAGGTTCCGCCGAAATTTATTAGCAATTGCCTTGGTTAGTGTTATTTAATATTAGTTCAGTAGCATTCCAGGCTCATGGCGGGCTAGGGTGTTACAATACCACTACCCTGTTACATTTATTTAAGGGCAACTACTTGACGATATAACACCTATCCACGAGGGTTCATCGTCGAGGTACTAGCATAAAGATCACAGTTAAAGTTCACCGGAAACTCATTCAGAAGATGTGCTCCAGGGGAACCCGTGTCAATAGGATCCAAAGGACTGATGAGACGCCTCAGAGACCCTAATAATGGCTGATGACCTCCAGGCGATGCAGTCCGCAGAGTGCGAGGAAAACCTGCAGTCATCCGGGCTTGACACACTTGTCCATAGATAGGAACACACCCGACTACATCTGGAAGTCGATAAGCTGGTGGTGCAGCAGCAGCAGGAGAGATCTCGTTGTCACCATAAAGCACGTTGCGCGGAACGCGATTCATGTTGACTCCAAGTCTCAGGTACTCCTAGGCCTCATTAAGACGATGCCGAGTTTCCCACAACTCCCTCACAAGGCAGCGATGGATCTGGTCCATGATACAGACCATCCTCGCCAACTGTCGCACCTGAGGGTCTTCCCCAAACTGTATCTCATCAAACATGCCCACTTCTGCGCTAGGACCTTGCTTCGGGAAGTGATCATAGGGTGGTTGAGACAACTCCGTCAAATCATGACGAAGGAGGCTCATCATCCTACTAGCAGCTTCCTGAACAGCCATAGACTCAGAAGTGGCAAGTGATTGGACACAGTATGGGACACTGCTTGCTAGCTGCCTAGCGATGACGTTGATGAAGGCGCGGTACTCCTCCATCCCTGGTCCTCGATCTCGTCGATAGATGGCATACTCCGGTTGATAGGTGAAATTAGCTCGCCACATCATGTCCCGCAGCAAAGCCAGAAATCCATCCACATCCTCAGCTCGGGTTTCCTTGACCAAGTACCACCCGCTCATCTATAGACAAAAAGACAAGGTAAGAAAACAAATTACTCTTGAAAAACCAACAGAAAGTTGGGACAAGATTTGATACTAGGGAGGATAAGAAATAAAAGACGTCATACTTAAACCTTCGAAATTATATTACTACTTAAAAATAATTTCTCAAAAGACTCTCTAATTACTTCGGCCATGCTATTTCTAACCTACAGGCAACGTATGCTCTGATACCAACGCTGTGGAGACCCCGGGATATTGGAAATGTGCTTAATTAAAATTATACTGTAGCACAATTCTTAATTAAGGAACAGTGCTGCTCCTTTATTAAAGATCATGCTAGAAGCATAATTTTAATAAGTAACAAATCCAATATTCAGGTTTCCGGATATATGCCTTACAATGGTTCCCAGGATTAGTGACCATTGCACATATATCCTTAAACAACAATGCATCATACACATACAAGTCATACATTTACATAATTAAACATAAGTTTACAATTCGGTTCAGTACTACAATATCAAGTGACTTGGTCACTACAAAAGACTGACAGCGGAAGCAAAATAAATGACAAAACCACCAATGGCCCCATCACCCGCAGGCTATTGCGTGGAGGAAAGAAATAGCTTCACTCGTTAGCGTCACCCTGATCGGCGCTAACGGGCACTTCATATAAATAACCGTCCTCACCTACAACAATAGGTTATAGCACCTTGAGTACGGAAGGTACTCAGCAAGACTTACACAAACTAATAAAAGAAAGTGTTGGTTAGAACCTATACAAAGGAGTAGAATTTATACATGCATAAGGTTGCAACAGGAAGGCATATTGGTTCAATTTTGCATAAAGCAATACGTCTTAACCTACAATTGCTAAGTTTTGATAAAGCAATTTAATGAAACAAACTAGACTAAAACAGTAAGTAAATAAAAATAAATGCAAACCGACATTGCATGAATTCCCTCATGCTGAACCAGAAACCAAAACAAAAGTTTAAATCAAAACTCTATACAGGTGACATCAACTCAAGTTATCGTCCATGACCGTGGACACGACTATTCGAATAGTTTGATACCTGCAGGGTGTACAACTTACCCACACGACTTAGTCACCGTTGCCTTGGATGCCTCCGAATGATGACATACTTCCTTTGGTATGCCGACCGGGGAAACTAAGATTTGGCATTTTTCAACAAGTTGACACTATCGAGTTGGATACCCATGTGTGAACTGATCTCGCTTAAACAACGACTGATAGCATATGCTTAACCGGGGCACACATGTTGCGTCAGGAATGCCGACCCAAACAAAAGAAATACAATCTGGGTTCGCTACCCATACTAGATTGCAATCGACATCTTTAAGGTACATACATGCGATGGAACACAAATACGCCCTCACCCTTCTAAGAATATGTGATATTGATATAAAACTTACATGGCATAAGACACAGCCCGAACACCTAAGCAACTATGCCATACAAGATCAATACACATATCCTTACTCCCCTGTCTCCAACTCAATAGTATTAACCCTTTACCTAACCAAACAGCGCCCATACACCGCGTGTGGAAGTACGTAGGGACTTGAATCGAATAATCAGAGTTCAGTCCTTAATTGATCTAGACAAGTCCACCACATTTCCCAATCTCGTGCACAAAGGCACCACCACTAGCATCCTCTTGTCTAGACCATTTGAAATTTGAAATTCAATTCTGATTTAAAGAAATTGGACAGAAAGTTAAAGTGACTGAAATTTATTTGGTGTTCCCATGTTTAACAAGATAATCTTGTCAAACTTTAAGGTTCTCTAGACTGCATGGCTAAGCAAGCTCTGAAAATAAACCTTGTAGTATACAGTACTACTCTAGGTTTGAGTGCATGATTATAATTAAGGTAATCCACAATGTTAGGTCATAACTAACTACTAACAGATTACAATTATATTTTCAAAAAATTAGCATGCAACAGTTATCAATGTATTTGGAAAACCTATTGTATAAAACTTTGGGATCAACATGGTGCAAAGAAGATGCTTGCCTTGATAATAATATACTTCTTGTGCAGAGCTCTGTTGCTCGAAATAGAGTCAAATACTTGTAAGAACCAGATTCTAAAAAGAGACAATAAAATCCAATGAATACAAAAACTGATAGTACATAAAAATGAAAAGAAAAGGTATGATCAAGATTGTAATGCATAATTAACAATATGCTTAGATTATATCTACCCCATTAAAGATAATAACCCATACTATCATCTACATTCTTTAAATAACAGAGACTAGAATTTAGGTCAAGGTTACAGTTTTCAGATTTTGAAAAGAAAGGAAACAGGGCAGACTGGAGTTTTGGGTTGATTGAAAATAGACCAAGCAAAAGATTCTAAATTGAAGCTTAGCCTGATCTTTAGAGTAGATAATATCCCAGGCTAACCCTAATCCAATCCTAATCGATCAGATTACATAAACGGTCAAAGTTTCAAAAGTTGTCAGTTTGGCCGACAACAGATGACAGAGGTAGATTTCTTCTACAAGGCTTAGTAGAAGACAACAAGAATCAAAAGAACATCTGATTATGCTACTAGGGTTCAACTGAGACCTAAATAGGATGATAAGTTGACAGGAGAAACCCTAGAACTTGAAAACGATATGAAAGACCGAAAAGTTATGAAAACAACTTTTCAGTTTAAAGAAGGTTGGATTTACTGATGTACAAGTGAACGATTCATGTGAGCTTCTAAGGTCCTTAAGATGCTCAAGATGGAAAAAATTAATGCCTTAGCTTACCAGGACATAAGATACACCGAAGGTTCCTAAAAACTGGCTCTGATCAACAGAGAGAAAAACCTCTGGTTTCAACCTACAAAAGATGCTAAGCTTATATCACAAAGTGAAACAAGCATCTAGGATGGATAAGCAAAAGAGTAGGAGCAAGAAACTCCACTGGAACGGTAATGGAAGATGAAGAGTTCCTTCGGTCAACAATGGCAGCAGCAAAAAGCTAGGGTATATATATAGATGTTGAGCTACAGGGCAAAGGGGAAGTGTCTAGAGCTGATGAGGTGTCACATTAGGGCTAAATGTCCAAATAATAGTTGTATTATCTTTGGATAATGCCTCTACTCCGGTCACAGAGCCGGCGACGACGCACGGAGGCAAGGAGGAAGATATACAACTCCCTAGCATGCGGGCCCCACTGGCAGCCGCAGTCGCGCGCGCCTCCTAAAACGCAAAAGAACATCGACCGTCCGGTTAGAAATGGGCGGCTGCGATAAATAGAGGGGTTAAAAGAATTTAATCGAGATCGTTTAATATGGGTCGTGCGATCTCAAATGGGCGATTGAGATTTAAAGGAGTCCTACCGAAGTCTGGAGGTTTTATTCGAAAAGGAGCGTTGGATTAGAATCCAACGGTCGATCAAAAAGGATACACGTCACTTGAGATGACGTTGTACTGTTAGATTGGCTTTCTACGGTCAAGATTGAAAAAGAATCGGAGTGGTCCGAATGTTATCTCAATAGGGGCCCTACGATTGAAATCCAACGGTCCATTAAAACTAAGCCCCAAATGCACGCGGTCAAAAAGGTGCACCGTAGGATTTGAATCCAACGGCCAACGATGATTGCGCGCCTTTAAGTTCAAAACAAAAAGGGCGACGCGGTTGGATCTAGGATCAACGGTGCAGATCAATAGGGGATCCGGAGTGGTCCGATTGTTATCGCGCCTCTCGGTCGCTCGATCAAGATCCAAGGGTGGAGATTAATTTGCATACGTGGACCGCCCACGCAGCGTCGCAAACCTCGCCCGTTCGATTGAAGATCAACGGCTCGTGTCACGTGAAAAGTAGGGCTCGCGCCCGAGCGTGACTGAGCCAGACCAAATGCACCGGTTGGACCCAACCTGATGGGGTTCGAGTCGCTACAGTGCTAGGGTCTGGGTTTAGATCGGAAGAATTGACCAAACCCTATTCAAATATTTAAAAGTTTGACCAGGCTTTAGAAATAGTAAATAAATTTGTAAAATCATGAAATTTTGCAAGGAGGCTACTGGGATGATATATTTCTCAAATAAATTTCGAAAACCACTGTTTCCCTTTTAAAACTTCATAAGTAATTTCCATAACCCGAATAGGTTTATTTAAACTCAAATATTTTTCTCCAAGACAAAATAATTTCTAAAAATTCAACAAAATTATTTCCGGGCAAGATAATTTATCTAAGCTTCGATAAAAATACTTCCCAGCAATAATACAAGCTCTAACTTGTATTTCCTTTGAAACTTTGAATAGGTTTTGGATTTTGGCTAGAAAAGGAAAGTTTTCATTTGCAACATAATGCCCCATCTGTAAGAATGAACAGTGATGCTATGAACAGCACCTCATTACTGTTCAGAAAACATTTTATTACTGTTCATAAAGTTGGGGCTGTTACATTAAAACTTGTGTGCCTGGACTTGGTGGTCCTTTGGCTTGGTTGAACCCAAAACTATTTTAAGCTCGGGCGAGAAGGCAGGGGGTGAGTGGTGGGTGCCGCGTGCACTTCGGGATGTGGATGGTCTCACTTGAGAAGCAACTAAGGACTTTACTTTGTGTTTCGTTGATCCAGGTATTACCGTGCAACCACAAGACTATTTTATGGGGGTGGTCTGGCCAAATAATTAGCAAGGAGCTGGCTTGGTTCTGTTGTAGTGGAGCGTGTGATTCGCTGGCGCAAGAGGGGACACGAATTTGGCGGGTGTGAGGCCTGTTAGAAGCGAAACCTTAGCGGGCAGCTTTGAGTCAGTTACAAGCTTTGTAAAGGCCTTGTCGCGCTCTCTAGACTACTCATCTTTGGAATGAGTAAGGGTTTCGACGGGAACCCACCCCGCTAGAGAGGTCGTGAATTGTGGGTAAAGTTGTACACCTCTCTAGAGTGGTAAAATCTATTCGAATAGCCAAGTCCTTGGTCATGAATATTGCCTGGTGATTTTGCGCAAAGGGTAGCTTTCCCAAAGAGGTCTTGTGCACCCTAGGGTGGTCCAAGGTGCTCTAGGGTTAGTGCTCAGGGAGGTCTTGGAACCTTAGGGTGGTCTTTGGGAACTCTGGAGTTGGTGCTCCAGGGTGGTCGTGGGGGTGGTCCTGGACGTGGGTGTGGCCAGGACCTCCCACGAGTGGTCTTTGGGAGTGAGTTGGTGCTCACGACCTCCTCTTCAACAAATGTACTTGTATTATTATTTTTAACCTGAGCTTGTAATCTACCTATGTTATTTCCTGTGAAGTTTTGCTTTCTACAAACTAACCCTGCAGCTCTCCTCTGTCAAAGCCAATGCATAAATATTACTTGCATACGTGTTCCCTACGATTTGCTGAGTACATTCAACGTACTCATGGCTTTAAGCCCTCTGTTTGAGCAGTGGTCGAAGATGATCAGGGACAAGGTTGCTCAAACCTCTTCGAGGAGTTCTTTGATGACCCAACCTTCTAGGGGATGTCCTCCACTCGACAGTCTGTGGGATTGCCAGATGGCTTCACGCACTTTTGGTGGTTCCGCTGTGAGATTTTATTATCAGTTTTTGTAAGCCCTTGTTGGCGACCTCTGTAAATAACCTTGGCCATAAGGCCCTTGTTTAATATATGTTTACCTTCTTACTGTTTCCTGTTGTCAGACCTTGTTATTGTGATTTCACCTACGTTGATTTCTGTGAGTTAGCTTCGGCTCCTGGGACTAACTCAGTGCACAGAGCCAAGACCTCCGGGAGGTCTTTGAGATCTCCTGGGAGGTCCTGGAGGACCTCCTCCGAGGGTGTTCTTGGAGGACTTACAGGACCTCCGGATGGTCCTATCGGACCTCCCTAAGAGGTCTTAGAGTATCTTCTTAGTACATCCCAAGGTGGTCCCGACACTTTACCTGCTCCCATCCTTCGCTCCACCCATCCTTGAACACATGTGCCCTTGAACTCCCAGTAGCTCAGGCCTTATAGGCTTGGACATCATCCTATTTTTGCCTTCTTCCTCATTTGCAACTCTCTAGATCTCTCTCTCAACCAGCTCTTTGGACCCTCCTCCAAAGCTCTAGACCACTTTCGACCAGCTCCCTGGACCTCCTCCAAACCTTCAAAGCTCTTTTGTTGGTTCCAGTGGTGGTTTCTTTGAAGTTCTTTTGGTTTTACCTAAGCTTGTTTTGAGTTGGTTTTGTTCTTTTGTATAGATTGCGAAGATGCCGAGGAGCTCGAGTTCTTTGAGGAGGAAGACCCCCAAGCCTTCGAGCAAGGCAAGTCATGCCCTTGATCATATTGGCACCCATCATTTCAACCTATGTATTTTCTGTTTCAAGCTATGTACTGCATGCATATTTCACTTAGTACTTCAATGCCAATGTTTACACTCATAGCTACACCTATCTCCTTTGTATGGCCAATATTGATATTGCAGCTAAACATGTTGTCACCTTAGTAAAAACTTGGGTAATGCTTTAAGTTTGACCAGGACGTCTTGAAAAAGGAATGTTTAGTTGTGTTTAGACCAAAATCTTGATTTGGGAAGCTTTTGCCAAAGACCAATGTTTTACTTCAAATGTTTTTAACCATGGCATTGGGTTGTCAGGGAAATCTGTTTTTCAAATGTAAAGGTTGAAAAATGATTTGGACGTGGGCGAACCTTGGTTGGTCTCATGGTGGGTGCATGGGGAGTGCAAGGGGGTCGTGTCAGCCGACGCCCCAGGGTTGAGGATGTCTCCCATGTCAATTAAGGACCGGTCTTTGAGCGTTACTTTGCTATGCCTTTTCGTGCAACCACAAGTCTTTATGTGGCGGGACCTGGCCAAATAATTTGTAATGTCTCACCATGGTTGTCCTTTTTGGATGTGTGGGTGGTCCTTCATGACCTACTTTCTTACATTCCCACCTAGCGCAAGAGGGGGCCTGAACCCTACGGGTGTTTATCCCAAAGGGGGTGAAACCTTAGCGAGAGGGGCTGTGGTGAGAAGGAGCATTATAAAGGCCTTGTGATAACCTTTTCGTCGCACACCTTCGGATGTGTGTAAGAGGACAGTGAAAATTGGTTATCTCTTGTGGGTAAAGCTGTACACCTCTACTGACTGAAAATCTATTCAAATAGCCATGTCCATGGTCATGGACATGCTAGCAAGGCCTCTCTAAGTTAGTCTTTGGTTTTGGTTTTCAAATGATTTTGAAAACTGGCCTTGGATTTATATCCACTGTGTTTTGGGCAGGGAGCCCTTGGCGGTTAGCCTGGTATTAGGAGGTTATCCTACACCCTTAATCTTGTTATCAATCAATTAAAATCTGTGTTAGAAAATAAATTTTATGTATAGCGTAGTCTGCTTTAGAACCTATTACTGGTATTTGTAGGAAACTTGGCTTGATGCAAACTAACCCTATAAGCTCTCCATTGTGATATCCATTATGCATGTCATTCTATTATGTGATGGGTGTGACTTGCGAGCAGGGTTGTTGTGCTCACTCTTGCTTAAAATAATCTTTTGAGCAGGTGAAGAAGTATTTGCTGAGGACCAAGAAGTCCTGGACGACTAGGCCATACCCTCGAGCCAATTGCCTGTGGTGTATTGGATGGACTTCTCTTTTGTTTTTCGCTGTGTAAAATTGCCTTTTGTCGGCTTGTAAGCCAACTTTGTAATCAACTCTTTTGTTGTTAATTAAGTTCTCGTTGATGTATGATTATCACTTGTGTTGCTGTGTGAACCAGCTGTTGATCCTTGGGACTAGTTCGAAACACAGGAGATGTAGGATTTTTTCAAGTCCCACGACCTCCCCCTGGTCTGGTCATGGCATTTGGGGAGGTCTTGGATCTCAAGACCTCCTCGGGTCAGGTCTCAGGACCTCCAGCTGGTCCTGCTGGACCTCTTGGGTGGTCCTGGAGATCCCCTTGAGTGGTCCTGCTGGACCTCCTGGGAGGTCCTAGTGGACTATTCGGGAGTTCTGGGACGTCCTCTCAGGTGACCCCTGGTCAGGTCATGACAGCTAAGCATCTCTACGATAACTCATGTTGGTGATACAAATATATCCAACTAATATTGGCCATTCTATGGTGACAAATGATTCATGACATTCAAATAATCAAAGGAGGTGTAGTGACAGCTGGTAATTAACTATTCCCAAAACAGTTGATATAAATATAGCATGTAGTTTAATATAAAACAATATAATTTTGGGATCATAGGTTCAATATGATCAAAAGACTATGACTTGCCTTGGCTTTGCTTAGTTACCATACTTGGATCTTCAAAGCTTGCTTCTGCTCCTGCTCTTTGAAATAGATCGTCTAACGATCGAGAAAATAATCGGCAAAGCACAAATAAATAAAAATAAAATACAAATAAAATCCAAAAATAGTATAACTAACTCGAAAGATCTCAATTTTAGATGAATTTAGGAATTTGAACAAATTGAATCAGAGTTCGGACGGAAGAGAATGGGCTCTCGAAAGATTTGCCGAAAAGGAAAAAGACAAAGAGAAAAGAATATTCTCTAGAATATTCCTTCGACTGAAAAGAAGGGAAAGAAAATAAAAAGGACACTAACAGGTGGGTCCCACAAGATTTTTCTGAATTTTTGAATTAAAGAAAATCCAAAAAAAGATTAGAGAATAACAAGTGGACCTTGGTCTATGGACCAAGTCCACAAAGTGGCTCGAGTCTATGATGAACCGAGTCTACGGTTTTGGCTCAGCTTGCCACGCGGGCCGACACAGAGGCAAAGGGGTTGAAGTGGTGACTTGGTGGCGCTAAGGTGGAAGAGAGAGAAAACAAGGGAGGGATATAGGAGGCTTGGCCGGTGGCAATGGCAGCGGCGTCCATGGTGAATGGTGGCGGGGCAGAGGCAGCCAACTAGCAAAACAGAATCCCAGTGATGAAGTGGTTCTTTGGGAAAGGGCGGCGCGGCGAGAGTAGCGGTGAGGTGGCTGCGGTGACAATGGTGGCGAGGCGGCTCGGGTGTGCGGCGGTTTCGGCAAACCAACAATGCCCGAAGGAAAACAAGAGGAGCATGAGGACGGCGTCGGCACAAGGAACACGGAGGACACCTCGGGGTGGCTAGAAGGTGACCAGATTGGCAGCAAGATGGAGGCCGATTGTGGGGAAGAAGATGCGGCGACGGCGAGGTGGCACGTGGAGGGAGCCCGAGAGGGAGGTGGGGATCGGAGGAGGACACACGGGAACACGTGGTGACATGCTGAGGGAAGCACAATAACTCCCCGACGAGGAGATTAACAACGGAGGCAACGACCAGATTTGAGGAGGAAGGTGGAGGCAGCGGTTTGGGGATCTTCTAGGGACGGTGACGAGAGCACGACAGAGAACATGAAGACGCAAACCCAACGATGAAGACGATGAGGACGGAGGAGCGTTGACGACCTTGGAACGTGCGACAGAAGCTTGAAGTGGCCAGCAGGTTCTTCTGTGAAGTCTGGAGAAACGAAGGAACCAACGACGAGGGGAAGTTGGGGCTTCCAGAGAGGATCTTAGGGCGAGATTTATGACGCGGTTGGGGCTCCTTTTTAGTGTCAAGAGGGGAGGAATGGAGTGGAGGCCGGTGGCTGCAGTCGTGACCGACTCGGGCATGAGGAAGAAGCCAGAGCAGGGAGGAAAGGCATAGAGCTGACAGGGTGGGTCCACGAGCCAGTGGAAGAAAGAGAAGGGAAGGGAGGTGGTCGGCTTTGGCTGTGCACAGGAGAAAGAAGAAAGGAAGCGGGCCAAGTCGGGCAAAGGAAAAAGAAAATTAAAGTGAGACATAGAAAAACGAGCCAGTAGGAAAAGAAAAGAGATGGGCCGAAGAGAAAGGAATTCGGCCCAAAAGGAAAAATCCAAATTAAAATGATTTTCAAATATCAAAAAATAGAATAAAGAGAATCGAGCTCAAAGAAATAGCAAATAAATTCCAAAATTCTAGAAAATTCTAGAAAATTCACTAGAATTCAAGGAACCCAAATAAAATAAATTTTAATTTAATTGAAGTTTAGATTATTTATATTAAGTTGTTTACATTTCTAAAAATTTAAATTAAGCTAGAACTTAACCAAGAAAATTAAATTGGTTATTTGTATGTTTAAAAGCTTCAAAAGCATTCCAAATTTGGGATGTTAGAGATGCTTTCTTCACGTATATCACAACCAGATTAGATGGGCTAACCCTTGACGATGTTTACGCTCATTTGTTGAGCTATGAACTCAAGATAGAGGAAAATAGTGTTGAATTACAACTTGGCAGCTCAGGCTCCTTAGCCAACTTCACAGGGCGAAATCAAGGAGGCCAGAGGAACTTCAATAACAACCAAGGAGGAAGGGGACGCGGTTGTGGTCATGGCAATCAAAACTGGGGAGGTAACACCAACTCCGGTCAGGGGTGGCTGTGGTCCGCGGCCAACTTGTCAAGCCTACAGGAAAATTAGACACACAACGATCAAGTGTTATCATTGATATGATCACTCATATCAGGCAGAAGAAGGGCACTCGACTCCAATGGTAGCAATGATGACTTCATACCAAGTTGATCCAAATACGGATAGCCGGGATTAGACCATAGGGGAGGTCGATAGCTCAAGGAGAGAGATGAATTTGTTATCATCGGATTTAAGCTATTTATGAAAGGGGAAATTGATGATTTGTCACTCCTAAGATCCTTGTTTAGGATTTCCCACCTTTAAGTTTCTTCTTGATAATTTGCCACTGATAAGCACCCAATACTTGTGATTTGACACACTAGGCATATTCCAGTATTTTTGTTTTTATTTTGCACCAAAATCCACAGTGAAAAGATGCATTTACCCCTCCCTATTTAAGAATAAACTTAAAGGTCTCAAATCCTAAATTAAGGTGCTTCAGAGTGGCAAATCCTCAAATTTCCATTATAAAAATAGAATTTTTCAAAGGAGAAAACTTTTTATATAAAAAACAATTGAAAACAAATAATGATCATGATGGATGATAACTTGATACGGGGGAGGCCCGATCTTCTCAGTGAGGAACCATGGATAGTTGATGCGAATTAGACGATGTCGCTAGCCGAACACTCGCGCCAATGCACGAACCCTCAACCCTTTGGATAACGCCCAAACGCACCGGGTAATTGTTCGTCGCGAGACCACGAACGACGAAAGCCAAGTCCCCGATTCCTAGTGGAACGATGGCTTGACCTTGAATTGCAGAACGAACCAATGGATCGCCTAGTCCTCGCTTGAACTCTGGTTTTAGAAAGAACAAGCACATGTTTCAATTCTTATGCATAAACTGGTCTAATGGATACAATGGAGGGGCAAGGGTACTTAAGGCGCCCTCCATGACTCACGCACGGATTAGGGCCGGCTACACATGCCGAATCAAACACCAATTCGGCTAAGACCCAAAAACACACAAAAAGGAAAACATAACTTAAATCCGTCACATTGTTTCGGCCATAGCGGCGCGACCATAAGTCTTCTGAAGTTGGGGACATACCCATTGTGTGGGCCTTGGAATAAGCTTTCAAACAAGTCCAAGAACACCCCAATCGAACTCCGTATGCAAAAGTTATAGCATTTTTATTATAGGCCTGTTGGGCTGTCCCGAACCAAATCTGAATTGAATTCTGAATTGATTCCGAGATGAATTCCGGTTGGACTTGTGGAAGATCCGAATTGGGCTTGAATTCTTAGGATTTTCTCCCCTTGCTTGACCCACGTGAGCTTCTCCTCCATTGCTTGGGCTCCGGCCTCCCTCTCCTCCCTCTCGTTTCCAAAGGCTTCACAATGTTCAAACCTGAGAATGCACAAAACATTTGCATGAGGCAGTACCCAATTCTCATCAATGAAAATAGAAGATTCATTAAAAAACAAAAGCACCTGTTGATTTAGAAGTTTAGCTCTCGCTCTAGTCAGCGGACCAACATGCACTTCTGCACTTGTATGACTTGTAGCTTCACTTGTGGCGTCCATCTCAGTATGTGCATCACCACCAATAGAAGAAAATGTATAAGTGTTAGGGATGCCCACATCATCCCCCCTCTTGAAAAGGCGTTGTCCTCAACGCTGGATCATCACCACCAAAGAAAGGTGATAAATCAGCGATATTGAACGTAGAGCTCACACCATAGTCATCGCCGGAGAGCTCTATCTTGTAGGCATTGTCGTTGATCTTCACAAGCACCTTGAAAGGTCCATCACCTCGCGGCAGCAATTTGGACTTGCGGCGTTCCAGAAAACGATCCTTGCTATAGTGTACCCAAACCAAATCACCTGGTTGAAAAATCATCTTCTTCCTCTTCTTGTTCGCCTTCTCAGCATAGGACTTGACCTTGCGCTCTATCTATTCTTTTGTTTTTAGATGCAATTTCTTCACATATTCAGCTCGCTTGGACGCCTCCATATGAACACGGTGTTGACTTGGAAGAGGCAGCAAATCAAGCGGTGTAAAGGGTTTGAAGCCATACACCACCTCAAAAGAACACAACTGCATAGTGGAGTGCAAGACCCGATTATAAGCGAATTCCACGTGTGGCAAACAATCCTCCCACTCGTGTAGATTCTTCTTGATCATGGTCTGGAGTAGCATCGAAAGTGTGCGGTTCACCACCTCCGTTTGACCATCAGTTTGGGGATGACAAGTTGTGCTGAATAACAACTTCGTCCCTAGTTTACCCCAAAGCGTCTTCCAGAAGTAGCTCATGAACTTCACGCCGCAACCGACACAATAGTGCGTGGCACGCCATGTAGCCTCACGATCTCCCTGAAAAATAAGTTAGCAATATGCGACGCATCGTCGCTCTTGTGACACGGAATAAAGTGTGCCATCTTCGAAAAATGATCCACAACGACAAAAACAGAATCACTTCCCCTCTTAGTTCTAGGTAGTCCTAAAATAAAATCCATACTAATATCCTCCCATAGTGCATTGGAAACAGGTAGAGGGCTATATAAACCGTGTGGATTCAACTTCGATTTCGCTTTGTGGCAAGTAATGCATCGCTGCACATACCTCTCCACATCTCGCCTCATCTTAGGCCAATAAAAGTGATCGCCAAAGATAGACAACGTCTTCTCACGCCCAAAATGTCCCATCAATCCACCCGCATGTGATTCCCGCAGAATAGCAAACGATAGAGGATTCGAACGCATAATGTGTTAATGCGAAACAAAACCCATCATGGATGTGAAATTTATCTCACCTTTTCCTCTTTGCAATGTGCACAAGGAACGGAAAAATCATGGTCATGAGCATATAAATCACGCAAACTCTCTAAACCAGGAACTTGCACTCCTAATTGAGTTAAAAGCACACTTTTCCTAGAAAGAGCATCAGCTACCACATGTTCCTTTCCCTTCTTATATTTCACAATGTAAGGAAACAACTCAATGAATTCGACCCATTTGGCATGTCTATGGTTCAGGTTTGCTTGGCCATTTAAATACTTCAATGCCTCATGATCAGAATGAATAATAAACTCTTTAGGCCATAAATAATGTTGCCAAGTTTCTAACGCACGCACTAACGCATAAAGCTCTTTGTCATAGACCGGATAATTCAATTGAGCACCATTCAGTTTCTCACTAAAATAAGCTACCGGTCTACCCTTTTGCATTAAAACACCGCCAATACCCAATCCACTAGCATCACACTCAATTTCAAAAATTTAGCGAAATCAGGTAAAACAAGCAACGGTGCTTCAGTCAAGCGTTTCTTAAGTTCCGCAAAAGCATTGTCTTGCGCTACCCCCTGTGAGGACCATGGTTTATTTGGCTTGTAATACTTAACCATCCAATTGGTCCTAGCATCACAACTCAAATAAACCCAGCCTCGAGATATGTAGACTTCCCAGAAAGCAGTATACATACCCCTTCACAAAAGCATGTATCAATTCCATTCTAAACATAGAGTCCAAAGCGACACACTTAACAGAAAACAACAGTACAACAAGTAGGTTATTACAACACAGAGCCGACTGGCCAAAATATAAGCAACTGACTAGATAACAGCGGAAGCGACATTGCCATAAGATGGCTGTAAACAAAAGCCAACCAGTGTGCCTCAACCCACAAGGCAACCGACCGGACCGCCAAGCCTAGTCGTCCCACACCAAGCGGCAGCACAACTCACAGAAGTGAGGCCCTTGGGGCTTACCTTCTTCCTCTGCAACAAAAACATTAAGCAAAGCAACTGAGTACAAAAATTGCTTTTGTACTCGCAAGACTGACGTGTGAACTAGCAGACCTATTCATATGCTACATGCAGGCTTATTTGGTGGAGGCCATATGTTTCATTTGCACAAAGCTACTTTATTTGCAATAATGTAATACAGTTTAAAGCAAGTTTGCAATTCATTTTTACTGTTGAAATAACTGTGATCTAAAGATAGATACAAGTAACCACCTAGAAGTGACTATCCCAATAGTCACCACAACATAGCACGAATCTCGATTCGCACTCACCCGCCAAGTTTTAGTTAAAAGGTTGTAGTCTAGTTCTTACGGGCGTATCCGAGCGTGTCCATAACCTAGGACGAGGCTATTTGAATAGTTTTAACCTCGCAGGTGTACCAATGTACCCACACTTGCATCGCCTTTAAGCCAAAGCACACTTCGAGGTATGTCGCACCGCTAAGTCCTACGAGACGCTTTCCAATATTGTGTATTAACTATGAGCCGCCCGTATGGATAGAAATCCATACGCCGACATGGTAAAGCCGAAAGACAACTACCCACTCGTGATAAAGCTTTGCATGACAACTACCATGCTCCCAACACCATCCCTCCCGCGACCTCCCGCGACCCGAGCTAATACACGCCAAAGTACTAAGTTAAGAGAGGTCCCATACCCTCTAGTGTGGTTAGCACGCAAAATGTTCAAGACGATGGCGCAAGTAACTCGGTCCTTAATCGACTCGGGCACCATTCCAGCCACACCCAATGTATCACATCAATCATACCACAGCCCAAGTCTAAATCACTTTGTTTGTTTTCAGCTTTAGTTTTGCAATTAAACAAAGCATAAGCTGAAAACATAAGAAACAAAATAATTTTATAGATCAAGATCATCGACTAAGTCGATGATCGCCCACTCGCCGATAGCTAAGCATGGCTAAGCAATCGACTCAGTAATCTACTAAGTGACAAGAGTTCATCCAACGAACTCCAATCACACTAATAACCTAGGTTCGTAGTAGAGGATAATCATTTACCTACAGATGATGCATCTAAAGGATTAACTACTCAATTTAACACAAATTAAGCGATGCATACACACGCTTGAAACAAAATATTAGACTTTAAAATATCGAGATTAACATGATCAAACCGCTTGTTCGGCCGTTGTCGCCAATATGCTCAACTTTGCAAAGGTTCACTCGAGAATACCGTAATCGCCGCAATCTATCGACGAGCGGTGGACCACACGAACTTCTTGTCCTTCTTGAGCAATTCACCATCGGCTGCGATCTTGGGAAGTTCTCGATAAAGCGGCGGTAGTAGTCGCTAAACCGAGAAAAGTCCGCACATCGCTGGATCGACTTGGCCGACCCCAAGATAGAACATCGCCGACCTTTTGGGATCCACGGCCACGCCTCCCATTGAAAGAACATGGCCCAAGAATGCCACTTCCTTCAACTAACTCAGATTTCTTGAATTTTCAGATACACCTGGTGCTCCCTAATTTGCCCAAAACAATCTTCGATGCTCAAGATGCTCTTCTTGATCTTGGAATAGATAAGAATATCATCAATAAACACTACCACGAACTTATCCAAATATTCCATGAATACCGAGTTCATGAGGTTCATGAAATAAGTTGGAGCATTAGTTAGCCAGAAGACATGACGGTATACTCGTAAGACCATAACGAGTAGTGAAAGCCGTCTTCAAATATCCTCGATCTGATCGACTGATGAAACCGCAATCTCGAGATCAATCTTGAGAACACCGAGCTCCGCATAACTGGTCAAAAGATCATCAATGCGGGCGCGAGGATATTTGTTCTTCACCGCCACCTCATTGAGCGGACGGTAATCACACACATGCGCAAAGTCTTGTCCTTTTCTTCACAAAGATCACCGACAACCCCAAGGAGATGGCTGGGACGGATGAAACCCTTTGGTTGGAGCTCACCAAGCGCCTCTTCAATTCTTCTAGCTCATTGGGAGGCATCCGACACGGTGCCTTCGAGATAGAGGCGATCGGGAAGCAACTCAATGACAAACTCAAGGTCTCGCACCGAGGCATCCTGCAAGTCATCCGAAAAACATCCTCAAATTCGAAACGGTGGGAACCTCCCGAATCTTCAAAGCCGGCTTTGCTACAAGTGCACACAGTGTGACCCTTCCAGTGCGGGGAAAACCAACCTGTCACGTAAAGGTTAGTGAGAAAACCATCTTCTTGGCATTAATCGATCTGTCCCAAGTGTTGGGACAACCAATCCATACCAAGAATTACATCCGACTTCTTGAGTTGAGCAGGATGAGATTTGCCAAGAATCCCACTCCTTTGACTTCAATAGGAACATCCCGATATTCTAAATCAGCTCTCATTTCCGACCCCAGAGAGCGAATGAGCAAAGGAACTCCCAAAGGAACACAGTGAAGACCACTAGCAGCAGCAAATGATCTTGAAATAAAAGAATGCGATGCTCCAGAATCAAATAATACTGCAGCAGGATGATAATTGACAAGAAGTGTACCCATCACGACATCTGCCGCCTCCTGAGCTTCCTCGGCTGAAAGATGGTTGACTCGACCGCTGCTCGCACTCGGGCCTTCGGATGATCTTAGTCGTGGGTGACTACCCGCCCGCGCCCTCCATTAGGACGAGGGGCCGCTCCAACACTCGAGGGCAAGCGTTGGCGAGTGGCCCTTGTTGTGGCAATGAACAGTAACCTCACCGCCGGATTGCGGAGGCCACCCGGCCTGCTGGATCGCAGCGCACGTGGTCAAACACGGCCTGCGGTGGCGAGGAGCTGGTGCCGATGGTCTCGTCTTTGGTGGAGCAAAAGAATGGGCCTCAGTGCCGCCCCAAAGACGAGGACGAGTGAGGCGGCACATGCGCATCGATGGGCCTCCCATTTGCGCTTGCGGGACTCACCCAAACGCCTTTGCCTTGTGCTCAGAACAATGGCCTTATCAACCAAGGCCCGAAAGTCGGGAAGTCCACATAGACACCGTCCCGCGGCTCCTGACAGCCATCCAGAACTTCTTCTTGCTTGGCCTCATCCGAGGCCACCTCCCTGAGCATAACGAGCCAAGTGATTAAACTCGCATGTGTACTCCGTCACATGACTTGCGCCCTTGCTTGCGCGAGGAATTCTTTCTTCTTCACTTCATCAAAGCCATCGTGATGTGGGCCCGACGGTGCAGCGGACTGAACTCCTCCCACGCGACCACATGGCCCGAGGCCGCATGGCGAGATAGTTCTCCCACCAAGAGAGCGCTGCGCCCTCAAGCTGGTGGGACGCGAAGAGCGCCTTATCCTGTGCCTGGCACTGAGCGATGTTGAGCTTTCGCTCAACCATGCGCAGCCAATCATCCACGGCTGCGTACGGAGGAACTCTACAAGTCCCCTGCGAGTCTGGTGTCCGCCACCACCAGATCCGGAGGCACCGGCAGGAGTGGAGGTATTCCTAGCAATAACCTCCAAAATGCGCGTCTGGTCCATGCGGTTTTGCTCGATCTGAGCGAGAACCTCAGCCATAGTCGGAGGAGGGGGAAGCTCCTCATCATGACCAGCCTGCTGACTGCCACACGTCCTCCCGGCCATCCTGTTTCACTAAGATAGGTTAGTGATAGACTGAGAGCAAGAAATCGATAACTCACCGAAACAGTTTAAAAACAGCACGAAATAAATGCCAAACTTCAAGTCACAAAGCCGACTGACAAAATTTAGACACTTAGCGGAATTTACAACACATTTTACCCTTATGTTCCTACTGTGTTTTAGTGAGATTAATCTCTCATGGTTCTCCCAAAACTAATCCCACCGGATAAGTAACTATCTTTTGAAAAGAAAGAGAGAAACCAAGTTTTTAAACTCAAATTTAGAGTAGCATGAGAGTAGAAGGCTAAGATAGGTAAGGAGTAAAATCTGAGAATCTGCCTAGGTTTTCATAAACCTTTTTATACTTTGAAAATAGGCCTTTCCAAAATATCCTAAGGACGACTATGCCTGGGTTACTATGGTCAGAATGGCTCTTATACCAACTTTGTGAGGACCCTAATTTATTTGGCTTGTAATGCTTAGCCAACCACCTGGCCCTAGCATCACAAATCAAATAAACCGAGCCTCGAGATATGTATACTTCCCAGAATACAGTATACACACCCCGCCACAAAATTATGCATCAACTCCATTCCAAACATAGAGTCCAAACATTACACTACAAACAGAAGGTAAACAACAGTAGAGTTATAACAGACAATGGCCGACCGGCCAAAAGATACAAAAATACTAGAAGAACGACAGCGGAAGCAAAAGTGTAATAAGATGGCTATAAACAAAGCCAATCAGCGTGCCTTCAACCCACAAGGCATCTGACCGGACCGCCAAGTCTAGTCGTCGTACACGAAGCAGCAGCAGAACTCACAGAAGTGAGGCCCTTGGGGCTGACCTTCTTCCTCTGCAACAAAAACATTGAGCAAAGCCAATGAGTACAAAGATTGTCTTTGTACTGCAAGACCGACGTGTGAACTAGCGGACTGTTCATATGCTACATGCGAGCTTATCTCGTGGAGGTCATATGTTTCATTTGCATAAAGCCAACTTTATTTGCAATAATGTAATACATTTAAAGGCAAGTTTGCAATTCATTTTTACTATTGAAATAATCTGCAAATAAAGATAGATACAAGTAACCACTGGAAGTGACTATCCCAATAGTCACCACAACATAGCACGAATCCCGCATTCGTACCACCGCAAGTTTTAATTTAAAAGGTTGTAGTCTAACTCTTGAAAAGCTTACCCAAGCGTGTCCATCACCTAGACGAGGCTATTCGAATAGTTTTTAACCTCGCAGGGTGTACCTGCATCCACACTTGCATCGCCTTTAAGCCAAAGCACACTAGAAGGTATGCAAGCACACTAAGTCCTACGAGACTTTTTCCAATATTGTGTATTAACTACGAGCCGCTCGTATGGATAGAAATCCATACGCTTACATGGTAAAGCCAAAAGACAACTACCTTTGCGGGGTAAAGCTTTTCGGACAACTACCATGCTCCCAACACCATCCTCCTACGACCTCCGCGGCCGAGTCAATACACGCCAAAGTACTAGGTCAAGAGAGGTCCCATATACTCTAGTGTGGTTAGCACGCGAAATGCTCGGATAACAGTACTCACAAGATGTTCGGTCCTTAATTGATCCGCACCATTCCATCACACCCAAAAATCACACCATCTTACCATTTTGCCGCGTCTAAATCATTTTTGTTTTCAGTTTTAGTTTTGCAATTAACCAAAGCATAAGCTAACATAAAAACAGCAATAATAATTTTATAGATCAAAATCATCGACTAAGTCGATGATCGCCAAATCTACGGAAGCTAAGCATGGCTAAGCAATCGAACTCGTAATCTACTAAGTGATAAGAGTTCATCCAACGAACTCTAACCACAGCAAGTAACCTAGGCTCAGGTAGTAGAGGTCAATATTTCACCTACAGGACATGCAGCTATGGTTTTAACTAATCAATTTAATACAAATTAAGCAATGCATACATACAGCTGAAACAAAATATTAGACTTTAAAATACCGATAAACATGATCAAAGCGCTTGCTCGTTCTTCACTGCTCAATAGGCTCAACATGTTGCAGAGGATCACTCTCGATAGAACCAGAACCGTCGCAATCTAACGATCGAGAAAAAGCAACGAATAAGAACAAAACACCGACAAAACTCCAACATAAACTATTATGCAGTATGTCGTTTTAATCTCTTGTTGTATGCGTTGTATGGATGTAATCAACGTTGATGAGGGTATGAGTATATTGGTCGTTGATCTTGGGAGCCAATATAAGTCATACCCGTTGTTGATGAATTCCCATTTAACTCACTAAGTGTAGTGCTTCGGATCGAAAGAGAATCGACAATCATGTAGCGCCGCAAAGGAGCGTAGCGATGACCGTTGAGGCTCTAGTATTCGCTAAGCCTCTCACTTGGATAGAGTTAAATTGGAATTCATTTACCGGAGGCCCGTGATTATGTCCCTAAGACCTTGTCTAATCTCGGTCTTATGGAGATAATTACCGGGATCCCCACAGCGTTGGTATCAGAGCCATACTGACTGTAGGATAGAGGTAGCACTGGCATTAGAATTAGTAAGCCCTCCGAGTCAAAATATTTTGAAATTATCAAATTACTTCAGAAAGTTTAAGTTAAGAATATCTTTTATTCCTTATCCATCTTAGTATCTTTTCTCTCCCGATCTGCTTTGGTTTATGAAACTAACTTACCTTGCCTTCTTGCCTTTAGATGAACCCTCGCACCTTGTCCAGGAAACTCAAGTGAAGGAGTGGATGGATACCAGCGTTGCTACGAGACATGATGTGGAGGGCGAACTTCACATATCAGCCCACTTATTCCATCTACACCGTGATCGAGGACACGGAATGGAGGAATTTATTGTCGGGACCAGTGCGATTACGATTCTCGAACCCTGCGTAAACCGCACTAGTCCAGATCACGCTTAGTGCACACGTGGTTAACATGTAAATATCGATCCACACAAGCGATAGATAAAGTAAACGATTAGTTTGAATAACAAATAATGGTTTTGACCTTATGGTCGAGTTTACACTTATTGCCACGCGAGGCTAACAGGAAATAAAGCAAAGCGGAACGGAAAACTCCAACGAGATCCCACCAATTCACCACAGCAACCAATCGATCCGGACCTTAACGAACGATCGGCCTTCAACGAACTCCTCCTCAAAAGCGGCGTAGACTCCTCCTCTTCAGAGGTTTGGGCGCAAGTTTTACAACAAGCGTGAGTACACAACCGTGCTCGCAAATCATACCACGTAATGCAATGTAGAGATGCAGCTTATTCAAGAAAAGGCTTCGTGGTTCTTTTGCATAAAAGCAACATTTGCAATTGAATACGAATAATAGATTGAAAGCATAATTCAAAACAAATAGAAAATATTAATTTAACAATTATTTCCACAAAGACACACACTAAGCAGATTATTTCACATAGCCATATGATTGAGATCACACACTCCCATTCCACATTTTATGAAAACTACCCTTATGTGAAATCACCGAGCATGTCCATGATCATGACGCGCTATTCGAATAGATTGTTTAACACTCTGCAGAGGTTGTACAATTTACCCACACGATATAACCAAAGTGTAGCTAGCACCAATCATAACAAAACAGTTCGAAACTTCATCTCCAACATTGACATTCCCAGCAGTGTGCTTACAAACCGTTATACATATCACATAGCCCATGCATAACACACACCGTTGGGATGGGGACGACGAATCCTCCGTGATGCAACCACCAAGTAGTCACACCTCCACCCTATCACAAAGCTTAACCTACCACGAACATCAATGCCGAGAATCCATAACTTACTAAGTTAGGTCCGTCCCATACCGGGCATGTGGTCGACTGAAGAAGGCTCGATTCAATGGCGCACAAAGTTAAGTCCTTAATTGACCAAGGCAAGACTTCCATGTTCTAACTAAGCCACACAGATTATCATACCCATCACATAGTCCACCATGTCACAGTCTCCACCACTTGCCCTACCCAAATCCTTTACCACCCAGTTAGTTTTAGTGCAACACATGCCATCACGAAGTAATAACACATAGCACGTTTTACACAAAGTTCCATAGACACTTAGTCATATTTAATATTTGCGACTCACATGAGATGATGATTCGTAGCATGGCTAAGCAATTATACTCGCATCTAACCAACCCATGTCGGTACTACAATATTACCAACTCATAACCAATCTAGGGTGACAAGGATATATGACATACAAGGCCAAGGTGTGATAACAATTTGATAATAACTATGCCCAAAGCATTTAAATAAATAATTAAACTATAATGCAATAATTTAACATAAAGAAATTTGAAAACTGGGTTCAAGATGATCAAAGGTATGACTTGCCTTGGAAAAGGTCTATGTACTGATCTTGGTCTTGGGGTGCTCCTTCTTCCACAAAATTCCCCGATGAATCGACGTCTACTCGCAAACGAGACACAAACAAACAAAACAAATAAATGACAGAGGCAAAACAAACTCCAAAAATTAAATAAAAATCTCAGATAAATAGATCTTGAATTTAGACCAATTTAGAAATTTGAATGGGCTCAATCGGAGTTAGGATGCAAAAGTTATGAGCTTTGGAAGATTGGAAATCTAAAAGAAACCTAATTTGATTTTCCGATTTTCCGAATTACTTTTCTATTGAAAAATCGGATTATTGTGCAATGTTTGGCGCCATTCGTGATTTCGGAAAAAGATAAAATAAAAGAAAAACCTGACATGTGGGACCCACATGTCAGTGGCACGGCTCACGGTAGACTGGGTCTACCGAGCCTCGGGAAACAGAATCCGGTGGACTGCCGCGTGTGCGTGCTGACACGGCGCCACGCAGGATGACACGCAGGCAAACGGCTGAGGTGGACGCTGACACGGGCTGCCACGTCAGACCGACGGCGACAACGACTCGGGAACCAACGGCACGGCGAACGGCGGCGATTCACCGGCGGTGAGTGGTACCAGCATGTAGGGGGTGTTATTGCGAACCTACTGGTGCAACACCGGATGCTCGGGGTGGACGGTGGCGGTCGGCGGCGAGCAAAGCGCGGCGGAGGGGCTTCGGGCTTGACGGCAACGGCGCTCGTGACGCTTCCGCGACAAAGGCTACCAGAGGTAGGGAGCTCCGTGGCGATGTCAAGCGGTGGAGACGAAGAGCGTGGCGGCACGACGGCGAGAACGAGCTCGTCGGAGTTGCGCGCGCAGATCACTTCTCCGAACTTTGCGCGGCTAGGGTTAGGTTCTCGAGCGGCAGGCTGCGGGTTGGAGTGCGGAGACGAGGGCTACCTCCCTTTTATACCCGAGGCCGGGAGAGTCCAGGCACGAACGGCGAGAAGCGGCGGCGGGCGAGTCGGATCGTCCCCGACTTCGGAGGCGATGGTGACGTGGCGGGTGGGACCCACACGCCGAGACACGGCTCGCGTGAGTCCGCGTGTGAAACGCGCGGTGCAAATGCAGACTCGAGATCTCGCCGTTGGATCTTGATCGAACGCCCAAAATCAAGGAACATTCGGACAACTCCGGTTGCCTTGCGCGCATCTAGCCGTTCATCCTTGATCGGACGGTGGAGGATGATCGGCGCTCGGAGAGAGAGAGAGAGGACTGCATGCGGGCCCGCATGTCGTGTGGAGGCGGCGTGGCGAGCGAGGCTGGTGGCGAGAGAATGGGCCGGAGGTTTGGATTTCGCCCAATGGATTAAGCGAGATTTTAAAAGGTTTTCCAATTTAGAAAATACTGAGAAATTCAAATAAGCAATAGAAAATAGCAAATGAACTCGAGAAAAATTGTAGAAAAATCTAGAAAATATATCCGAGCACATAGAACCCAAATAAAATAGTTTTGACTAATGTTCATGTTGGGATTATTCACATTAAATGTTTTTATTGTAAAGTCCAATATTAAGCTTTTGAAATTAAATTCAAATAAAATCAAATGGTGAATTTTTTCCTACTAACTATTCAAAGGATTTTTAAGCTGTGAAAATTGGGATGTTACAAACCTCCCCCTTAAAGGAATCTCGACCCGAGATTCAAAGCTAATAGAGAAAAGGCTAGGAACTCGGCTTTTAGCTCTTCTTCACGCTCCCACGTTGCTTCTCCTTCGAGTGGTTGCTCCACCGACCTTGCAAAACGAACGGTCTTGCTTCGTGAGGCGCTCTGCGACATCCAAAATCCCGATCGGCCGCTCCTTGTAGGTAAGATCCTCCTTCACTCAATTGATTCTAGCGGGCTTGCTCTTCCGCACAAGGCACTTCTTCAATCGCGAGACATGAAAGACATCATGCACTCGCTAACGCATTGCGGTAGCTCCAAGCGTAAGCAACTTCTCCACGGCGTTCCAAAATCTTGAATGGACCAACATACCTAGCAAGCTTCCTTTGGCATGAAACCTTTGACACCTCCGAGCGGAGTCACTCGAAGATAAACGAAATCCTCGGGTTCAAAATCGAGATCTCGACGACGATTATCGCGATAGCTCTTACGCTCGGATCGAGCTATCTTCAATCTTTCTCTTATCATGGCCACTTGCTCTTCTGCTTCCTGAATAATGTCCGACCTAAAAGCGATCGTTCACTATTTCACCAATTCAACGGGTTCTACAGCACGACCATACGATTAGGCTTCAAATGGTGACATTTGTAGGCTGGCTTGATAACTGTTGTTGTACGAAAATTCTGCATATGGTAAACTTTTATCCCAACGGGTAGCATTAGCTAGAGCACAAGCTCTTAGCATATCCTCCAATATCTGATTAACCCTTTCAGTCTGTCCATCTGTCTGTGGATGATACGCAGTACTGAAATTCAGATGGGTACCCAATGCTTCATGCAAGCTTTGCCAAAAACGAGAGGTGAACTGAGATCCTCGATCTGACACTATCTTCTTGGGCACACCATGCAAACTGACGATTCTAGCCATGTACAATTCCGCAAGGCGATCTCCGGAGTATGTGGTTTTGACTGGCAAGAAATGGGCGACCTTGGTTAGACGATCGACTATTACCCAGATCGAATCGTAACCCGATTGTGTCTTGGGTAAACCGGTGATGAAATCCATCCCGATTTCTTCCCACTTCCACTCTGGAATCTTCAGCGGTTGCAGTAATCCTGCTGGCCTCTGGTGTTCCGCCTTCACTTTCTGACAGGTGTCGCACAAGGCAACGAACTCTGCGACTTCTTGTTTCAAATTTGGCCACCAAAATTTAGTCTTAACATCCTGGTACATCTTGGTACTTCCTGGTGGATTGAGTACTTTGAGTCATGGGCTTCCTTTAAGATTAATCGTCTCGGACCATCGATATCCGTACACGATACGCCCATTAATCAGTATGTCTTGATCATCTTTGGTGAAATCCTTGAATTTCCCTTCATCATTTTGACCTTGATGTCCGACAACACAGATCCTTTGGTTGTGCTTCACGAATTTGCTTCTCTAGGGTAGACTGTACCTCCAAATTGGCTACAAACCCTTCTGACACAACTTCTAGTTTTAGCTTCAAATTCTTCATACGCTTCTAGGCAACTTTCCTTTACTTCCAAAGCATTACAAGTAACTCTTGCGACTCAAGGCATACGCAACTACATTGGCTTTTAGGGATGGTAATGGATCCCAAGATTATAATCCTTGATCAACTCCAACCATCTTCTCTGCCTCATGTTCAAATCGATCGGGTGAAGATGTACTTGGACTCTTATGATCCGTATAGACTTCACGGCGACACCGGCGAGGTAATGACGCCAAATCTTTAGAGCATGCACTACGGCTAATTCGGATCATGAGTAGGTAATTCTCTTCGTGAGGTCTCAATTGCCTTGATGCATAAGCGGCGCTCTTCCTTCTTGCATCGACGCATCCTAATCCTTGACGCTAAGCATCACAATAGATATCGAAATCCTTGCGAATATCCGCGATCAAGATCGGGCCGAGGTCAATCGTTTCTTCAACTCTTGAAAACTTCCCTCACAGGCTGGAGTCCAGGTGAACTTTTTCTCCTTTTTCAACAATTGCGTAAGAGGCTTAGCAATTGATGAGAATCCTTCGATGAAACGGCGGTAATAACCCGCCATTCCCAAGAAACTACGAATCTGAGTTACAGTTCTGGGCTGCTCCCAATGTAGCATCGCTTTAACTTTACAGGGTCAATCGCTACTCCTCATTTGTCATCACATGACCAAGGAAATCGACTTCCTTCTTCCAGAAATCACACTTACTGAACTTGGCATACAACTGAGGCTCTCTGAGTTTTTCCAATATTATTCTTAAATGTTCGGCGTGTTCTTCCTCCGACTTGGAGTACACCAGAATATCATCAATGAACACAACTACGAACTTATCCAAATATTCCATGAATACTTTATTCATCATGTTCATGAAATAGGCGGGGCATTAGTCGCACCAAAAGACATGACTAAGAACTCATAATGTCCGTACGCGCTGAGAAGGCGGTCTTCGGTATATCCTTAGGACAAATCTTTAGTTGGTGGTAACCCGATCGCAGGTCGATCTTCGAGAATAATCCGGCTCCTTTCATCTGATCAAACAGGTCATCTATCCGGGGTAGTGGGTACTTGTTTTTGATAGTAACCTCGTTGAGAGAGCGGTAGTCAATACACATCCTCATACTTCCATCCTTCTTCTTGACAAACAACACCGGCGCTCCCCATGGCGCATTTAACTAGGTCTCACGAAACCTTTCTCAAGAAGTTCTTCTATCCGCTTCTTCATCTCTACCAATTCATCGGTGGCATCCGATAAGGTCTCTTTGAAATTGGTGCTGTCCCGGCACTAGGTCGATGACAAACTCAATGTCACGATCCGTGGCATTCCCTGGTAATTCTTCCGAAACACATCCGATATTCACCGACCACTGGTACTTCTTCTAAGGCAAGGGTCTTCGATCATTTACTAGCAAATGTCCATCACGAATCGAGGTGGCTAGAAACTCTACCTTGTTTCCTTTGGCGCCTCTCATCATTACGCTCTTCGGCCACAATCTAGCATGACTTTATGCTTGGATAACCAATCCATGCCGAGAATGACATCTAGGGTTTGGGTATCTAGGACTATTAGGTTGGCTAGAAACTCAACTCCGACTATGAGTAACTTAGCTCCTAAACATCCCACTCTAGTACTTAGCTCGCTCCAGCATTGGACTAACAGAGTATGCTTAAGTTGCATAACTTCCAATTTATTTTTGTTGCAAACATTCCTAAACAAATGAATGCGAAGCTCGTAATCAAACAAAGCCGATGCAGTAATCGAGTTAACGTAAACTTACCCAAGACGACGTCCGGTGATTCTGGGCTCCTTCCAAGGTGACGTGGTTGACACGGCCTCGATCACGCATCGTGGTGCTCCCGCTTGACCGGCAACTTGTGACGCCTTGATTGATGCCCGCGCTGGTGTCTTGATGGCGAGCTCCAAGGTTGAAGCGCATCGAGTGATTGTTCCTCTTTGCGGACTTTGGTTGGCAAATGTCGGTGCCGACGACAAAGCGTAATGCACCTTTGGTACGCTGCTCGTTGCTTCTCGGATTGGGGTTACAGTGCAGGGTTGCGGAAGTTCGGGCGGTGAACGGGTGTTGAAGTTGGTGCAGTGCTCAATGAAGTTTGGGGTGGAAACACGTTGAACTGTGTCTTGGCACTATTCTTGCCCTTTGCCGTGATTGATGATTCCCTTGCCGAGCCATCCGGCGCTTGCGGCTATCTTCCGCTCCTTGCGTTTGTCCTCTAGAACAAAGGCTTTGTTGACCAATTCTTGAAATCGGGGAAAGTATGGCGATCAAACCGACTTGCGATCCGGTGTTTAGTCCCTTCAAAGCGACTCGCGAGCCTTGTCCGTGGCTACATCTTCTCGCCGCATAGCGAGCTAGCTGAGAAAACTTGTTGAGGTAGTCAGACACTGACATAGCTCCTTGCTTGAGAGCGCGGAACTCATCCTTCTTCAGATCAATAATGCCTTCTGGTACGTGATACTGGCGGAATGCCGCAGAAAATTCCTCCCAGGTGATATCCTGTGGCGTCTCATGGGCGGCACAGAAGTTCTCCCACCATTCAGAAGCGGTGCCTTCCATCTCGTGAGTGGCATACAGAACCTTTTCACGGTCGCTGCACTGGGTGATCAGCAGCTTCCTTTCGATAACCCTGAGCCAATCATCTGCTTCCACTGGAGAGACGTGTCCAGAAAATGTGGGTGGACGAGTCCTCATGAATTCTGCAAGTTTGGATGGTCCATGGTGACCATGAGCAGCTGGGGCTCCATGCTCGTGATTGTTGTTGTTATTGTTCTGGTTGTGCATGGCTTGCATCCGAGTCATCATCATATTCATCACCGAGTCTGCCGCCATGAAAGCTCCAAAGTTTTGCAAGTCAATTGGGGTGCTTGCGGCGGAACGCGCTCCTCGCACTGGTTGCTCATTGCCTCCTAGTGTCAGTACCGAACCACTAGCAATGGTCGACGAGTTTGAACCATCCGCAAGCTCCATAGGTTAGATAAGGTAGCAAGCACGAGATGAGTTAAGAACTAAGCGGGGTAGGTTAAACCCAACAAAACACACTCAAGAACCTCAAATGAAATACCTTTATTAATAGGGTCTTAGCATGGTCGCAACAAATGCCTAAGGGCCTTTGCAGCTCATACTGCACACAAAAGAAACAACGACCTAAGCACACAAAACTACCGCCTAAAGGGCGACTCACTAAACCGAATCGGCTAAGCTCGAAACGGAATTAAGACCAACTACTCGAGAAAGCCTCCACAATCGGCGACGCTCTCGACGGTGCCAGACTCGGAAGTGAGCCGACATCTTGGCAACCGATCACGATGCCTCAGAATCGTGCGGCGAAGCAGCGTTCAGTGCAAACCGCTCACCGCTCTTCGGCTCTGCATCATCCTCGATCCACTGGACCTTCTGCGGATCTTCTTGAGTCCTCCTCGGGTCTTCCTCTTCTTGAGGACTTGGTCGAGGATCTCTTGCAGAGTGGCGACCTTCTCTTGACTCTGCAAGGCTTCATAGACATGATCCAACTCGTGATAGTCCTCTCGAGCTTCCTCCGGGCGGCCACGAATCGGCGAGGTGTACGATCAGAGCGTTGCTCTCCTTTTGTGGACGGGTAGCGTCTTTGGCAAGTCCACACCGCTACTGGGTGGTAACGAAGACGGTGTCTTGAAGCTCCCGTGCGTAGATGTTGCGATACGTAGCATGGCCAAGCGCAATGACTCTCGGATACCTTCCACCAAGTGATCTTCCTCACGAGACGCGAAGGTTGGCTCGCTTGTCGTTCCTCCTGGCGTGGATCGTCAGCGACAAATCACTCCCTGCTCGCCCATTCACCGCCTAGTTGTTGCCGACGACAATGGACGATCAAAACCTCCAAGAACACGGAGCAACTTCCAAAGCTCGGCAAGATACCCTCGAAGACGCTCACCATAGCTCAAGGCGAGGCATCTGTCAAGACAGACGAACAGGTAAGAGCAACTTTAAAACGGCGGGAGAGAAGAGATTATAGCAAAAGTTGAGGCGAGAGAGATATGAGAAAAGTTAAGCAATCAATTAACCTTGCAAGTTAATTTTTTCCTTTAGAAAATAGTTTGGACACTCTAAAGACGGCCAATCTAACTAAGGTCAAGACCTACAGTCAATATGGCTCTCATACCACCTCTGTCGGGACCTGCATCGATTACGGAACCCTCGTAAACTGCACTAGTCCAGATCACGCTAGTGCACACAGGTTAACACGTAAATATCGATCCACACAAGCGATAGATAAAGTAAACGATTAGTTTGAATAACAAATAATGGTTTTGACCTTATGGTCGAGTTTACACTTATTAAGCCACGCAGGCTAAACGAAGAAATAAAGCAAAGAATGAACGGAAAACTCCAACAGTACATCCCACCAATTCACCACGGGCAACCAATCGGGATCCGCACCTTAACGAACGATCGCCTTCAACGAACTCCTCCTCAAAAGCGGCGTAGACTCCTCCTCTTCGTAGGTTTGGGCAAGTTTTACAACAAGCGTGAGTACACAACCGCATACTCGCAAATCATACCACGAATGCAATGTAGAGATGCAGCTTATTCCAAGAAAAGGCTTCTGTGGTTCTTTTGCATAAAAGCAACATTTGCAATTGAATACGAATAATAGATTGAAAGCATAATTCAAAACAAATAGACAATATTAATTTAACAGTTATTTCCACAAAGACACACAGCTAAACAGATTATTTCACATAGCCATATGATTGAGATCACACAGCTCCCATTCCCACATTTTATGAAAACTACCCCTTATGTGAAATCACCGAGCATGTCCATGACCGAGGACGCGGCTATTCGAATAGATTGTTTAACACTCTGCAGAGGTTGTACACTTTACCCACACGATATAACCAGTGTAGCTAGCACCAATCATAACAAAACAGTTCGGAAACTTCATCTCCAACATTGACATTCCCAGTGTGCTTACAAACCGTTATACATATCACATAGCCCATGCATAACACACACCGTTGGACAGGGACGACGAATCCACCCGTGATGCAACCACCAAGTAGTCACACCTCCACCCTATCACAAAGCTTAACCTACCACCTGAACATCAATGCCGAGAATCCATAACTTACTAAGTTAGGCCCGTCCCATACCAGGCATGTGGTCGTACAGAAGGCTCAGTTCAATGGCGCACAAAGTTAAGTCCTTAATTGACCAAGGCAAGACTTCCATGTTCTAACTAAGCCACACAGATTATCATACCCATCACATAGTCCACCATGTCACACAGTCTCCACCACTTGCCCCAGTCCAAATCCTTTACCACCCAGTTAGTTTTAGTGCAACACATGCCATCACGAAGTAATAACACATAGCACGATTTTACACAAAGTTCCATAGACACTTAGTCATATTTAATATTTGCGACTACATGAGATGATGATTCGTAGCATGGCTAAGCAATTATACTCGATCTAACCAACCCACGTCGGTACTACAATATTACCAACTCATAACCAATCTAGGGTGACAAGGATATATGACATACAAGGCCAAGGTGTGATAACAATTTGGATAATAACTATGCCCAAAGCATTTAAATAAATAATTAAACTATAATGCAATAATTTAACATAAAGAAATTTGAAAACTGGGTTCAAGATGATCAAAGGTATGACTTGCCTTGGAAAAGGTCTATGTACTGATCTTGGTCTTGGGGTGCTCCTTCTTCCACAAAATTCCCCGATGAATCGACGTCTACTCGCAAACGAGACACAAACAAACAAAACAAATAAATGACAGAGGAAAAACAAACTCCAAAAATTAAATAAAAATCTCAGATAAATAGATCTTGAATTTAGACCAATTTAGAAACTTGAATGGGCTCAATCGGAGTTAGGATGCAAAAGTTATGAGCTTTGGAAGATTGGATATCTAAAAGAAACCCTAATTTGGATTTTCTGGATTTTCCGAATTACTTTTCTATTGAAAAATGGGATTATTGTGCAATGTTGGCGCCACTCGTGATTTCGGAAAAGATAAAATAAAAGGAAAACCTGACATGTGGGACCCACATGTCAGTGGCACGGCTCACGGTAGACTGGGTCTACCGAGCCTCGGGAAACAGAATCCGGTGGACTGCCGCGTGTGCGTGTTGACACGGCGCCACGCAGGATGACACGCAGGCAAACGGCTGAGGTGGACGCTGACACGGCTGCCACGCCGGCCGACGATGACAACGACTTCGGGAACCAACGGCACGCGAACGGCGGCGATTCACCGGCGGTGAGTGGTACCGGCATGTATGGGGCGTTATGCGAACCTCACCGGTGCAACACCGGATGCTCGGGGTGGACGGTGGCGGTCGGCGGCGAGCAAAGAGCGGAGGGGCGGGCTTGACGCAACGGCGCCGGTGACGCCCGGCGAGACAAAGGCTACCAGAGGTAGGGAGCCCGTCGCGATGTCAACGGCGCAGACGAAGAGGCGCGGGCGGCACCGACGGCGGAGAACGAGCTCGTCGGAGTTGCGGCGGCGCAGATCACTTCTCCGAGCTTTTGCGGCGGCTAGGGTTAGGGTTCTGAGCGGCGGCTGCGCGGGTTGGAGTGCGGAGACCGAGGGCTACCTCCCCTTTTATACCCGGAGGCCTGGGAGAGTCCAGGGCACGAACGGCGAGAAAAGCGGGGCGGCGGCGGAGTCCCAGTCGTCCCCGACTCGGAGACGATGGTGACGTGGCGGGGTGGGACCCACACGTCAGAGACACAGCTCGCGTGAGTCCGCGTGTGAAACGGCGCAGCTGCAAAACAGACTCGAGATCTGACCGTTGGATCTTGATCGAACGGCCCAAAATCAAGGAACATTCGGACAACTCCGGTTGCCTTGCGCGCATCTAGCCGTTCATCCTTGATCGGACGGTGGAGGATGATCGGGGCGCTCGGAGAGAGAGAGAGAGAGAGAGGGACTGGCATGCGGGGCCCGCATGTCAGGTGGAGGCGGCGCGCGGGCGAGCTGGGCTGGCGGCGGAGAGAATGGGCCGGAGGTTTGGATTTCGGCCCAAAGGATTAACTGAGATTTTAAAAAGGTTTTCCAATTTAGAAAATACCAGAAATTCAAATAAGCAATAGAAAATAGCAAATGGACTCAGAAAAATTCTAGAAAAATCTAGAAAATATATCTGAGCACATAGAACCCAAATAAAATAGTTTTGACTAATGTTCATGTTGGGATTATTCACATTAAATGTTTTTGATTGTAAAGTCCAATATTAAGTTTTTGAAATTAAATTCAAATAAAATCAAATGGTGAATTTTTTCCTACTAACTATTCAAAGGATTTTTAAGCTGTGAAAATTGGGATGTTACATTTATGGCAGTGATAGATATCGTTGCTAGACAAGTCACGGGGAGCATACCTTACCGCTTCCAGGCGCGCGGTACTTCTGAGGCCATGGCGTTACAAGAAGTGGCTTTGGTGGCCATGAGTCGTCTTCGCTACGACCTGACAGAGGTAGCCCAGCCCCCATATGATCACTTTCCGATGCGCGCACGTGCTAGGGACGTGAACTCGTTTGCTAGGATCCAGTTTGGGGAGGACCCCCAAGTCAGGCAGTTGGCGAGATTGGTTCACATAATGGACCAATTGCATCGCTGCATAATGCATGAGTTATGGGAGACGCGTCGTCGTCTCATTATAGCTCAGGAGCATTTGCAGCTTATGCATGACATGAGGCTAATTCGTCCGGATGTGTTGTATGGCGCTAATGAGGTTTCACCGTACATTTCTGCGCCTTCGGACTATCGTCTTCCTGAAGTAGGAGGCCATATCACCGGCGTAGGATCCCCCTTACGCCTCACCAACCCGGGAGACCCGGAAGACACAGGATCCCCTCGATACCACCTGCTCGATGACTTTCCGGTGAACTTTGACCGAAATAATATCTAGGCTGTTAGGGTAAGGAGCTCTATGTTTGAGCTTGTATCCTTAGGTTTATGTAATAGGGTAGTAGATGTCGAACTGTTATGTTTTATTTGAAAACACTACTATTTCAATTGTAATCTTAAGCCTGCAGGCGCTTATGTACGGAGTGTGTCGATTTGGTATATGTTGCTTAACGTTTGGTGTTCTATTCGATGTTACAATTTTCTTGCTTTATAATATTGATTGTGCATGTATGGCCAAGTAATGGCTTTTGTCTTATTTACTAACCATCCTTGTCCAATATAGGATGGCAGGACCGACTACGCGATCAGGAGCCCTGCGCGGTAGAGGCTCCCCATCCCCATCTAGGGCACCCCGTCTAGCACCCTTGAGCGATTTCTACGATCAGGGACAGTCATCCCAGCAGCCGTCTGAGCATGGCGAGCCCCCTCAGCCGCCGTCCCAGCAGGGTGGACCGCCTGAGGAGGTGCTTCCTCCGCCACCATCCATGGTCGAGTTTATGATGATGATTGAGCGCAACCGGATGGATCAGACCCGGATGCTTAAGGCGATCGTACGTAACACCGCCCCAGCTCCCGTTCCAGCAGTAGGAGCTGCCCCACACCGAGCGTCCGGAGGTCTCGCTGAGTTTCAGTGGACCAACCCTCCGACGTTTGCGGCGCAAGGACCCAATGGAGGCAGAGGACCGGCCGCACAACATAGAGAAGAAGTCAACATTGCGCGGTGTACCGGAGTTGAGAGAGTCTTGTTTGCCGCCTATCGGTTGGCGGTGCGGACAGAGCGTGGTGGGATAGCTATTCGCCATGCAGCCGCGGTCACGCGTCCGACTTGGGACGATTCGTGGACGCGCCCGAGAGGCCCATATACCGGAGAGAGTGTTGCTTATCAAGCAGCAGCAGTTCCTTGCCTTGAGGTGGGCGGAGGGCGATCACGAGTACCCGCATGATTTCAACTACTTGGCGGTATGCTCGGACGACGTCTCGCGAGACGCTCGTCGCGGAGCGAGTTCTTCCATGGACTATCGAGGAGTTGCGGCTTGTTTTAGCCGCACATGATTTCGTGGAGTTTCAAAGATCCGGTCAACAAGGCGATCGTGGTGGAGCATGAGAGCATGACGGTGGATGAGTCGAGGAAGAGGAGGAAGGCCTTACGACGGCAGCGTGGCGAGTGGCGATTTCCCGTGCCACGCCCAGACTACCTCGGGCACCTCGTGCCCCAGCTTCAGCACCATCGAGGTCTCCCGTGGCACTGCACGACCTTCTCCACCGGCGGCTCAGCAAAGGCGGCGGGGCCGAGACCACAGATGGCGGGGCATACAAGCCCAGTGTTACTTGTTTCCTTTGTGGCGTCGGGCCACTATGCCGCATGCCTCGCCAAGTAGCGAGGATGCCGGACGTACTTGCGCTCCAAAGACCACCGGCCCGGCTCGGTGAGGCCACCGCCACCACCACGAGAGTAGCACCTACTCCACGGCAAAGATGCACGTGGTCGCGTCAACCACGTCTCGCGAGAGGAGGCGACCGACGCGACTGGACGTCGTGCTAGGTACACTACTTGTTAATTCATGTCTCGCATCGCTTTATTTGATTTCGAGCATCTCATTCATTTATTAAAAACGAGTATGCTGAAATTAACCAATTTAAGATACATACACTACACCCACCTTATCATATTCGGTCCGAGTCGGTTTTCTACGCCGATCAAGTGCGTAGGGACGTAAAATTGAAATACAAAATGTTAACTTTTCAAGAAACTTAATAGTGATAAGTTACGCAGGCATTGATGTTATCTTAGGGATGGATTGGTTAACTAAGAATCAGGGAAGATTGATTGTGCCCAGCGGTCTATCTCGTTGACTAGCGAGGACGGCATCTAGGTCGTCTTTGCACCTTTGGTGGGTAGTTCTCACCTATATGCTCTAGAGGCGAGTACTCTCTCGCACTAGAGGAGGTACCAATAGTGAGTGAGTATCCCGATGTGTTCCTGAAGAACTTCGGGCATGCCCCGATCGAGAGGTAGAGTTTGTCATTGAACTTGCACCCGCATCGCGCCCATCTCAAAAGGTCAGATCGGATGCCGCCCAATGAGCTAGCTGAATTGAAAGAACAACTTAAGGAGTTGCAAGATAAGGGTTTCATCAGCCTAGCTCCTCGCCTTGGGGATGCCGGCTCTCTTTGTCAAGAAGAAAGACAAGAGTCTACGGATGTGTGTTGACTACCGTCCGTTGAATGAGGTCACCATCAAGAACAAGTATCCGCTCCGCGGATCGATGACCTATTTGACCAGCTTAGTGGAGCTCGGTGTTCTCCAAAATTGACTTGAGGTTAGGCTACCATCAGTTAAAGTTAGAACCGAGGACATTAGAAGACCGCCTTCTCTACTGTTACGGTTTATGCAGTACACGGTCATGTCATTTGGTTTGACCAATGCCCACCTATTTCATGAACCTTATGAATTCGGTGTTCATGGAATACTTGGATCGGTTTGTAGTGGTTTTCATTGATGATATCCTTATCTACTCTAAGTCTGATCTTGAGCACGAGCAACATTTGAGACTTGTGTTAGAAAAGCTTCGCCACCATCAGTAGTATGCCAAATTCAGCAAATGTGAGTTTTGGCTTCGAGAGGTTAGTTTCTTGGGACATATCCTATCTAAAGGCGGTGTCGCTGTTGATCCTAGTAAGGTGCAAGATGTCCTTGAGTGGAAGCAACCCAAGAGCGTCACTGACATTCGTAGTTTTCTTGGACTTGCGGGATACTACCGTAGGTTCATCAAGAATTTCTCAAAAATCGCGAAGCCTATGACCCAACTTCTAAAGAAAGAAAAGAAATTTGTGTGGACAGCAGAATGCGAGCAAAGCTTCCAAACCTTGAAAGGATGCATGAAGCTCAGTGCTTGTCTCGCGGACATTCACAAGAGCTTTGATATCTACTGTGATGCATCTCGCCATAGGCTCGGTTGTGTGCTTATGCAAGACGGCCGAGTGGTGGCCTACGCATCAAGGCAATTGAGGCCCCATGAGACCAATTATCCCACACACGACCTAGAGCTCATGCGGTGTAGTTCATGCCTTGAAGATTTGGCGACATTACCTCGCCGGTAATCGTTGCGAGATCTACAAACCATAAGAGCCTTAAATATATTTTCACCCAAGCCGACCTGAACTTGAGACAAAGAAGATGGCTTGAGTTGATTAAAGATTATGATATGGGACTCCATTATCATCCAGGAAGGCTAATGTCGTGGCCGACGCATTGAGCGAAAATCTCGGTGCAACCGCTTGTTTGTCAGTAACTCCTTTTTCTGCAGCTTATGTGCTTTGCATTGCAAGGCCTACACGGAGATAGTTGAAGAAGGTTCGCTTGCAGCCCTCGGTGTGACTTGCACACTTGAGGACCAGATTAGGAAGCCAGAAAACGATGCGAAGTGGCTCAAATTTTAGAACTAATGAAACAAGGCAAGGCTAAATGTTTTAAGTAAGATGCACAAGGTACTCTATGGTTTGGAAACCGTATGGTGGTACCATTTGATCGCCACTTGAGAGAATTGATTCTCAAGGAGGCTCATAACTCAAAATTCTCTATCCACCCCGGGAGTACGAAAATGTATCAAGATTTGAAAAAGAAACTGTGGTGGAGCCGAATGAAGCGGCACGTTGCACGAGATGTGGCCGAAAGCGATCTATGTCAAAGAGTTAAGGTGAGCATTTGAAGCCAGCTGGTACTCTAGATCCCCTGCCCATTCCCTAGTGGAAATGGGAAGAAGTTGGCATGGATTTTATCACCGGCCTTCCTAGAACTAAAGCTGGATTTGATTCTATATGGGTAATTGTAGACCGTTTGACGAAAGTTGCTCACTTCATTCCTGTCAAGACCATCTACCGTGGGGACAAGTTAGCGGAGCTTTACATTGCAAGAATTGTTTGTCTCCACGGTGTACCAAAGGTGATAGTTTAGATAGAGGCCCTCAATTCACATCCTATTTCAGGGAATGCTTACATAAAGCGATGGGGACAGTCTATCTTTTAGCTCCGCTTATCACCCATAAGCGGATGGACAAACCGAGAGGGTAAACCAAGTGTTGGAAGACCTTCTAGGGCTTGCGTCTTGTCTCACAAATGATAGTTGGGAAAAATGTTTACCGTTTGCAGAGTTCTCCTACAACAATAGTTTCCAATCGAGCATTCAAATGTCACCCTTCGAAGCATTGTATGGGAGAGCTTGTAGAACACCCTTGAACTGGTCCGAAGCCGGGGAGAGGCCATTCTATGGCCCAACCTTGGTGGAAGATGCTGAAGAACAAGTTCGTGTCATTCGTGAACGACTTAGGATGACTCAATCACGTCAGAAGTCGTATGCCGACCGTCGTCGTCGCGAGTTGAGTTTCGAAGTGGACGATCATGTATATCTAAAAGTCTCTCCTATGAAAGGAGTACGTCGCTTCCAAATCAAAGGTAAATTAGCACCTCGCTATATTGGACCTTTCCGTGTACTAGCTAAGTTGGGATCGGTGGCATACCAGTTGGAGTTGCCACCACCACTTTCAGACGTACATGACGTCTTTCATGTCTCACAACTCAAGAAATGTCTTCGAGTCCCAACGGAAGCAACCGAGTTGGACAAACTCGACTTGCAACCCGACCTATCTTATCGAGAGAGCCCGATTCGTATCCTCAAAGAAACCAAGCGTAAGACTAGGAATCGTAACATCAAGTTCGTCAAGGTCCAATGGAGCAACCACACGGAAGATGAGGCAACTTGGGAACGTGAAGACCGGATGCGAGCAGCATATCCAGAACTCTTCTCTACATGAAGTGCCTTCGTATCAAGAAAGGAAAGGTAAAATATATTAATGTAAATTATAACCTGTCAACACTATCTTTGAAGGAAATCAAGACAACATAAATTATAACTTCTAATGAAAACTTTCTGATTCTTCTCCACCCAGATCTCGGGTCGAGATCTTTTGTAAGGGGGGGAGGTTTGTCACAGCCCCAACTAATTAAATTGGATTAATGTGTATTTCACTAACATGCACTATCAGATTCAAAACATTTCCATAATATATTGTACTTGGAAAATCTAATTTGAGGTGAACATACACATGAAAATTCAGATTTCACTTCAAATCAGTAATAAAAAGTTGTGATCATCATCTGAAATCAATTTATTTAAATACTACATTAATTATCAGGAATTAATATAATTTTTTCCCAATTTTTGGGTCTAGTTTGAACCTCATTAAAATTCAAACAACATTCATAGACATACAACATGTTTGAATTTAAATATCACAAACTATTTTATGAACAGTAGGGTTTTATAATTTTTATAGGAACTATATCTCCCCAGGAACCCCCACAATTTATTTCATGATTTTAGGATTTTTATTTCTATTTTTAAGCCCTGGTCAAAGTAGGAAGAATGAATTAAAATCCTGGTCAAAGCACTGAACCCAAACCAGTCGCTACTGTTCCTCCGACTCGAGTCCGACTCGGCAACCGGACTCAACCCAACCACCTAAACGCACCGCCACATGCGACCGTTAGATCCTCATCCAACGGCCCAGGTCTCCCCGTCATTCGACCTGTCCGAATGCCCCCACTCATCTCGTCCGTCCATTCGCAATCCAACGGTGCTGATCAAACCGCTTTGCTACGCACCGCGCCGCGCCCTTGTATCGCTGACCGCCCAGGCCCACCTGTCAGCTCCGTCCCTGACCTCCCGCTGGCGCCCTCAGGCATCCCGTGCCACGCGGCAGCGACGCCCTGAGCACCTCCGTCGACGCCATCACACCACCGCTGCCGTTGACCAACCCGAGAGCTTCTCCACCTAACGCCGCTCTCGTTGCCGTCTTCTTCCTAGAATAAGACTCCCCCTATGCCCTTTGTTGGACCTCACTTCTCCTCGGTTGACAGAGGAGAGGGAGGCTTTCTATCGGTTTCTACTTGGGTAAGCTTCCACCGGGTGGTGCTCCTCCGTTCCATGTTCGTTGGCATTTCCATTTTTGCTCAAGCGAACTCTTGCTTTTGCTTGTAGCCTCTGCCCCATCGTCGTGCTCTAGCTCGGTACCAGAGCACGCTCCGATGGACACCCTCATGTCTTCTTCGTGTCCGAGAGGTAATTATCCTCACTCCACCGCGTCACCATGCATGCCTTACCTTTCTAACCAAAACCCCTCACTTTATTTGAACAATGCATGACACGTGTGCGTGTATTAGAAGATTGGATCATTTCCGGACCTCGAGCAACTCTTCATCTCCCACCTTGCTCCGGTGATCCCTTCCTCAATCCCTTTCTCTTACAGCTTCCTAGTATGACCTTCGAGCTATCCCGAGCACTCACTTGAGTTGGTTTTGCTCAGGGGCTCCTCTACCCGCAAAATCGTGTCGTCATCCTCTTCTTCTCCGGCGCCGACCAAGTCTCCAGCTACTTCACGCTTCCTCAAGCTCTCTCCTAGCTCAGGTGACCTCCTTGTAGCCTTTAGGACTTGGGCACATGCTTGTATGAGCTGCGGAGCTTTACCTTTCGCGTTTGTGCATTTGCCGTGATGGGCGCGCGCTCACTTCGGCTAGCCGCAGCACGAGCCACCTCTAGCACTAAGACCACTACCCCTAGCTGCGCCAGGCTATTGCCAAGCTAACGCGACCACTGTCAGGCTCCGCCGTGGCGCGTAGCGCCGGCGAGCCGCCGGGCAAGCGGGCGGCAACGCGATTGCCGTGCCGTACGCGGACCAACACTTTAGCATGTCATTTGACGGTTAACTCCAATCATTAGCGTTAAATGATGTCTTAACGAGTTAAACAGCCGCTTACATGTGGGCCTTCTGGACCGTTAAGTGGTTGCGTAGTTGCTAGTTTATGTTTTCCCTAATAGAACACGTACTCTGGGTAGTTCAAATACGAGTTTACGCTTTTGAGTTTAGGAGACGTATTTTCTGGAATACGTTTTCCTCTGAGATTCGGCCGAGCTAACCTTGGGTGTGGACTGGGTCAAAACTTTGACCTGGGCCCGCTAGTCAGTGACTGCGGCTAGCGCGGTGCTCGGTGAGGAAAGTAGCAAATGAATTATAAAATCCGAAAACCATTTACTGGTACACTGAAAATTGGTATTAACTTCTAAAATGCATAACTATTTCTTAATAACTCTGAATCACATGAAACCACTTCTGGAAACTTTCACTTTTAACAAACTTTATATTAAAATTAGTTTCAAACTTGTCTCTGTAGCAGAGGGCTTTTATTGGAAATTAATTCATTAAAATCATTATCTTTACAATAGGAAAATGGACTGGAATCTTTAAAAATGCATAAGTAATTATTGGAACCTTCAAAAACAGTGAACCCAACTTTGGTAATTTTCATTTTTAGTGAACTTAATTCTAAAAATGGTCTCCACCCTACTTCTGTCACAGAAACTATATTTGGGAGAATATAATCTTTAACTCCATTATTTGTATACTAGTAAAGGCTGATAACTTTGAAAATCAATAAATAAATCATAAAAACTCCAAAAAGAACAAACTCAACTGTTTTTAACTTATAATAATATTGCCTATTTATCTATGTAATCCATGTACTCACCACTGTTCTACAAAATTTCACTTCATAATTAAATTATATGAATGACGGCATATTGAAATCTGAATTTCGAACCATTATAACTTTCTTATACTAAATCCAAATGAAATAATTCTTTCACCAAAAATCATTTAAAATCATGACCTAACTACTGTAGAACAATCGTGCATTTTTGAGCATTTTGGTTTTTGAGTTGTTTTTCTTGGTATTTATTTGATGTTATAATTATATAGATCCCGAGCATATTGATATCGACACTTACGCTACCGAGAGTGAGCATCTACTGTACCAGCAAGGCAAGCATCATTTGAACTTTCTTTTGCATCATATTTGATCCCAGTTTTGGTTAAGATAGTGCAATGATAATTGCTTGCATGCTATTTTGATTATGTCAATATTTTTGTGATGTGTAGTTTAGTTATGTCCTATGCTTGAGGTTAATCTTGAATCATGCCAACTCCTATATGCTTAAGATAGGATGTGTGAATTATGGGTTATAGAATTGCTTAGCCATGCAAGTCTAGATACGGTAGTTCGATCATCGGGAATAACCTGGCGGTATTGGGATACACACAACTCTTACTTTATGTTTTTACTTCAGATCTTTGTAGCTGTTTTATGAGTTAAACTTTTTCATTTTTTTAAAAAATGAGATTTGGTCCGGACAAGTGTTGGTTAGTGATGGTGCTTTGTGCACGAGCATTGGGTAAGTGGAAGGACTTGTCTGGACAATTGAGGACCGAACTTTGGGTACCTACTGTTCAAGCAACACTCGTGCTGCCACACGCGGGTTGGGAGCCGTATGGTTAAGTAGGGGGAGGGTTTTATTGTGTTAAGTCCTTGGTGGTGTAAGGGGCATAGCGACCGTGAAATCCTATGTTCTTTGAGGAGCCGATGTAATCCTTTATAGTGTGCAAGGGAGCACCAATTCTTTTGTTTTGATTGCATCGGTATTTCCAATATAACTTGTGAGCCCCTAGCAAGTGCTATCGACGCTTGTACTAGGCAAGGAAACATCTCACAAGGGGACTTAGCTCAATAGGGCTTTCTTCTGAAAATGTGTATCTTGATTTACCCGCCGCATACCATAGGAAGTGTGCTATTTGAGAGGCCTCTGGAGGCTTACGGGCTAATCAAGTCGTGTGGGTAAAGTAGTACACCCTGCAGGTATTAATCTATTCGAATAGCCGTGTCCACGGTTATGGACGACCGCTAGAAATTTGTGGTCGCTTATTGTTAGACTTTTAATTAAAATTGTGGTTGAACTTGGTATTCGTCATGGACGGGATGTTCATGTGTTTAGTACATCAAAGTGGGCTGCCACTTTGGTCTTTGTATGATTCAATTGTTTATTCTTGAAATGCTTTACTACATGTTTTACTTCTACTTCAAATCTGATTTTAAATGGGCACATGAAAAACTAGTATGTGTAGGATGTTAATCATTGCGTCTTTTCGCAAAACTAAACCAATATGAGCCATCCTTTGAATGACCCTTATGCATAACTATTTTTATTTGTGTAAGACTTGCAGTACACTTGTACTCGGCGGATGTTTCTTGGCCTTTTCAGTGAGGAAGATTATGAGTATGACGATCTCGCTAGTGTTGATTTGGGTGACACTAATGAGTAGTGTGCTACCATTTAACCCCCAGTCGGTTGCCGATGGGTGATGGGCATACCACTGCTGGTCTTTTGCTTTATCTATTTACTTCCGCTGCTACTTGATACTTTACTTGAATTTGGCCAGTCGGTCGTTTGTAATAAGCTGTAGACCTTAACTATTATGCAGTATGTCGTTTTAATCTCTTGTTGTATGCGTTGTATGGATGTAATCAACGTTGATGAGGGTATGAGTATATTGGTCGTTGATCTTGGGAGCCAATATAAGTCATACCCGTTGTTGATGAATTCCCATTTAACTCACTAAGTGTAGTGCTTCGGATCGAAAGAGAATCGACAATCATGTAGCGCTCGCAAAGGAGCAGCGCGCATGACCGTTGAGGCTCTAGTATTCGGCTAAGCCTCTCACTTGGATAGAGTTAAATTGAAATTCGTTTACCGGAGGCCCGTGATTATGTCCCTAAGACCTTGTCTAATCTCGGTCTTATGGAGATAATTACCGGGGTCCCCACATTTTTGTACTCATTTGCTTTGCTTAATTGTTGCAGAGGAAGAGGTTGATCCCTAATGGGATCGGCTTTTGCGAGTTGTGCTACCGTTGGGACGACTAGCTTGGCGGCCCGGTCGGTTGCCCTGTGGTTATGTGGCTAACCGGTTGGTTTTTCTCTTAGCCATCTTATGGCACTTTTGCTTCCGCTGTTAATGATACTTGTTGTTATTTGGCCAGTCAGGCCCTTGTTGTAATAACTTTATATTATGTATGTCTCTCGCCAGAATTGTTATATCGTGATGTATGGAATTGATGCATGATTTTGTAACGGGTTGTGTATGCTGCATTTCTGGGAAGCATACATATCTCGAGGCTTGGTTTATTTGTTTTGTGATGCTAGGGTCAATGGAAGGCTAAACATTACAAGTCAAATAAATCGGGGTCCTCACACTTGGTCGCCCTTAGGATGTTTTGAAAAGCTTAGTTTCAAAATGTCAAATGGTTTATAAAAACTTATGTAAGTTCTCAGATTTTACTCCTCATCTATCTTAGCTTGCTCACCTTACCCTGCTCTATTTGGGTTTGAAAAATTGTTTTCCCCTCTTCTCTTTCCAAAAGATAGAGGTGTAACACCCTGGCTATTCGGAAGCTAAAATGTTACCTAAATAACTAACATATAACCATACAACGGAATAACTTCAACAATAACTCATCAATTAAGCTAAACAGATCAACATCAATTGGAACATAAGCAAGAGTTTAATACTGAATCCACTAAGATAATCCTATCAAACGAATGATCAAGGAACATAAGCAGTTATTTAAACAACCTTAACGTGAAGAAATATATCATCCATAACTAAATTTATTTATTACAGTCCATCACTTAACGAAAGAAAGACAGTATCAATTCTCTTCTTGAAACTAGAGTAAGGTGAAATGAATGAGTAGTGCGTGTCTACTCTCTCCCAAAAGAATCATCATCAATGATCACCTAAAAATAAATAAACAAAGCAAGAGTGAGTCCGAGACTCAGCAAGTACACACAACAAATGTGAAGAGGACAAACTCAACACAGAATCCGAACATACAGCGAATGAATAATTGAATGCATGAAATGAATGGATTTAATGAATGAAATGACTGCACATGTGCTTATACAGTATAGCTAGTGACACACCCGTCGGTGTTCACTTAAGCCCGCATTTAACAAAATGTGGGGATCCAAGTCCCGTATGAAGAACGTTTCATACGGGTGTCCAAATCTACCCATATTGCAATTGATGGGTCTTACGTGCCCATACTGGAATTGATGGGTCTCTCTAATCCACTCCCGTGGACGGGACATGACAATGTCCAAATCTGCCCACATTAGAATGGTGGGTCTTACAATCCACTCATGTGGATGAAACTTGAATAATGGATGCATGAAATGAATTATTGAATAAGGAATATCATCATCTCTAGTTATGGGAATATCACATATGAAAGAACATAAACATTGAACCTTCTCATGTAACATAAGAATTCACAACACAAACATTCAAGCATTCATCATTGACAATTGGTAAGATTATGAAAGCACTTGCCTTTCGTGTTGCGACGCGTGAGAAGGCAAAGACACTATCATTAACATTCTACAATACCCTCCCGAACACCCAAGAAATAGCCATAATCCCTAATATGAAAATAGGCAACAGAACCATGGAATCGAATCTGGACAGCATAACGAAAATAACCATAACTATTGACCTGGGATTCAAAACGAGGTGAGCCCAGTTCCTAAAGAAACTTAATGAACATATATACAACATTCAAGTTGCCGAGATAACCCAATTCGGCGAAAATAAAATGCTAACAGGTAGTTGAACTCAGAAGCCAGATTCTGCCCAAACGAAATGAACAACAATAAAGAACATAGCATATCTTTTGATCTACAACTCCGATTAGGGCGTTCTTTGACATTCTGGAAAGGTCATGAAATTTTCTAAAACTATCTAGTTGGGTGGAAACCCTGAATTTTCCTCTAACATGAACATAAATTAAAAGACAAATTAACAGATCAATCTCGTCAGAATTCTGGATAACAGAAACTAAAATGATCATAACTTTTGATCCAAACGTTGGAATCAGGTGTTCGTGGCGGCCACCGAAAGCTAAGAACATTTTCTAAATAACTCAAGGAGATCAAAATTCCTAATTCCGGCTCTAAGCACATGAAACTGGCCATGCAATAAACTGGACAGAATTGAATCTACAGCAGGCAGACTTCGATCCAAACAAATCTAATCGGTTTCACTTCTACGACTAAACAAACAACGACAACCGACAAATGTTACCCTTGGAGACTCGTACGAGACCGTTGAATCCGTGCGAGGTTCTCCTCTCCCCCACTTCCCCCTTTCTTCTTCCTTAGCCGATGGCAAAACTCAGGGCTCTCCCTTCTTCTTTGCTTCGACCAACAGCTTGGGCAACACTAACGAGGAGGAGGAGGTGGAGAAGATGGGAGGGAGACGAGGGGTGGCGCATGGGGAAGAGAGAGTGGCGGCTCTAGGGGAGGAGGCACAAGGAGGGAGGGGTTCTATGGTTTTCAGCCGCACCCCACATGGGCCTCCAAGGTTAAAGGCGCGAGGCCCAAGTTCGGAACCTTTCTTTCTGTGCAGCGAATACCTCAGAGGTCATAACTTTCTCTCCAAAACTTGGAAAGGAGTGATTCTTATCTTCAAATTTACCTAACTTATAGTACTTCAACTTCCTAGTTGCGGAGTTGTTCTGAAAATTCCGTCTTTATTATGAAATTTGCCTTGGAAGTTGACTCAGTTGCGGACCTTGATTCTCTGTATAGCCTGCCTTGCGGGCCCCATATCTCAAACCTCAGAACTCCAAATTAGGTCAATGAGGACTCTAAATTGTACTATGAAAAACGATCTACAACTTTGTAGTTATGAGGTTTTCCAATCGAAGCCGTTCCAGTCGCAAAAATCACGTTGCAAGATGATTACAGACTCTGTCCCATTTCATTGCGAGGCAAATTAGGAATCTCTCAATATCCTTATTTTCTCTGTAACTAAACGGGATATTACAAAATTTTATCGATTACTTGTGGTTTTTGGGAAAACCAATGAGAGTTATGTAACATCCCATGTTTTGGCTTGTGTTTCAAATGTAAGGAAATGTGTAGAAATTAAAAACTTTTCTTACATCTTGTATTTCATGGTTGTTCTGAAAAATTCTTGTAAAAGAATTATGGAAATACAAATCACAAGTCTCTTTGGACCTAAACCTTGCCCATTAAAAACTTTCTTGTCAAATCTTGTGATCATTCTCCGAAAATATTTTTCCTAAGTTCTAGGGATGGTGTGTGACCCCTCTGAAAATTTTTATAGTTTTTAGAAATTGTTTGAATATTTTTGGAGGTCAGTCAAACCAGTTTGACTCTGAGTCAAACCCTAGCTCAGCACATTGCAGAATTTTTGGAGGAAAATGTACAGCATGAAAACCTCTAAAAACTTTATACAAGGTCAATATCTAAGTTAGCAAGCTGCTATAAAAATTTTAGAATTTTTGGAGTTAGTTTGCTACCCCAAATAATTGCCCAAAGATCTCTGTTCTAATTCTAAACCTAGGGCTGAGTCAGACTCAGGTTCGAGTCAGAACCGAGCCCAAACCAATCGACTCGATCGAGCCAAGTCGCCAGCACCGCACTCGGGCTCGGTGTTTGGGCACGTGCGATTCGGCCATTGGATTTCCATCAGACGGTCTGCGTTTGTAGGGACTTTTGGACCTCCTGAGATACACCTCAAACCCCAGTCGTCCATCTTCAATCCAACGCTCACGACCTCCCCTGCCCTTTTTGACCTCCAGAGGACTTGCGAGATCGTAGCCGTCCATCTGCCAGCCGACGGCATTGACGTCCCCGACCTCCTCCCCTATTCTTCTTCTTCCTCCTTGCGCCCGTACACGCGTGCGCCATGTCAGGTGAGCAGTGCAGCACCTGGTCATGTCGTGGGGCTCCACAATGGCTCTGTGCACGCCTTCTTCAACCATGTCAGTGTTTAGCTCTGACTTTACCTGCTCGTCTTCTCGTTTTGCGCACGGCAGAGCCCTTTTGTCCCGTCGCCATTAAACCTAAGTCCTCGCGCGGCCGTTGACACTTGAGTTACTTGAGGACCTCGAGCTCCTCCTGGCCTCCCCTTCACATTCTCTGTCACCCCCAGCTCTGCCTCTTTGTTTTTGTGCGCAAATCATGGAAGACCCATTTTCGCCATTTTCGACCGATTCGAGCTCCTCGTGTCGGCAAGGCTCCAGTGTCCTCTTGCCCAGCTTTTCATTTCCCGTTGGACCTCTGGGGGTCGCATTATGCATCTAATAGGTCAACTAATCGACAATAGTTTAAAACAAGATAGCAATACATACATAGAATTTGCAAACAACATATTAGAATTTGAAAATAATAGGAACAACATCTGCATGCATTGCTAGAGGTCAGAGTCTGGCTGCTGAGGATCAGATTCAACATCAATAATATCTTCGGAACCTAACACAAAAATGCGATAAAACCAATAAGAACGAAGAACACCAAACAAGACTCAATAGCAAAAGCCATCCAAATCTCATGAAATTTATACAGAAGCAAGGTTATGATTTTAAATGAATTTAGGAAGAAGAATCAAGTTATTTGGACTAAGCATGCAAAAGTTATAGCTAAAACAAATTCTCTCAACCTAGAAATTCAACTAAATTAATTACTGGTACTGTTCATGGCATAAATTTCTAGAATGACCTAGAACCTGAAATTTAGATAATGACATCCTAAGAACAGCAAAGTTGAGTTTACCCAATTTGGAGTTAAAATGAATTACTTATGATTTTTCTAAGTTATAAAACTAGCACATATCATTTTTCAGAAATAAAACCATGATCAAAACCTATTTCATATTAAAGTATGCAAACAGAGGAATTTTACAAGCTTGACTTTGCTCAGATTGGAGTTATACAGAAAAAGTTATGTATTTTAAAAGTTTCAATTTAATTTCTGGAATATTCAATAATGGCTGAAACAAGTTAATATTCTTTATAAAATTTTCTGGTACAAAATCAAGTCTAAATGCATTTTTAGATTAAACTTTAGTGAAACATGAATTTAACACAGTTGGAACCATCTAAAAAGGATTTAAAATGAATTAGTTATGAGTTTTTAAAGTTTAATATAAGTTTCAGTTGACAAATAAAAGCTTACCAAAATAAAATCAAACTTATCAAAAAGAAAACGACATGGACGAATGTGGGCCGTAGATCGGTAATCCAATGGCCCACGCGCTCCGCAACACAACGCACGTGCGCGAGGAGGCCCACGGGACCCACTGTTGGATTAGATCCAACGGTCGAAAATGAATGGGACGTTCGGGTGACCAACGCTCTGATCATCCATGACCGTAGATCTTAAGATGGAGGGCTCAGAGCGCAGTAACATTCGGGGGTCCGAAAGTCCCCGCGATCTGAGCCGCAGATCTAGAGATGGGCGGCCCCTAGTGACTTGGAACGTTTGGGGGCCCGAAAGTTCCTGAAGATCTGGGCCGCAGATCTCAAAATCGATGGTCCACGATCAACTACGTGCTGCGCACTAACACACGTGAGCTTTAAGTGCACAGAGAGGGTTTTAATGGTGCGGGCCCACATGTAAGTGATATGAGGGACTACTTAGGACAGCGATTAAATGCTCAACCTAATGATTAACAATGATTGGCATTAATTGTGTCCGAAGGGTATCGCACCGTGAGGGTTTAAGTGGGCGAGGCCCACCTGACAGTGGCACATTAGGCCAACTTAGGACACATTAATTACTGAACAATGATTAACAATTATTAGCATTTAATGATGTCCGAGACGCTAATGCACCGTGCGTGAGGGAGTGTTTAAGGGGCTGGGCCCACATGGCAGTGAATCAATAAGTCACGTTAGGACAACCATTTATTGCTAATAGTTGATTACTGTAACAGCCCTCACTTAGGGTTTGTATTTCAAATGTAAATTATGAGGAGAAATAAAAACTTTTGATGCCTCATGAAATCATTTGAGAATTTCTACAATTTTACCTAGCAATTTCCAATTTTTAGAATGTAATTCTTGTGATTGGAAATTGTGGTCATCAGATTCTTAGCTTTCAAACTTGTGATCATCCTCTGAAATTATTTTTCCTATCATCTTGATCATCCTATCTACCTCCTGAATTATCTCACAATTTTTAGATTTTATTTGCTATTTCAAATGGCCAAGTCAACCTAGTTTGAAATCTGGTCAAACTTCTGTTCAGCAGCTTGTGAATTTTAGTGGGAGAAATCTAGTGCATAAAAACTCCTGGAAAAATTACACAAGGTGGCCCTCTGTTCCAGTTAGTTACCATAAAAATTTCGAAATTTTGGAGCCCTGAGCTATCTCTAAAAATTTCCCAAACCTTCTCTGTCTTTCTAATTCAAATTGGGAAACATCGCTTGTCGGGCCCGAACCCCACTTGGGCTCGAGTCCAACCGCACTAATGGACTCGGTCGCACCACCTAGTTGCACCGCGCGAGCCCGATAGCTATCACCGTCCGATGGAGATCGCACGGTCCATATTATGTGTCGCCGACTGTCCGAATGCATACATCAATCTCGACCGTCCATCTCGCATCCGTGATCGTCGCGCGATAATGGTCGAGTCGAACCACCGGTTTGCGCGACTTGACTCGGGCTCGCGCGCTTGCTTCTTGTCGCCGACAGCGGCCCCACATGTCGTCGTCACCTACCTCGCGCCAAGGATCGAAAGCCGCGCGTGAGCGCGCATGAACGCCACTCGGCTCCATTGTCTCGCCACCGCTTTCGATTTTCTCGTGCGCATTTCTACCGCATCCTCCGTTGAGAGACCATGCCCGAGCAAGCATCAATCACCCACTTTTCCGTTCACCGGTTTGTCGGCACCGTTCTTGAGCTCCACGGTGCCGAAAGCATCGCCACTCGTTTTCCTCCGCCTCTTCCCTACTTAAGCCCTCGCAAAGCTCTCTTATCCTCCTTTGGACACCCTAAGACCACTTCCTACCTCCATTGCCTTCCCGAGCTCAAATTGTAGTAGTGCGCAAACTCGGTTCACGGCCGTGCCGCTCGCCGTGTCATCCTCGCAACCTGAAGATCATCCCTTCTTTGCGCGTCACATCGTGTTCCGATCCCTATCATGATTTCCCTCACTAATTTTGAGTTTCACTCGCGGGGGCCATTGAATTTTGGTGTCCTCTTCTTCGACCGAAAGTTGGATCATCATCCTCATCTCCGGTGAGTTGGTTCCTAGGGCAATTGCTCGCGCCAAGACCATCTAGTGCACTCACCAAGCTATCTCCGTCTCTCTTTTCCCCTATTTTTGCTCGGGTTGCTCCTCCTCGGTGACCCCTTGATCGCCGCTGGTTCGTCGCGGGCCATCTCCGCAGCCTCTTGAGCTCAAGGCGTCATCCCGGTGAGTCCTCGGTAGCTCATCGATGCTCATGCGCGCACTAGTTTTCATCATATTCCTATATGGCGCCGCCGCCCTTATCACCTCCACGGCCGCCGCCATGCGATGTCGCCGCGCCGCCACGATGCCGCTCTAGTCACACCACCGCCACCCCTAGTTTCCTTTCACTGGGTGACCCATTTTGAGCTCACCTTCGCCGCGCCACCACTCCACCGCCGCGACCACCACCACACCCAATCGCCGAGCCTCCTGTTCTTCCTTGTGCTCCTCGTGCCGTTGTGGTGACAGTGGGGCCCACCTCCCGAGGCTTTGTAGTTAGTCGCTTATCATGCTTATGATTGTTCTTTAGTTCACTCTCATTGCATGATCAAAAATTGGTATTGGAAGTTTGAAAGTATTTTAGTGTTGTTCTCTGTATTTGTTTCCTATTGTCGTTTATGTTTTTAGTAGCTAAATTCTAGGTTCATGCTTATGCTTTGGATTCTTGTTTAGTTTGGTTGACTCCCTTTTGTTGTAGTGGTTAGCATGAAATCATTTAGTTAGTATCTTTAAGTTTCAAAGCTCTTGTTGTCATGTTTGATCATAAGGGATAGTTAGTCGATCATGTTATTGTCTCTGTACTTTTGATTTGTCGGCTGCGAGACGATTTGGTGTAGTAGCATCTGAATTGTGATAACCTTACAATATGTTGGCATGTTGCTTAGGTGTGTTAGTAGCTGAATTTTATTAAAGCCCAAACTTAATTAGAATTTTGTTAGCATCTCATAGTTGGATACTTGACTAGTTAGTGTTTTCAATAGCTTCTTGCAGGTTCTGTTCTCTCAACTGATAATGGTTGTTTTAGAGTAGCTAGCTGTTTTTGATATACTAACTTGATGATTAAATAATAGATGTGCACACAATCACCATCAAAGTCTGTCCAAAGTTTAAATCATATAAGAGGATTGATTTTGTGGTTAACCTGATAAATAAGTGAGTGGGTAGATCAATCACTTGAAAGCATGTCTATTTGAAACATCTCAGAGCGCTTATTTGTACTCCTTTTGTGATGGTCTAGCCTCGTGTATAAATTGGTGTTTGTATTTGATTATTGAGTTTTGCCGGTGTTATTCGTTTTATTCGCTGCTTTGTTCAATCGTTAGGTTTCGATATTTATGACAACCCCGAGAGCGACCCTCAAGAACAAATTGAGCAACAAGACTAGGCAAGCGAGTTTGATCATGTTAATCCCAAGTATTTTAAAGTCTAATAATTTGTTTCAACTGTATGTATGCATCGCTAATTTGTGTTAAATTGGTTAGTTAATCCTTTAGATGCATAATCTGTAGGCAAATGATATTCCTCTACTACCGAGCCTAGGTTATTTCTTTGTGATTAGAGATCATTGGATGATCTCTTGTCACTTAGTAGATCCGGTCAAGTTGCTTAGACATGCTTAGTTATCGGTAGAATCAAGGTTATCGACTTTAGTCGGTAACCTTGATCACACAAAATTTTCTATAACTTTATGTTTTAGCATTTCGCTATGTTTAATTGCAAAATTAAAAATGAAAACAAAAATGATTTAGACTTGGGCACAATGGTAAGACCGGTGTGATCTGTTGGGTGTGACCGAAAGGTGCCCGAGCCGATTAAGGACCGAGTTACTTGCGCCACCGCATCGAGCATTTTGCGTGCTAACCACACTAGAGTATATGGGACCTCTCTTGACCTAGTACTTTGGCGTGTATTGGCCCGGTCGCAGGAGGTCGCAGGAGGGATGGAGGTGGGAGCATGGTAGTTGTCCAAAAGCTTTATCCTCGAGTGGGTAGTTGCCTTTTCGGCTTTACCATGTAAGCGTATGGATTTCTATCCATACGAGCGGCTCGTAGTTAATACACAATATTGGAAAAGTCTCGTAGGACTTAGCCGTACAAAGATACCTTCGGAAGTGTGCTTTGGCTTAAAGGCGGTCCAAGTGTGGGTACATTGGTACACCCTGCAGGTTAAAACTATTCGAATAGCCTCGTCCTAGGTTATGGACACGCTCGGATACACCCCGTAAGAACTAGACTACAACATTTAAATTAAAACTTGATGGGTGGTACGAATCTGGGGATTCGTGCTATGTTGTAGTGACTATTGGGATAGTCACTTCTAGGTGGTTACTTGTATCTATCTTTATTTCGCAGTTATTTCAATATTAAAAATGAATTGTAAACTTGCCTTCAAACTGTATTACATTATTGCAAACAAATCTGGCTTTGTGCAAATGAAACATATGTCCTCCACCAAATAAGCCTGCATGTAGCATATGAACAGTGCGCTAGTTCACACGTCGCTCTATGGGTACAAAGACAATCTTTGTACTCGTTGCTTTGCTTAATGTTTTTGTTGCAGAGGAAGAAGGTGAGCCCCAAGGGCCTCACTTCTGTGAGCTGTGTTGCCGTTTCGTGGACGACTAGACTTGGCGGTCCGGTCAGATTGCCTTGTGGGTTGAAGGCACACTGATTGGCTTTGTTTATAGCCATCTTATTTATTTGTGTATCTTGTGGCCTGTCGGCCTTTGTCTGTAATAGCTCTACTATTTGTCTTGTTTATTTGTGTATCTTGTGGACTGTCGGCCTTTGTCTGTAATAGCTCTACTATTTGTTTATCTTCCGTTTGGTAGTGTGGTGTTTGGACTCTATGTTTGGAATGGAGATGATGTCTAATTTTGTAACGAGGTGTGTATACTGCTTTCTGGGAAGTATACATATCTCGAGGATCAGTTTATTTGATTTGTGATGCTAGGACCAGGTGGTTGGTTAAGCATCACAAGCCAAATAAATTGGGGTCCTCACAATTACCAATGATTAACCATGATTAGCTCAATAATGAGAGGATCTTTGCCCTAATGACAAGCAACAGGGCAGCTTGCGTCCGACAAAAACCCGAGCGCGAGAGAAGGCTCGTTGCCAGCGGCTCCGGCCATGGCGGCAAAACCTAAAGGCCAAAATGGGTTCGCAATAACATTGCGCACCCACCGGAGGTAGTCTCGACGGCAGCGACGGCCTAGAACGCCGGCGAGCCAGAAATAACGACGGTGACCAAAACGGCAAAAAACCAAAAATGGTTAAAAGCTCCGCAAAGGTCCACAAAAGCGGGTGCCCAGGCTTCTAGGGACTAATAAGAAGCTACCTTAGCCAAGAGGAGCTTCAAAGATGGTCGGAGAAGCTTTGACCACGGGGGAGCTCACCGGAGTTGAAGAAGATGAAGTGGAAATGATGGTCTGAGCAAAATGAGTGAGACCAGATCAACACTATAACTTCATTATAGCTCAGAGAAGCTCCAAGAGCAATTAATTGAGAAAAAAGCCCTTACCGGAGCTGGAGAAGAAAGGGGATGATTTCGGCCGAAAAGATTCAAACTTAAAATTGAGTGATTCCTGTGAATAAAACCCAAAATTAAGATAGGGAAATGAATGTAGGGTTAAGGGGCTCAAAAGGGTACAAAAAGAAAGGAGGAAGAACCACTGGAGCACCAAGACCCACAATGGAGCTTCACGGCCGAAAATGGTGGTTTTGGTGTTTTCGGTGTTTTGAGCTCCACAAGCAATGGGGAGCTAAGGGGTGCTACAAAGGAGCTCAAAGAGGGGTTTAGGGAGCTTCATATAGATGGAGAACTAGGGTTTGGCCAAAAACGAGATCCTCGGGTGAGCTTGGTCCATAGCGCTGCCATGGTCCGAAAAAGAAATGATGGGGGCAGGAATAGGGCATGACCGCGGCCGAAAGCGAGCCGACGCGCACTAAATGCCCGACTAGAGAGACGTTGACGAGGGAGCACGACAAGACCTAGCCATGCCGCTCGCTGTACAGAGCACGACGCGAGGAAGAAGAAGAGCAGGAAAAAAAGGCTAGGGTGGTCGTGGGCGGTCCGATCGAAAATGGACGGTTAGATTCGCTCAAGATCTCCCGAGGTTCAAAACACAAGGGGAGGTCGTGAGCATTGGATTTTAATCCAACGGTTTAGACTCAATGTGGCTTGGTTCGATCGGGTCAAATGACTTGGGCTCGGGTTTGACTCGAGCCGAAGTCTGGCTCAGACCAGAGTTTAGTTTTAGGGTTTTTATATTGAGCTGGACTTTGGGGATTTCTTTGAGGTAGCAAAACAACTCCAAAAATTTTGAAATTTTTACAGGAGCTTGCTAATTAGGATATTGACCTTGTGTAAAATTTCCAGAGGTTTTTATGGAGTGCATTTGTCTCCAAAAATTCTGCAATGTACTGGAATAGGGTTTTAACTAAAGGTCAAACAGGTTTGACTGCCCTCCGAAAACATACAAACAATTTCTAAAAATTATGAAATTTTTCAGAGGGGTCACATACCAACCCTAGAACTTGGGAAAAATATTTTCAGGAGATGATCACAAAATTTGACAAGAATGTTTTTGAAAGGTCAAGATTTGGATCAAAAGACTTGTGACTTTGCATTCCCATATTCCTTTTACAAGAATTGTTTAGAATATACAGGAAATACATGATGTAAGAAAAAGTTTTAATTTCTACTCATTTTCTTACATTTGAAACACAAGTCCAAAAACTTGGGATGTTACATCTTCGTTGTAGTCTTCAACTCTGGCGTTGGTCTCCACCGCCAGGACTTCTCCGAGCTCCTTCGGACCTCCCCTGCGTCCAGATGTCTTCACAATGACCCCCTAGTGCTCGAGAACCTGTTAGATTAGATCGTAGCGAAACTTTTTTGCGTTTTCATATTTTGTTGTAGTAGCTCCTCCGCCCCTCTCCGGCTCGCTGGTGCGCTAGGCCAGCTCCGCCGTTGAAAGTACCCTCATTTGGTTCGCAATAGTATTGTGCACGTTTTGGCACCGTTGGCTTGCACCGTCGTGGCTGGAGTCGCCGGCGGCAAGCCGGCGGGCAAACTGCGATGCTCTGTACTGTTGCCTTAAATTCGACAAGTCCCAGGACCTCCTAAGTTAATCTCAGCCGTTAATGACCTCCTTGGATTAGATCTGGACCGCTGGACCGTATCTCTCCCTGGGTAAAACCTTAGTTGCCAGGACCTCCGCTCCTTTGGACCACCCTCTGTGTGTTCGCAAAGGACCTCCTTTTTTACGTTTTGCAAAAACAACCCCAAAGACCTCCCTCGGGGTCCTCTTTGCACAAGACCACCTTTGGTCTTTTGTAAAGGAAACCTCAGGACCTCCCGAGCAAATCTCGATCGTTTAGGACCTCCCCATTGAGATCCTAGCCGTTCAGGACCTCCTCTTGTAGATCTATAACCTTTAGGACCTCCCCGTCAGCTCTGGACCGTCGGATCTAAATCTAACGGCCTAGACCTCCTCAGTACATTAAGGTATTCTAGCGCGTTAAGTCCCCTTTCACCGTCCGTTTTGACATCTGCGGCCCGGATCTCTTTTAACCTTCAGACCCCTCTATCGTCCTCATCAGTGTGGGCCGCTCGTTTCTTGATCTGTGGCTCAGATCTCCGATACACTCGGACCTCCGAAGGTCGAACATCCCAATTTTGGACTTGTGTTTAAAATGTAAGAAAATGAGTAGAAATTAAAACTTTTTCTTACATCATGTATTTCCTGTTTGTTCTAAACAATTCTTGTAAAAAGAATTATGGAAATACAAAGTCACAGGTCTTTTGATCCAAAACCTTGTCTTCCAGAAACAATCTTGTCAAATCTTGTGATCATCTCCTGGAAATATTTTTCCTAATTTCTAGGGTTGGTGTGTGACCCCTCTGAAAAATTTCACAAATTTTAGAAATTGTTTGAATGCTTTTGGAGGTCAGTCAAACTTGTTTGACTTTTAGTCAAACCCTATTCCAGAACCTTGCAGAATTTTTGGAGAACAATGAACTGCATAAAAACCTCTGAAAATTTTACACAAGGTTATTATCTAAGTTAGCAAGTTCCTATAAAAATTTCAGAATTTTTGGAGTTAATTTGCTATCCCTAAAAATCCCTTAAATTCTCAGCTCAAATTTAAAACCCTAAACCGGGTTTCACTGTTCCTCGGGTGCGGACCAGTCTCGCGCTCGAGCCACTTGACTTGGCTCAGCCAACTAGCCGCACTCGAGCCTGTTTTAAAGCGCACAGGTGCAGGTACTGTCAGCCATTAGATTTCAATCGGGCTGTCCACATTCGTTGGAGACGTTCGGACCACCCGATTGCACTTCTCATTGTGAGCCGTTGGATTAAAATCGGACGCTCACGATATCCTCTGTTGGTTTAAACCTCGGGAGCATGAAGCGATCATAGCCGTCCATTTTGAATCGGATCGCCCCCAACAACCCTAGCTTTTCTGCTCTTCTTCTTCCTCGAGCCGTGCGTGAACAGGGAGCGGCATGGCCGGGTCACTTCGAGTTCCCTCGTCAACTCTCCTTGGTCGCGCGGCGAATGCATGCGGCTTGCTTTCGGTCGTAGGCATGCCCTACTCCTGCACCCCCATCATTTCTCTTTTGCTCCACGGTTGTGCCGTGATCCAAGTTCACCCGTGGAGCTCGTTCTTGCCCAAACCCTAATTTTCTAGCTTTATAAAGCTCCCCAAAGCCCCTCCTGATATTTCTTTACACCACACCTAGCTCCTTCTTTGCTGTGGGGCTCAAAACCACTGAAAATACCAAAACCACCATTAATGGCCGTGAAGCTCTGTTGATGGCTTTGGTGCTCCAGTGGTTCATCTTCAATTTTTCTTGTACCCTTTTGAACTCCTTAACCCCCTATGCATTTCCCCTAACTCAATTTTGGGTTTCATTCACAGGAATTGACCAATTTTGAGTTTGGATCATTTCGGCCGATTTTACCCCCTTTCTTCTCCAAATTCAGTGGGCTTATTTTCTCAATTAATTGCTCTTGGAGCTTCTCTGAGCTATAATAAAGCTATAATGATGATCTGGTATCACTCATTTTGCTCAGGACATCTTTTTCACTTCATCTTCTTTAACTCCGGCAAGTTTCTCTGTTGTCCAAGCTCCTCCGGCCATCTTTGAAGCTCATCTTGGTTAAGGTAGCTTCTTATTAGTCCCTAGACGCTGTGGCACACGCTTCTTTGGACAATACGGAGCTTTTTGAGCCATTTTTGTTTTTGGCCTTAGTTGTCACCGTGCCTTTTTTCGGCTCGCCGGCGTTGTGGGCCGTTGCCGCCGGCGAGGTCATCACCATCGGTTCCGCAAGGCTATTGCGAACCCATTTTGGTACTTTGTGGGCGCCGCTATGGCCGGAGCCGCCGGCGACAAGCCGTTCTTTGTCGCTCAGTTTTTGCCGGACGGGAGCCTCTGTGAGCCGTTGTCATTAGGACATCATTAATGGCTTAATCATTGTTAATCATTGGAGGTAATTAATATGTATTAAACTGGTCCACTGTGCCACTCACAGTGGGCCCAACCATTTAACCCCACGGACCTAATCAACGCCTTTAGGACATCATTAATAATCAATCATTGGTAATTAATGCTTAGCAATAAAAGGCTGTCGGGAATGACTCCACGAGTCACTGACATGTGGGCCCGTAGGCCTAAACCGCAGTAACGGAGTCATTAGGACAAAAATTTGGGTTTCATTAATTGCTAATCATAGGCAGCAATTAATGTGTCATAAATAATCCTAATGTGTCACTGTCAGGTGGGCCCCCATCCACTTAAACCCCTATGTGCGAAAACATTAAGACACAATTAATTCTAATCATCACTAATCATCGGACTTAGTATTTAATAAGCTGTCCTAAATAGCCCTATGCGTCTCTGTCATGTGGGCCCTGTGCCATTTAACCCTCTCGGGCGCGTGCGAAACACTCGTTGATCATGGACCATCGATCTCAAGATCAACGGTCTAGATCTATCCAAAATTTTGAACTCCGGAGGTCTCAATCTCTGTGGGCCCTCAGATCTAGATCAATGGTCTAGATCTGAGTGGCCGTTCGGACCACCCGAGCTCCCAACCGCTCTGGATCGTCCATCTCGCGATCTGTGGTTGAGATCGGTGTGTCGTTCGGGTCACCCGAACGTCTCCGCGCTCTGAGCCCTTCATCTCAAGATCTGCGGCCGTGGTTGGTCGTGGCCTTCGCGTCGCCCGAACGGCCCAATCCTCGTGGGCCGTTGGATTTAGATCCAACGGTGAGCCCCTTTGGGATCGCGCGCGTGCGTTTTTCTTCCGCACGTGGGCCGTTGGATTCCGAATCAAGGGTCCACGTTCGTCCATGTCGATTCCTTTTTGATAAGCTTTGTTTTATTTCGGTAAATCTTTAATTATCAACTAAGAATTGTATGAAAACTTTAGAAATTCATATCTAATTCGTTTTAAGTCCTTTTTAGATGGTTCCAAATGTAGTAAATTCATGTTTCACTATAGTTTAATTTAAAAATGCTTTTAGACATGTTTTTGTAGCAGAAAATTTTATAAACAATATTAATTTGTTTCTGCCATTATTTAATGTTCCAGAAATTCAAGTAAAACCTTGTAAAGTGCATATCTTTTTATGTATAACTCCAAACTGAGCAAACTCAAGCTTGTAAAATTCCTCTGTTAGCATACTTTAATATGAAATAGGTTTTGATCATGATTTCTGTAACATCCCAATTTTGGGCTTGTGTTTCAAATATAAGAAAATGAGTAGAAATTAAAACTTTTTCTTACATCATGTATTTCCTGTGTGTACTAAACAATTATTGTACAAGAGCTATGGAAATACAAAGTCACAAGTCTTTGATCCAAACTCGATCCTTCAAAAACAATCTTGTCAAACCTTTTGATCATCCTCCGGAAATATTTTTCCTAAGTTCTTGGGATGGTATGTGACCCCTCTGAAAAATTTCACAATTTTTAGAAATTGTTTGAATATTTTGAGAGGTCAGTCAAACCTGCTTGACTTTCCGTCAAACCTTAAACCAGTACCTTGCAGAATTTTTGGAGAAAAATGCATAGCATTAAAACCTCTAAATTTTTTACACTAGGTCAATATCTAAGTCAGCAAGCTCCTGTAAATATTTCAGAATTTTTGGAGTTATTTTGCTACCTCTAATAAATCCTAAAAAGCCTCAGCTTAATTTTAAACCTAAAGCTGATTCACTGTTCCTTGGGTTTGAGTCGGACTCGGGCTCGAGCCACTTGACTCGACTCAGTCAACTAACTGCACCGAGCCCTTTCAAACGCGCGCGATTGATTTTCGGCCGTTGGATTTCAATCGCTCGGCCCGCGTCGTTTGTGCCGTTCGGGCCACCGCGATCGAGCCACCCTTTCTGAGCCGTTAGATTTAGATCTGGCCGTCCTTATTCAATGGGCTGTTCGGGTCACCCAACATCTCAATGGATCCCACCGTTCGATCTTGATCGGACCGCTCGATTGCTTGGAGTGTAAAACCTCGTTGGACCCTTTGAATCATGACCGTTCATTGTCAATCCAACGGTCATGATTTCTTTTCTGTTCTTCTTCCTCCTCTGTCTCTCCGTGCGCGCGTGCGTCCATGGCAGGAAGAAAGAGAGAGGGAGGGTGGCTTGTTGTGTCACTTCGAGCGTGCCTCGTCAACATCACTCTGTGGGGCATTAAATGCGCCCCAGGCTTTCGGCTCCTCCATCCCGAGTCTCAGCTGCTCCCATCACTTCTTGGTCCATGACCGTGCCATGAACCGAGCTCACCGTGAGCTCTTGTTCTTGCTCGAAACCCTAATCCTTCCTCTATTTAAACCCCTCCAGGTCCTCCTGGTGTTCCTTTACACCACCCCTAGCTCTTCTCTGTGTTTGAGCTCAAAACCACTTCAAATCTTCAAACCACCATTGTTGACCCGAGGAGCTCCAATGTGGATCTTGGTGTCCAGTGGTTCACCTTCAATATTTCTTGCACCCTTTTGAGCTCCTCAACTTCCTTTATTTTTCCCCTAACTTAATTTTGGGTCGCATAAACAGGAATCACTCAATTTTAAGTTTGGAGATTTTCGGCTGATTTCACCCCCTTTCTTCTCCAGCTCCGGTAAGTGGTTCATTTTGCAATTACTTGCTTTTGGAGCCTCTATGAGCTATAATAAAGCTTGGTAATGATTTGGCTCCACTCATTTTGCTCAGAACCTCATCTTCCACTTCATCTTCTTCGGCTCCGGTGAACTTCATCACGTTCAAGCTTCTCCGGCCACTTTTCAAGCTCACCTTGGCTCAGGTAGCTTCTTATTAGTCCCTAGAAGTGTTGGCACTCGCTTTCCTGGACCGCAGCGGAGCATTTTGCTATTTTCATGTTTTGCCGAAAATGGCTCCATCTTTGTTTTCGGCTCACCGGCGTTCTAGGCCTCCGCATGGCGAGGTCATCACCATTGGGTCCGCAACACTGTTGCGAACCCATTTTGATAATTGGTTGGCACCGCCGCGACCAGAGTCGCCGGCGACAAGCCGTAAAAAGCACTCGGTTTTGTCAGCTGAGAAGCTCCCATTTTCGTCAGATTATTAGGACATAGTTAATGCACAATCATTGTCAATCATTAGAAGTATTAATTGTGTCTTAATCTGGCCTAAATGTCTCACTGACATGTGGGTCCAACCCTCTGTAATCACCCACTAGCGCTAACTGATGCTTTCGGACATCATTAATGCTAATGATTATCATTAAATCCGTATCTTAGCATTAATGTGCCCGAAATGGTCTTTTGGGTCACTGACGTGTGGGCCCGTAGGCCTTAAACCTCAGTCTCGGGGTCATTAGGACTAATTTACAAATTCATTAAATGTTAATCATTGTTAGCATTTAATTGGTCCTAAACTGTCCCCTTGTGCCACTGCCAGGTGGGCCCACAATCACTTAAATCGCCTTTGTTCAAAATCGTTAGGACACATTAATTGCTAATAATCATTAATCATTGGTCATTAGTATTTAATTAGCTGTCCTAAAGATCCTCTTTAAGTCACTGCCATGTGGGACCCGAGCCCTGTGCACGTGTGTTAAAGCTCGCGTGTGTGACTCACACTCACTGACATGCGGCCCCACGTGTCAGTGCTCCATTTTGCACTTCGATCAAAGGCCACCATCCATTTTGCGATGTGTGGTCCAGATCCGTTGGGCCGATCGGGTCACCCGATCCTCCCATCATCGTGGACCGTCCATTCGATGATCTACGGTCCTCATTCATGTGCCGTTCGCGAGGTCCGAACCTCCCTCGTTCGTGGCCATCTGATCTTCGATCGACGGCCGCGATGGTTTGGGCCGTTCGGGTCGCTCTCGCGCACCCCTCGCACGCGCCGTTAGATTCCAAATCAAGGGCCCATAATTGTCCACGTCGTTTCTTTTCTGTTAAGTGTTGTTTATTTCTGTAAGTATTTACTTACCAGCTGAAAATTGTATAAAAACTTTAGAAATTCATATCTAATTCAAGATAGATCCTTTTTACATGAAACCAACTGTAATAAATTTGTATTTCACTAAAGTTTAATATAAAAATGCTTTTAGCTATGCTTCTGTGGTAGAAAATTCTGTAATCTTTAATAGCTTGTTTTCTGCCATTTTTATATATTCCAGAATTGAATTAAAACTTAGAAAATGCATATCTTTTTCTGTATATCTGCAAATTGAATGGTTTTCACTTCGATAAATTTGTTATTAACTAAATTTTAATCTAAAAATGGTTGTAGGCCTAAATCAGACTGAGAAAAATATGTTAATAGATTTAACCTTATTGGTAGCATTTAAAATTTATTTAATGTTGTAAAAGACACAAGTAATTCCTGTAAATCTGAATATATAAAATTGATCTTTGGAAAATTTCTCTGTTGGCATACTTTAATATGAAATAGGTTTTGCACCTGTTTATGTTTCTGGAAAATATAATGTGCTAGGTTTACAACTTAGAAAAATCATAAGTAAATCATTATAACTCCAAATTTAGTAAACTCAACTTTGCTGTCATTAGGATGTCAAAATCTACTTGCTATAAAAATTTCAGAGCTTAGATCATTGTAGACATTTTCGCCATGAACAGTACCAATAATTAATTTAGGGAATTTATAGGCTGAGAGAAATAGTTTTAGCCATAACTTTGTCATGCTTTGTCCAAATGAAGTGATTCTTGTTTCTAAAATTGTCTAAAATCAACCTCTAACTGCTGTGTAAATTTCATGGGATTTGGATGTCTTTTGCTTTTGAGTTTTGTTTGGTGTTCTTCGTTCTTATTTGGTTTATCGCATATTCGCGTTAGGTTCCGAAGAATATATTGAACCTGAGAATCCTCCTCTGCAGCAAGAGCCAGACCAGCAAGGCAAGCAGTTTGATCATGTTAATCCCAGTATTTTAAATATTTATGTTGTTTACAACTTCTATGTATGCATTGCTATCTTGTTTTAACTATTGTCGATAGTTGGCCTAGTAGATGCATTTCCTTAGACAAATGATTATCCTTTACTACCATGAGCCTAGGTTATTGCTGTGATTTAGAGCTCGTTGGATGAGCTCTTGTCACTTAGTAGTTTGCGAACTAATTGCTTAGCCATGCTTAGCTTCCGGTAGAAATGTGTCGATAACCTTGATCACATAAAATTTATTATGAATTATGATTTCAGCCTTGTGCCATGTCTACTTATGAAAACTAAAACTGAAAACAAAATGATTTAGACTTGGGCACAATGGTATGGTTGGTGTGCTTCTGGGTGTGACTGGAATGGTGCCCGAGTCAACAAGGACCGAACATCTTGTTACACTAAACCAAGCATTTTAGCGTGCTAACCACACTAGAGGGTATGGGACCTCTCTTGACTTAGTACTTTGGCGTGTATTGGCTCTGGGTCACAGGGAGCCACAGGAGGGATGGTGCTGAGAGCATTGTAGTGTCCGAAAGGCTTCCCCCGTGATGGCTGGTTGTCTTTCGGCTTGCAATGTAAGCGTATGGATTCCGATCCATACGAGCGGCTCGTGGTCAATGCACAATATTGGAAAGCGTCTCGTAGGACTTAGCCGTGCCGGCATACCTTCGGTAGTGTGCTTTTGGCTTGAAGCGGTGCAAGTGTGGGTACATTGGTACACCTGCAGGTTAAAACTATTCGAATAGCCTCGTCCTAGGTTATGGACACGCTTGGCAAGGTCTTTCAAGAGTTAGACTACAACCTTTTAATTAAAACTTGATGGGTGAGTACGAATCGGGATTCGTGCTATGTTGTGGTGGCTATTGGGATAGTCACTTCCGGTGGTTACTTGTATGTATCTTTATTTATTTGTTATTTTAATAACAAAACAGATTTGCAAACTTGCTTTTAAATATATTACATTATTGCAAATAAAGTTGGCTTCATGCAAATGAGACATACAACCTCCACCTAAATAAGCTTGCATGTAGTTTATGAATAGGTCTGCTATTCCACACGTCGATCTTGCAGTACCTTTGTGTACTCGGTTATCTTGCTTAAATGTAATTGTTGCAGGAAGAAGGTGAGCTTGAGGGGCCTCACTTACGTGAGTGGTGTTATGGTAGCTTGGGCGACTAGCTTAGCGGCGGTCGGTTGCCTTATGGGTTGTGTGGCTAACCGGTCGACTTTTGTTCTAGCCATCTTATGGCACCTTTTGCTTCCACTGTCATTCTTGTATATTGTTCTATTTGGCCGGTCGGCTCTTTTGTAATAATCTTACTTCATGTATGTCCTTTACTAGACTGTTAATGGATGTTGTATGGAAATGATGTGTAATTTTGTGATGATGTGCATATCTGCAGTGCAGGAAGCATATGTCCATCGAGGCTTAGAAGGTTTAATTAGTAATGCTAGATCCATTTGGAGGTTAAGTGTTACTAGTTAAATATTCCAGGTCCTCACAAAGTTGGTATCAGAGCCATACTGACCGTTGAAACCCCTAGCTTGGTCGCCTCTAGGATATTTTGAAAACTTACTTTCAAATAGTTTATAAAAACTTACGTAAGTTCTCCGATTTTACTCCTTATCTATCTTAGCTTGCTCATCTCACCTTATTCTTGGTTAAATTTGGAAAATTGTTTTCCCTCTCATCTTCTTTCAAAGATAGTTGTTAAATCGATTAAATTAGTTTTGGGAGAACCATGTGTGTTGTCATTAAAAGGTTGGCTGTCCATTAGTGAAATTGGGAGATGCTAGAAGTGAAGATTTCGGCCAAGAGTTCGGAGAAAGAGATCTGGACAGCAAGTGTGAGGACCCCCGGTTATTGGAAATGTTACTAATTAAATTCATACTGTAGCACAATTGTTAATGAAGGAACAGTACTGCCCCTTTATTAAAAACCATGCTAAAGATATAAATTTAACAAATGACAGATCCGAACAGATTCTGATATATATGATTCACAATGGTTCCGTGATCAACGACCATTGCATATATATCCTTCATCAACATTGCATCAAACACATACCAGTCATACATTGATATAATTAAACATAAGGTTACATCATTCTATTAGTACTACAATATTAAGTGACTTGGTCACTTTAACAGTATACAGCGGAAGCAAAATAAACGGAAAATGTCCACCAATGGCCTCATCCACCCGCAGGCAATTGCGTGGAGGAAAGAAGTAGCGTTACTCGTTAGCGTCACCCTGATCGGCGCTAACGGGAACTTCATAGAGAAAACCATCCTCACCTGCAACATTAGGTGGTAGCACCTTGAGTACAAAAGGTACTCAGCAAGTCTTACACAAACTAACAAAGGAAAGTGGTTATTAGATCCTATTCAAAGGAGTAGAGTTGTTACATGCATAAGGTTACAACAGGAAGGTATAAAGGTTCAAATTTGCATAAAGCGATACACCTTATCCTACAAAGGCTAACTTTTGATAAAGCAATTTAATAAATCAAAAATAAAGTAAAACAGTGAGTAAATACATTAAATGTAAGCGAAGATAAAGATGCATGATTCCTCATGCAAACCGAAAATAAACTGAAACCACATTTTGGAAATTAAAATCTCTATACAGGTGATATCAGTTCAAGTTATCGTCCATGACCGTGGACACGGCTATTCGAACAGTTTATACCCTGCAGGGGTGTACATCTTTACCCACATGACTTGGCTAGCCCGTTGTCTTCGGATGCCTCCGAATGATGACACACTTCCTTTGGTATGCCGACCGGGGAAGCTAAGATTTGGTATTTTTCAACAAGCCAACACTATTGAGTTGGACCCCATGTGTGAACTAATCCCATTAGCGTAGGCTATACCACCTACTAACCACGGGCACACATGTTTGTCAAGAATGCCGATCCAAACAATTTAAAACGAATTGGGTTCCCTACCCATAGTAGAATGCTATCGGCACCATTAAGGTATCGTATATGCGACGAGGCACATATACGCCTCACCCTCCTAAGAACATCCGACATCGACATACAAAGCTCACATGGCATAAAACGCAGTCCTCGGACAAAGCATCTATGCCATACAAGGTCAATACACATATCCTTACTCTCCTGTTTCCAACTCAATAGTCTCAACATTTTACTTAACCAAACAAATACCATACACTACATGTGGAAGTACGTGGGGACTTGAACCGAATAGTCGAGTTCGGTCCTTAATCAACCCGACAAGTCCACCACAAAACCCAATCTCGTGCACAAAAGCACCATCACTAGCTTCCTCTTGTCCGGATCAATTTGAATTTCAAATACAAGACTGATTTAAAGAAACTGGATAAAGAGTTTAAAATAACAAGGGTTTGGCTTAGATTCCTATGTTTGACAAGATATGCTTGTCAAACTCTAAAATCTCTAGATCGCATATCTAAGCCAAATCTGAAAATAAACCATATAGTATACAGTACTACACTAGAGTTGAGTGTATGGTCATAATTAAGGTAATCCACCATGTCGGGTTATAGCTAGCTATTACAAGTCACATTTTGTATTTTCAGACAAATAGCATGCACAGATACCACTGGATTTGTAAAAGCTATTGTACAAAATCTGGGTTCAATATGGTGCAAAGAGGATGCTTGCCTTGATAGTAATAGATTTCATTGCGTGCTCAAAGTTGTTCAGAAGTATATTCAAAAGCCTCAGTAGAACCAGATTCTAAAAGGAGCAATAAGATCCAATAAATATTAAACCGACAATAAGTCCAAAATGGCGTAAATATGCATGATCAACTGAAATGCATGATTACAGATGCTTAAGCCATAACTACCCATAATAGTGATAATAACACATAATATAGCTTATCTGTTTTCAAAAGACAAACTAGAGTTTATTGCAAAGTTCCAGCTTTTAGATTTTGAAAAGAGTCAAAACAGATGATTGCAATTTTCGGAAAGAAGTATAGATCATGCAAAAGTTCATAAATGAATCTTAGCATGATCTTTTAGGGTAATTAATATCCCAAACCAACCTTAGTCTAACCATAACTAGTTAGATTACAAAAGCTAAAGCAAACACCTATTTTGTCGGTTGAGCCGACAAGAGAACAGAGACATATTTCAGCTAGGAGTCAAAATAGATGATGACAAGAATTGAAAGATCAATTTGTCCTGCTGCTAGGGTTTAGTCAAAACCTAAATAAGATGATAAGTTGACAGGAAGAACCCTAGGTCTTGAAAATGACATGAAAAACCGAAAAGGTATAATATCAACTTTTCAGTTTAAAGCAAGTTGAAGCTACTGATGCTTAAAAGAATGATTCACAGCAGCTTCTAAGGTTCCTAGGATGCTCAAGATATCAAAACTAGGGTTTTTGGCTTACCAGTATAGGAAAGATACCAAAAACTCTGAAAACCGATGGTGATGGACAGAGAAACAAACTCTCGATTTGACCTACAAAAGATAACCAATCTTTATTGTAAGTAAAGCCAGTGCTTAAGGTAGATAAGCAAAGGATAGAAGCAAGAAACTCCACTGGACAGCAATGGAGGAAAGTGAGCTTCAGTGGTCAACAATGGCTGCAGCTCCAAAAGCTAGGGTTTATATATAAGGGAGTTGAGCTACAGGATAATTGGGGAAAAGTCTAGAGCTTGATGAGGTGTCCATTTAGGCTAATTATCCCAAAAATTAGTTGCAAAACTTTGGGATAATTCCTCTCTCTCGATTTCAGAGAAGATCGCGCATGAGAGAGAGGGAAGAAGATAAGAATCACCTGACATGTGGGTCCCGCTGGCAGTCACAGCCGTGCGCGCCTCCTAAAATGCGAAAAGACCAACAACCGTCCGATTGAAAATGGCGCGTTTGCGATGAAGACAGGTGTTAAAAACAGTCAACCGGTATTGTTCAATGTGGACCACACGATCTCACATGAACGGCCGTGATTTAATGTAGCCTTCGCGTAACCCGCAGGTCACATTCAAAGGGGAGCGTTGGATTAGAATCCAACGGTCACTTAAAAGGGAATACACGTGACCCCACTTAAGTGCGCGACGCGCGCGCGTTAGATGGGCTTCCTACGGCCGAGATTGGGAATTGAACCGGATGGTCCGGTTGCATACACCGCTCTGGGCCACCCGATCGAAATCCAACGATCCACCGATTTTGGGCTTTAAAGGCCCACGGTCAAAAAGGAGCGCCGTTGGATTGAAATCCAAAGGCCCGCATAAACGCGCGCCTCTGATTTCAAATTGAAATAAGCGATACCGTTAGATCAGGATGGACGGCCACGACAGCGGGATCCGAGTCGTCCGAATGCATACACTAATCGGGCCACACGATGAAGATCCAACGGTCCGCAGGAGTGCGGGCTTTAATAACACGCGAGAAAGGAAAAGCCGAGGATTTGAATCTAACGGCCGAGATAAAAGCGCCTTTAGGTTTAAAACGAAAAGGGCGCCTACGGTTGGATTGGAAACGAACGGTGGAGATTGAACATGGATCCGAGTTGTCCGGTTGCACACACTAACCTCGCCGTTAGATCAAGATCCAACGGTGGAGATTAAAGTATACACGTGGACGCTCGCGGATACCGTGAGCTCGCCTGCTCGATTGAAGATCGACGGCTCGCATCACGCGTGGATGTCGGGCTCGCGTTGGGACGTGACCGAGCCGCACCAAGTCGCACTCGGTTGGACCCAAACACGTGAGACCGAGTCGCTACCTTGCAAGGGTTGGGTTTAGACCGCTTTAGTTGACCGCACCCATTTGAACACTTAAAAGGTTTGATCGGGACTTTAAAAATATCAAATAAATTTATAAATTCATGAAATTTTTATCTGAGGCTACTCGATGATATATTTCCAGATAAATTCTATAAACCCCATTTTCACTTTGTAAAATACACAAATATTTATTTCAGGCCGAAAATATTTATTTAAAGACAATAAATTTTTCTTTAAGCCCAAATAATTTCTAAAAATGCAACAAAAATAGTTTTAGTCAAGATAATTTACCTAGGCTTTAATAAAAATACTTCCAGTCATAATACAAGTTTTATCTTGTATCCCTTTAAGACTTTGAATGGTTCTTTAGGGTTTTGACTACAAAGGAAGGTTTTAACTTGTAACATGCTACCCAAAGTGTAAACATGAACAAAGAATGCCATGAACAAGATCTCACATTGCTCATAAAGCATTTTATTACTGTTTATAAACTTGGGGCTGTTACAAACCTACTCCTTAAGAAAATCTCGCCCCTAGATTTGGAACAAGTTAAGATCAGAAGAAGTGAAATGGAAATGAATTATGAGGAAATTCAACATCTGTTGTTTTGATTTCCTTTAAAGATAACAAAGAAGAACCTTACATAACAACATAGTGTTATTATTACATCTTTGTTTACATTGGTTTGTTTAAACTTTCCTTTCTTGATTCAAAGGAAAGTACTAAATAACAAAAGATGGGGTGCTCGATCCGCATCGATCTTCGCCCCAAGTGGCTTCATCCTCTGAATGAGTAGACCATCGAATTTTTAAGAACTTGACAAGACGATTTCTTGTCCCGCGCTCCATTGTGTCGAGGATACGCATCGTTGCTCTTGATATGAAAGATCGGGTTGGAGATCAAGATGCTCATAAGCGCTTGCCTCAATAGGAACACGAAGGCATTTCTTTAATTGAGACACATGAAAAGTATCATGCATCGCGAAAGTGATTCGGTAGTTCCAATTGGTAAGCTACACTCCTCGCTGGCAATGATTCGAAGGGTCCGATATAACGAGGTGGGAGCTTTCCTTTTACTCGAAACGATGAGTACCCTTCCGGGTGACACTTTAAGATAGACATGGTCATCCACCTCAAAGCTCAACTCACGACGGCGATGATCAAGATAGCTCTTACGACGAGATCTGCGGTTTTCAAACAATCCCGAATCGCATTTAACTTTCTCTTCTCGCTTCCTTTACCAAGTCCGACCATAGAACGATCTTTCACCGCACTCGGACCAATTCAATGGAGTCTCATAAGCTCTCCCATACAAGGCTTCAAAAGGTGACATTTGAATACTTGCCTGTAACTATTATTGTAGGAAAATTCCACATATGGCAAAGATTTCTCCCGCCTTTGCTATAAGATAGCACATAGGCTCAAGAAGATCTTCCATTACTTGGTTCACTCTTTCACTTGACCACTAGTTTGAGGATGGTAAGCAAGATCGAAGAGAGTTCACCCCATAGCCCGATGAAGGCTATTCCAAAATGGGAAGTAAACCGAGGACCACGGTCGAAACAATGACTTTAGGAACACCATGAAGACAAACAATTCTAGCAATATAAAGCTCGCTAATTGCTTGCCATTGAAATCGGTCCGACCAGGAATAAAATGAGCCACTTTAGTTAAACGATCGATGATCACCCAAATGGCATCGATCCCTTGGAAGTCTTGGGAAGACCAAGAACTAAATCCATACCGATCTCTTCCCACTTCCATTGTGGAATAGGCAAAGGTGAAGGGTACCGGTGGCTTCGGATGTTCACTTTAACCCTTTGGCAAATATCACATTCAAGAACATACTAAGCAATTTGCCTCTTCATATGGCTCCACCAAAATATTTTCTTTAAATCCGGTACATCTTGGTACTCCCAGATGCAAAGAAAACTTGAATTATGAGCCTCTCTAAGAATTAGACTTCTTAGAGGAGGATCACAGTACTACCAAACGACATGATATCGAATCATACCGCACCATCTTCGTAAAACTCGCTGGCTTTGCTGCTTTCATATTCCCTTGATTTCGCTACCTCGGATCGCTTGTCCGGGCCTCGTAATCTGAGATTCTAATGTTGGCTCCACATGTAATGCAATGAGGAAACCCGCTCCTACCAATTCAAGACTTAGGCGCCGGAAATCAAGACACAAGTCTTTTCTACAGTAGAGAAGATATGCGATTGCATTGTGACTTTCGCTTAAAGCATCCGCCACAACATTGGCTTTACCAGATGATAATGAATACCCATGTCGTAGTCCTTGATCGGTTCAAGCCATCTTCTTTGTCTCATATTCAAATCGATTGAGTGAATATGTACTTCGACTTTTATGATCGGTGTAGATCTCACAACGATTACCAAGGAGGTAATGTCGCCAAATCTTTAATGCATGGACCACGACACCAATTCCAAATCATGAGTAGGATAATTAACTTCATGAGGGCGCAATCGCCGGGATGCATATGCCACAACTCGGCCTTCTTGCATAAGCACACAACCAAGTCCATGGCGAGATGCATCGCAATAAATATCAAGCTCTTAAGAACATCCTAAGAGTAAGAATCGAGCTTTAGTCAAGAGAGTTCTCAAAAGCCAAAACTCTCTTCACACTTGGCTGACCATTCAAATTTCTTCCCTTTCTGCAAGAGCTGAGTCAAAGGTCTAGCAATCTTGGAGAAATTTTCAATGAACCTACGGTAATAACCCGCAAGTCCAAGAAAACTCCGAATCTCTGGGACATTCTTGGGAGGCTTCCAATTTAGTACATCTTGTACCTTGCTTGGATCGACAGCGATACCTCCTTCGGATAACACAGGCCCAAAAAATGAAACCTTTCTGAGCCAGAAAGCACATTTGCTGAACTTAGCATATAGTCGATGCCGACGAAGTGTTTCCAGCACAAGCCGCAAATGTTGTTCATGATCCTTATCAGACTTGGAATAAATAAGGATGTCGTCAATGAACACGACAACGAACTTATCCAAGAACTCCATGAACACGAATTCATAAGATTCATGAAATAAGCGGAGCATTGGTCGGACTAAAGGACATAACAAAGATACTCGTATAAACCATAACGAGTAGAGAAAGCTGTCTTAGGAATGTCCTCAGCTCTAACCTTGATTTGATGATAGCCCGACCGCAAATCAATCTTTGAAAAGACGCGGGCACCAACCAACTGATCAAAAAGATCATCAATTCGAGGTAGAGGATATTTGTTTTTGATGGTGACCTCATTTAACGGACGGTAATCCACACACATCCGTAAAGTGTTGTCTTTCTTCTTAACAAAGATTGCCGGCATCCCAAGGTGAGGAACTCGGTCGAATGAAACCTTTGTCAAGCAATTCTCCGAGTTGCTTCTTCAATTCAACCAACTCGCTGATGTGCATTCGATAAGGACTCTCGATATCGGAGCGCCTCCAGAACTAGCTCAATCACTAACTCCACTTCCGATCCGTGGTAAACCGGGAAGGTCTTCAGGAAAGACATCAACATACTCACAGACAATTGGTACTGACTCCAAAGAAGGAGTGGTATCAACTTGGTGAGCACAAAGATGAGAGCCAATTGTTTTGGAATGGTAAACAACTTGAATGCCGTCGCATTGGTCATGGAAATAGACCATTGGGAACAATTGATTTGGCCCTCGTTCTTGGACACCAATCCATACCCAAAATGACATCCAACCCTTTAGAGTCAATCACAATTAAATTTGCTAAAACCTTACTCCAAGGATTGTTATGTTGACCCCATTAACAAACTGATCGGTTTTAAAGACCGACCTGTGATTGAATAATAAAAGGTGGTTGGAGGGTATGCATGTCTAATCGGTGTTGAACAAGCAAAATGATTGCTAATAAAAGAATGAGATGCTCCAGAGTCAAATAAAACAAGAGTGGACTGAAATTAACTAGGAGCATACCCATAACAACTTCAGTGTATCGCCGCCTCTTCAAGCAGGTGATCCGTTCACATGCCCACTGATCGGAGCGGATCGGCTTTAATAGGGGCTCTGCGAAGGGCTGGCGAACAGGTTGGATAGGGTCGAACAGAGGCAATCCTGCTGCCGCTTGCCACACACTTGTTGGCATAATGCCCCGGACGACCACAATGAAAGCAGATAACCCCTGGGTTAACATTGTTAACAGGACGGGGCTGATTTCCACTTGGGCCTGACTGATTGGTGGGAGGAGATGGACGAGGGGCAAACACCGCTGGCCTTGGTGAAAATGGAGCTGGTGCTCGTGGTGGTCTAGACAACCACATACGAGGCCTTGGTGAGCTGCCACCAGGAGCAAACTGTGAAGTCCGCTGTCGCTTGCGTGACTCCTCCAATGCCTTGCTCTTGCTCTCGGCCACAATTGATTTGTTGACCAATTGAGAGAAATTCCGGAAGTCATGCAAAGCTACAGACATCTGCAACTCCTCAGATAGCCCATTCAAGAACCGGTTTCGACGACGAAGGTCACCAAACATCATCGGGCATATCCGCCGTGAAGTTGAACTCATGCGATATTCGCATGATTTTCGCCCTTGCTTGAGAGCGAAATTCTTGTCGCTTGATCATCATGACCCTTCAGAATATGAGCTTCGTAAAAGCTTCCACAAATTCATCCCAAGTAGGGACATGTCAAAGCAGTCGAATGGCAAGGAGATTATCCCACCATATGCTAGCCGCCCATCGAAATGATAATCGCAAAAGAACCTTTTCCTTCGTGAGCACCGAGCAATCAAGAGCTTCTTCTCAATGGTTCGCCAATCCTCGCCTTCCATAGGATCCTCGAGAATCGAGAACACCGCGGTTAGTCCGCCAAAGTCGCAAGGCTACCTCGCACATGGTGGCCTCCGCTCGACAATTGGTGCAATAGGAGAAGAAGTATTGCGCGCAACTGCTCCAAGATGCGCGTCTCGTCCATTCGGTTGCGCTCAATTTGCATGAGCACGCCGCCATCGAAGGTGGTGGAGGAAGCTCCTCTTCCCGGGGACCACCTTGCGGACCTTGAGAGCCGGAGGGTTGATCGGCCCTCCCGAGAATGAGGCACGTGAGTCGACATGCCCTCTCCTTGTTGCGCTTGCAAGACGAGTAGTAGGTCCTGTCATCCTGCTACCACACCATGGTTAACAACACAACAAGGACATACTGCAAACACAAACAAGGTTGCAATTAGAAAAGAAACAAGCATCGTACATATAATGCATCATGTTATGTTATGCATTCAAGTTAACACCAAACGAAACTTCATATATATACAACAAAAATTTCGGTTCCATCTTACATTATAGTCGGCCATAATGTCGGATTACAAATCGAAAATGGAACTTACATACTTTGTACAAAATACTATCGCTCTATTACATACATTTTATTTAGGCCACTACTAAACCGAAGACACTCAACCACGAGGGTTCATCGTCGAGGTGCTAGCGTAGAGATCCCGGTTAAAGTTCACCGGAAACTCATTCAAAAGATGAGCTCCAGGGAACCAAAGATCAACGAGATCCAACGGGCTAATGAGACGCCTCGGGAACCCAACGATGGTCGATAACCTCCAGAGGTGCACCGCAGAGTGCGAGGAAAGCTCGCATCATCCGGGCTTGGCGCACTTGTCCATAAACAAGCACGCACCCGCCACTCGAAGTCGATAAAGAGGTGGTGCAAAGGCAGCAGCAGGAGATCTCGTTGTCACCATAAAGCACGCTATGAGGAACGCGGTTCATGTTGACTCCAAGAAGCGGTACTCCCTGGCCTCATTAAGGCGATGCCGAAGTTTCCCACAGCCTCCTCACAAGACAACGATGGATTTGGTCCATGATGCGACCATCCTCGCCAACCGCCGCACCGAGGGTCTTCGCCAAATCGTATCTCGTGAACATGCTCACTTTGAGGTAGGGCCTTGATTCGGAAGTGGTCGAGGGTGGTTGAGACAATTCCACAAATCATGACGAAGAAGGCTCATCATCCTACTCGCAGCCTTCCGAATCGCCATAGCCTCGAGGTGGCAAGTGCTTGGACACGAGGGAACACCGCCACTACATGCCTAGCAATGACGTTGATGAAGGCACGGTACTCCTCCATTCCCGGTCCTCGATCTCGTCGATAAATGGCATACTCCTACTGATAGGTGAAATTGGAGCGCCACATCATGTCCCAAGTAAGGCTGGAATCCATCAACATCTTCACTGAGTCTCCTTGACCAAATACCAACCGCTCATCTATAGGCCAAAAGACAAGATAAGAAACAATTCACTTTTAGATAAACCAATGTAAAGTTGGGCAAGAAGTGACATTAAAGAGGATAAGAAATAAAAATGTCATACTTAAACTTTCAAAATACATTATTGCTTGAAGATAATTTTATCGTAAGACTCTCTAATAACTTCGCCACACTACTTCTAACCTACAGCAACGATGCTCGATACCAACGCGTGAGGACCCCGGTTATTGGAAATGTTACTAATTAAATTCATATCAGAGCACAATTGTTAATGAAGGAACAGATCGCCTTTATTAAAAACCATGCTAAAGATATAAATTTAACAAATGATGATCCAAGAAACAGATTCCTGATATATATGATTCACAATGGTTCCCGTGATCAACGACCATTGCATATATATCCTTCATCAACATTGCATCAAACACATACCAGTCATACATTGATATAATTAAACATAAGGTTACATCATTCTATTAGTACTACAATATTAAGTGACTTGGTCACTTTAACGAAAGATACAATGGAAGCAAAATAAACGGAAAATGTCCACCAATGGCCTCATCCACCCGCAGCAATTGCGTGGAGGAAAGAAGTAGCGTTACTCGTTAGCGCCACCCGATCGGCGCTAACGGAACTTCATAGAGAAAACCATCCTCACCTGCAACATTAGGTGGTAGCACCTTGAGTACAAAAGGTACTCAGCAAGTCTTACACAAACTAACAAAGGAAAGTGGTTATTAGATCCTATTCAAAGGAGTAGAGTTGTTACATGCATAAGGTTACAACAGGAAGGTATAAAGGTTCAAATTTGCATAAAGCGATACACCTTATCCTACAAAGGCTAACTTTTGATAAAGCAATTTAATAAATCAAAAATAAAGTAAAACAGTGAGTAAATACATTAAATGTAATAAAGAAAGGCATGATTCCTCATGCAAACCGAAAATAAATGAAACCACATTTTGGAAATTAAAATCTCTATACAGTGATATCGGTTCAAGTTATCGCCCATGACCGTGGACACGGCTATTCGAACAGTTTATACCGCAGGTGTACATCTTTACCCACATGACTTGGCTAGCTCGTTGTCTTCTGATGCCTCCGAATGATGACACACTTCCTTTGGTATGCCGACCGGGAAGCTAAGATTTGGTATTTTCAACAAGCCAACACTATTGAGTTGGACCCCATATGTGAACTAATCCCATTAGCGTAGGCTATACCACCTACTAACCACGGGCACACATGTTGTGTCAAGAATGCCGATCCAAACAATTTAAAACGAATTGGGTTCCCTACCCATAGTAGAATGCTATCGGCACCATTAAGGTATCGATATGCGACGAGGCACATATACGCCTCACCCTCCTAAGAACATCCGACATCGACATACAAAGCTCACATGGCATAAAACGCAGTCCTCGCACTCAAAGCATCTATGCCATACAAGGTCAATACACATATCCTTACTCTCCTGTTTCCAACTCAATAGTCTCAACATTTTACTTAACCAAACAATACCATACATCGCATGTGGAAGTACGTGGGGACTTGAACCGAATAGTCGAGTTCGGTCCTTAATCAACCCTGACAAGTCCACCACAAAACCCAATCTCGTGCAAAAGCACCATCACTAGCTTCCTCTTGTCTAGATCAATTTGAATTTCAAATACAAGACTGATTTAAAGAAACTGGACAAAGAGTTTAAAATAACAAGGGTTCAGCTTAGATTCCCATGTTTGACAAGATATGCTTGTCAAACTCTAAAATCTCTAGATCGCATATCTAAGCCAAATCAAAATAAACCATATAGTATACAAGATTACACTAGAGTTGAGTGTATGGTCATAATTAAGGTAATCCACCATGTCAAAGTTATAGCTAGCTATTACAAGTCACATTTTGTATTTTTAGACAAATAGCATGCACAGATACCATGGATTTGTAAAAGCTATTGTACAAAATCTGGTTCAATATGGTGCAAAGAGGATGCTTGCCTTGATAGTAATAGATTTTCTGCATGTGCTCAAAGTTGTTCGTAGTATATTCAAAAGCCTCAAGAGAACCAGATTCTAAAAGGAGCAATAAGATCCAATAAATATTAAACCGACAATAAGTCCAAAATGGCATAAATATGCATGATCAACTGAAATGCATGATTACAGATGCTTAAGCCATAACTACCCATAATAGTGATAATAACACATAATATAGCTTATGCTTTCAAAAGACAAACTAGAGTTTATTGCAAAGTTCAGTTTTGCTTTTGAAAAGAGTCAAAACAGATGATTGCAATTTTCGGAAAGAAGTATAGATCATGCAAAAGTTCATAAATGAATCTTAGCATGATCTTTTAGGTAATTAATATCCCAAACCAACCTTAGTCTAACCATAACTAGTTAGATTACAAAAGCTAAAGCAAACACCTATTTTGTCTGCTGAGCCGACAAGAGAACAGAGACATATTTCAGCTAGGAGTCAAAATAGATGATGACAAGAATTGAAAGATCAATTTGTCCTGCTGCTAGGGTTTAGTCAAAACCTAAATAAGATGATAAGTTGACAGGAAGAACCCTAGGTCTTGAAAATGACATGAAAAACCGAAAAGGTATAATATCAACTTTTCAGTTTAAAGCAAGTTGAAGCTACTGATGCTTAAAAGAATGATTCACAGCAGCTTCTAAGGTTCCTAGGATGCTCAAGATATCAAAACTAGGGTTTTTGGCTTACCAGTATAGGAAAGATACCAAAAACTCTGAAAACCGATGGTGATGGACAGAGAAACAAACTCTGGATTTGACCTACAAAAGATAACCAATCTTTATTGTAAGTAAAGCCAGTGCTTAAGGTAGATAAGCAAAGGATAGAAGCAAGAAACTCCACAGACAAAGAATGGAGGAAAGTGAGCTTCAATGGTCAACAATGGTGCAGCTCCAAAAGCTAGGGTTTATATATAGGGAGTTGAGCTACAGGATAATTGGGGAAAAGTCTAGAGCTTGATGAGGTGTCCATTTAGGCTAATTATCCCAAAATTAGTTGCAAAAACTTTGGGATAATTCCTCTCCTCGATTTTTCAGAAGATCGCGCAGAGAGAGAGGGAAGAAGATAAGAATCACCTGACATGTGGGTCCCACTGGCAGTCACAGCCGCGCGCGCCTCCTAAAATGCGAAAAGACCAACAACCGTCCGATTGAAAATGGGCGGCTGCGATGAAGACAGGTGTTAAAAATAATAACCGGTATTGTTCAATGTGGACCACACGATCTCACATGAACGGCCGTGATTTAATGTAGCCTTCGCGTAACCCGCAGGTCACATTCAAAGGGGAGCGTTGGATTAGAATCCAACGGTCACTTAAAAGGGAATACACGTGACCCCACTTAAGTGCGATGACGCGGCGCCGTTAGATGGGCTTCCTACGGTCGAGATTGGGAATTGAACCGGATGGTCCGGTTGCATACACCGCTCTGGGCCACCCGATCGAAATCCAACGATCCACCGATTTTGGGCTTTAAAGGCCCACGGTCAAAAAGGAGCGCCGTTGGATTGAAATCCAAAGGCCCGCATAAACGCGCGCCTCTGATTTCAAATTGAAATAAGCGATACCGTTAGATCAAGGATGGACGGCCACGACAGCGGGATCCGAGTCGTCCGAATGCATACACTAATCGGGCCACACGATGAAGATCCAACGGTCCGCAGGAGCGCGGGCTTTAATAACACGCGAGAAAGGAAAAGCCGAGGATTTGAATCTAACGGCCGAGATAAAAGCGCCTTTAGGTTTAAAACGGAAAGGGCGCCACGGTTGGATTGGAAACGAACGGTGGAGATTGAACATGGATCCGAGTTGTCCGGTTGCACACACTAACCTCGCCGTTAGATCAAGATCCAACGGTGGAGATTAAAGTATACACGTGGACGCTCGCGGATACCGTGAGCTCGCCTCGCTCGATTGAAGATCGACGGCTCGCATCACGTGTGGATGTCGGGCTCGCGTTGGGACGTGACCGAGCCGTACCAAGTCGCGACTGGTTGGACCCAAACACGTGAGACCGAAGTCGCCATGAAGGCAAGGGTTGGGTTTAGACCATTTAGTTGACTGCACTCCATTTGAACACTTAAAAGGTTTGATCGGGACTTTAAAAATATCAAATAAATTTATAAATTCATGAAATTTTTATCAGAGGCTACTGGGATGATATATTTCCCAGATAAATTTATAAACCCCATTTTCACTTTGTAAAATACACAAATATTTATTTCAGGCGAAAATATTTATTTAAAGACAATAAATTTTTCTTTAAGCCCAAATAATTTCTAAAAATGCAACAAAAATAGTTTTAGTCAAGATAATTTACCTAGGCTTTAATAAAAATACTTCCCAGTCATAATACAAGTTTTATCTTGTATCCCTTTAAGACTTTGAATGGTTCTTTAGGTTTTGACTACAAAGGAAGGTTTTAACTTGTAACATGCTACCCAAAGTGTAAACATGAACAGTAATGCCATGAACAGTATCTCATTACTGTTCATAAAGCATTTTATTACAGTTTATAAACTTGGGGCTGTTACAGCAAGCAAGAAATTCTGGACAGCTAGCTCTTAATTAGTAAATAGTGTTAAAAATGAGAGGTTAATCCAACTAAAACTTGTGGGAATAAAGGGGTAAGAAGTGATGTGAGTTAGCTACGTGTCTGACCCTCATTTAGGTGGTTTTACCTTGCTTTTTAGCTGTATTAAGCCAAGGATGATTTCTGAAATTCTACCTTCATAAACTGATTGCTCGTTCTTCCATACGAGTTAGTCATACCAGGGAATTGCTTTTGTAAATTGAGCTCTTGTGTTGGTTTTATGTTGGTTTTTGAGCTTCTGGAGTTCGTTTGGTGGAGATTTTAATTGTTTTGTTTTCCTTGCTTTCAGTTTCGGGCTTGTCCCTTGTTCATCTTAGTACCTATCCCCACCCAACTTTCAGTAGGACTCCCTAGTCCTCGGTTTTCTTTCGCGTTTTTTGGGTTGCGCTGCTAACCCATCTCTTCATACCAGGATGTCTGGACAGTCCAGCAGCGGACTAGGTCAGCAAGCTGGAGGAGATGGAGATCTCCCTGTCTCCAGATTTCCGAACAAGACTCACAGGAGCCTCCACCCAGGCGATTATGATGGAGTCTGTTCCCATTGCCCCGGGAAATGGCAACTACCTCCTTTTTGCTGTGACCTTGGTGAGGAGAGCCACGCCACCGAAGATTGTCAACTGGGGCAGGTTAGGGTTTGCCGGCGCTGTGGTGAGGAAGGACACTACGGCAGCGAGTGTACCACAGCTTGCCCAAATTGTGATGAGGACCACCTACCCAGGAACTGTCCGACTGCCAAAGTCACTTGTTTTCGCTGCGAGGGAAGCACTCACTATCCCAAAGAGTGTAGCATGAACTTGGTGATCGCCAGGTCATTAGAGCTTCAGCGACTGCTTCTTCGGTCATCTACAAGTATCGCAATCGCCAATGCTTCCAGACTAGAGAAGTTCTTGGATGATTTGTCTGTGGAGCTGCAGGACAAATTACCAGTTTATACCTTCCCCAACTTTCAGATTGTGGTCGAAAATCCCATTGTTCCTGGGGCCAGAAAGGGAAAGCCAAAGGATCGTCGCAAGCGTCAACGGATAACTGAAGTCACTTGTTTCCTCTGCAAACTCAAGGGCCATTATGCTAATAATTGTCCTAAGAGGCTTGCAGCAACCTCTCGTTTCTTTTCGCGGCCCGTGATTCGATCACATGCACCTGCGAAACATCGTGACCTGAGGGTTGTTCGTACTCAAGTCAACTCCATCTCAGTTGGGAAAGCACAGGAGGTACCCGACGTTGTGTTAGGTACGCTTCTTGTCACCTCTTGCCCCGATACTATTTTATTCAATTCAGGAGCATCTTATTCCCTTGTATCCTCATCTTTTGCTTCTATTGGTGGTCTTTGTTTTGCTCTTCTATCTGGTGCCCGGCACCACCTCGGTTTTATTAAGCCTTCCTAGCCTACCCCGTTTCCCCCAAGAAGAATGCTACCATCTGGATTGTCCTCGGTCGTTTGACTTGAGTGACACCCTTCTGTCCCTATACATCCAAGGGCATCACCTACTAGGTATTACCTCAAATTTCTGTGGCCTAAATGTCCGTAGCCCTCTAATCAGCTAGCTGCGGAGGGATGACTCCGCATAGCTAGTTAGCAGGCTGAGATCCCGTCGTTGGCGGAATCAACCAGACTAATCGCTCCACCAGCTAACAGCGATCTTGCCCCCACCACCTTTTGAATCTAGAAAGATCTTTCCGTCTGTCAATCCTTGTTTTACCTGAACCGGGTAAGTCCCTCCGTGCCAACTAAAGTGGCACATTTTCTACCAGGTCAGAACCAAAATTCGTACCGGTCGCTTGGCGGAGCTCTTTATCTCAAGGGAATCATGCTATCAAAATTCCTTGAAGTTCAGTGATCAAATCGTTCCAAGGATGAAGCAACTTGGGAGCGGGAAGATCGCCTTCGTGCATATTACCCATCCTTCTTCTCCGAGTAAACGGAATCTTGGGTCGAGATTCTTGTAAGGGGGGAGAGTTGTAACATCCCAATTTTGGGCTTCTGTTTCAAATATAAGAAAATGAGTAGAAATTAAAACTTTTTCTTACATCATGTATTTCCTGTGTGTACTAAACAATTATTGTACAAGAGCTATGGAAAGACAAAGTCACAAGTCTTTGATCCAAATCTCGATCCTTCAAAAACAATCTTGTCAAACCTTTTGATCATCCTCCGGAAATATTTTTCCTAAGTTCTTGGGATGGTATGTGACCCCTCTGAAAAATTTCACAATTTTTAGAAATTGTTTGAATATTTTGAGAGGTCAGTCAAACCTGTTTGACTTTCCGTCAAACCTTAAACCAGTACCTTGCATAACTTTTGGAGAAAAATGCATAGCATTAAAACCTCTAAAAATTTTACACTAGGTCAATATCTAAGTTAGCAAGCTCCTGTAAAAATTTCAGAATTTTTGGAGTTATTTTGCTACCTCTAATAAATCCTCAAAAGTCTCAGCTTAATTTTAAACCTAAAATTGATTCACTGTTCCTTGGGTTTGAGTTGGACTCGGGCTCGAGCCACTTGACTCGACTCAGTCAACTAACTGCACCGAGCCCTTTCAAACGCGCGCGATTGATTTTCGGCCGTTGGATTTCAATCGCTCGGCCCGCGTCGTTTGTGCCGTTCGGGCCACCGCGATCGAGCCATCCTTTCTGAGCCGTTAGATTTAGATATGGCCGTCCTTATTCAATGGGCTGTTCGGGTCACCCGAACATCTCAATGGATCCCAGCCGTTCGATCTTGATCGGACCGCTCTGATTGCTTGGAGTGTAAAAACCCTCGGCTCGACCCTTTGAATCGTGACCGTTCATTGTCAATCCAACGGTCATGATTTCTTTTCTGTTCTTCTTCCTCCTCTGTCTCTCCGTGCGCGCAAGCGCCCATGGTAGGAAGAAAGAGAGAGGAGGGTGGCTTGTTGTGTCACTGAGTGTGCCTCGTCAACATCACTCAGGCATTAAATGCGCCCAGTGCTTCGGCTCCTCCAACCCGAGTCTCAGCTGCTCCCATCATTTCTTGGTCCATGACCGTGCCATGAACCGAGCTCACCGTGAGCTCTTGTTCTTGCTCGAAACCCTAATCCTTCCTCTATTTAAACCCCTCCAGGTCCTCCTGGTGTTCCTTTACACCACCCCTAGCTCTTCTCTATGTTTGAGCTCAAAACCACTTCAAATCTTCAAACCACCATTGTTGACCCGAGGAGCTCCAATGTGGATCTTGGTGTCCAGTGGTTCACCTTCAATATTTCTTGCACCCTTTTGAGCTCCTCAACTTCCTTTATTTTTCCCCTAACTTAATTTTAGGTCGCATTCACAGGAATCACTCAATTTTAAGTTTAGAGATTTTCGGCTGATTTCACCCCCTTTCTTCTCCAGCTCCGGTAAGTGGTTCATTTTGCAATTACTTGCTTTTGGAGCCTCTATGAGCTATAATAAAGCTTGGTAATGATTTGGTTCCACTCATTTTGCTCAGAACCTCATCTTCCACTTCATCTTCTTCGGCTCCGGTGAACTTCATCACGTTCAAGCTTCTCCGGCCACTTTTGAAGCCCACCTTGGCTCAGGTAGCTTCTTATTAGTCCCTAGAAGTGTTGGCACTCGCTTTCTTGGACCGCAGCGGAGCATTTTGCTATTTTCATGTTTTGCCGAAAATGGCTCCATCTTTGTTTTCCGGCTCGCCGGCGTTCTAGGCCTCCACCGCCGGCGAGGTCATCACCATTGGGTACGCAACACTGTTGCGAACCCATTTTGATAATTGGTTGGCACCGCCGCGACCAGAGTCGCCGGCGACATGCCGTAAAAAGCACTCGGTTTTGTCAGCTGAGAAGCTCCCATTTTCATCAGATTATTAGGACATAGTTAATGCACAATCATTGTCAATCACTAGAAGTATTAATTGTGTCTTAATCTGGCCTAAATGTCTCACTGACATGTGGGTCCAACCCTCAGAATCACCCATCGGCGCTAATCGATGCTTTCGGACATCATTAATGCTAATGATTATCATTAAATCCCTGTCTTAGCATTAATGTGCCCGAAATGGTCTTTTGGGTCACTGACGTGTGGGCCCGTAGGCCTTAAACCTCAGTCTCGGGGTCATTAGGACTAATTTCCAAATTCATTAAATGTTAATCATTGTTAGCATTTAATTGGTCCTAAACTGTCCCCTTGTGCCACTGCCAAGTGGGCCCACAATCACTTAAATCGCCTCTGTTCAAAATCGTTAGGACACATTAATTGCTAATAATCATTAATCATTGGTCATTAGTATTTAATTAGTTGTCCTAAAGATCCTCTTTAAGTCACTGCCATGTGGGACCCGAGCCCTGTGCACGTGTGTTAAAGCTCGCGTGTGTGACTCACAGTCACTGACATGCGGCCCCACGTGTCAGCGCTCCATTTTGCACTTCGATCAAAGGCCACCGTCCATTTTGCGATCGTGGTCCAGATCCGTTGGGCCGATCGGGTCACCCGATCCTCCCATCATCGTGGACCGTCCATTCGATGATCTACGGTCCTCATTCATGTGCCGTTCGCGAGGTCCGAACCTCCCTCGTTCGTGGCCATCTGATCTTCGATCGACGGTCGCGATGGTTTGGGCCGTTCGGGTCGCTCTCGCGCACCCCTCGCACACGCCGTTAGATTCCAAATCAAGGGCTCATAATTGTCCACGTCGTTTCTTTTCTGTTAAGTGTTGTTTATTTCTGTAAATATTTAGTTACCAGCTGAAAATTGTATAAAAACTTTAGAAATTCATATCTAATTCAAGATAGATCCTTTTTACATGAAACCAACTGTAATAAATTTGTATTTCACTAAAGTTTAATATAAAAATGCTTTTAGCTATGCTTCTGTGGTAGAAAATTCTGTAATCTTTAATAGCTTGTTTTCTGCCATTTTTATATATTCCAGAATTGAATTAAAACTTAGAAAATGCATATCTTTTTCTGTATATCTGCAAATTGAATGGTTTTCACTTTGATAAATTTGTTATTAACTAAATTTTAATCTAAAAATGGTTGTAGGCCTAAATCAGCACCAGAAAAATATGTTAATAGATTTAACCTTATTGGTAGCATTTGAAAATTTATTTAATGTTGTAAAAGACACAAGTAATTCCTCAGAAATCCTGAATATATAAAATTGATGCTGGAAAATCTCTCTGTTGGCATACTTTAATATGAAATAGGTTTTGCACCTGTTTATGTTTCTGGAAAATATAATGTGCTAGGTTTACAACTTAGAAAAATCATAAGTAAATCGTTATAACTCCAAATTTAGTAAACTCAACTTTTCTGTCATTAGGATGTCAAAATCTACTTGCTATAAAAATTTCAGTGCTTAGATCACTGTAGACATTTTCGCCATGAACAGTACCAATAATTAATTTAGGGAATTTATAGGCTGAGAGAACTAGTTTTAGCCATAACTTTGTCATGCTTAGTCCAAATGAAGTGATTCTTGTTTCTAAAATTGTCTAAAATCAACCTCTAACTGCTGTGAAAATTTCATGGGATTTGGATGTCTTTTGCCGTTGAGTTTTGTTTGGTGTTCTTCGTTCTTATTTGGTTTATCGCATTTTCGCGTTAGGTTCCGAAGAATATATTGAACCTAAGAATCCTCCTCTGCAGCAAGAGCCAGACCAGCAAGGCAAGTAGTTTGATCATGTTAATCCCAGTATTTTAAGTATTTATGTTGTTTACATCTTCTATGTATGCATTGCTATCTTGTTTTAACTATTGTCGATAGTTGGCCTAGTAGATGCATTTCCTTAGACAAATGATTATCCTTTACTACCATGAGCCTAGGTTATTGCTGTGATTTAGAGCTCGTTGGATGAGCTCTTGTCACTTAGTAGTTTGCTTAACTAATTGCTTAGCCATGCTTAGCTTCCTAGAAATGGGCTGTTATCGACTTGTCGATAACCTTGATCACACAAAACTTATTATGAATTATGATTTCAGCCTTGTGCCATGTCTACTTATGAAAACTAAAACTGAAAACAAAATGATTTAGACTTGGGCACAATGGTATGGTTGGTGTGCTTCTGGGTGTGACTGGAATGGTGCCCGAGTCAACAAGGACCGAACATCTTGTTACACTATACTAAGCATTTTAGCTTGCTAACCACACTAGAGGGTATGGGACCTCTCTTGACTTAGTACCTTGGCGTGTATTGGCTTCGGGTCGCAGGGAGCCGCAGGAGGGATGGTGCTGGGAGCATTGTATTGTCCGAAAGGCTTCCGTGATGGCTGGTTGTCTTTCGCTTGCAATGTAAGCGTATGGATTCGATCCATACGAGCGGCTCGTGGTCAATGCACAATATTGGAAAGCGCCTCGTAGGACTTAGCGTGTCAAAGATACCTTCGGTAGTGTGCTTTTGGCTTGAAGGGCCTCAAGTGTGGGTACATTGGTACACCCCGCAGTGGTTAAAACTATTCGAATAGCCTCGCCCTAGGTTATGGACACGCTTGGCAAGGTCTTTCAAGAGTTAGACTACAACCTTTTAATTAAAACTTGATGGGTGGTACGAATCAGGGATTCGTGCTATGTTGTGGTGGCTATTGGGATAGTCACTTCCAGGTGGTTACTTGTATGTATCTTTATTTCGTTGTTATTTTAATAACAAAACATATTTGCAAACTTGCTTTTAAATATATTACATTATTGCAAATAAAGTTGGCTTCATGCAAAATGAGACATACAACCTCCACCTAAATAAGCTTGCATGTAGTTTATGAATAGGTCTGCTATTCCACACGTCGCCTTATGAGTACCTTTGTGTACTCGGCTATCTTGCTTAAATGTAATTGTTGCAGAGGAAGAAGGTGAGCTTGAGGGGCCTCACTTCGTGAGTGGTGTTGTGGTAGTGGGCGACTAGCTTATGCCCTGGCTGCCTTGTGGGTTGTGTGGCTAACCGGTCGACTTTTGTTGTAGCCATCTTATGGCACCTTTTGATTCCGCTGTCATTCTTGTATATTGTTCTATTTGGCCGGTCGGCTCTTTTGTAATAATCTTACTTCATCTATGTCCTTTACTAGACTGTTAATGGATGTTGTATGGAAATGATGTGTAATTTTGTGATGATGTGCATATGTTGCAATTCTGGGAAGCATATGTCCATCGAGGCTTATAATGTTTAATTAGTAATGCTAGAGCCATTTGGAGGTTAAGTGTTACTAGTTAAATATTCTAGGTCCTCACAATTTCATTTCTGAAAAGTGGTATGTGCTAGATTTACAACTTAGGAAAATCATAAGTATTTCATTTTAATTCCAAATTTGGTAAACCCAACTTTGCTGATCTTAGGATGTCATAACCTACCTACCATAAAAATTTTAGACTTTATATTATTCTAGAAATTTATGCCATGAACACTACCAGTAATTAATTTCATTGGAATTAACAGGCTGAGGGAAATTGTTTTAACTATAACTTTTTCATACTTAATCCAAATGACTTGATTTTTGTTTCTAAATTCATTTAAAATCAATCCCTTGCTGCTGTGTAAATTTCATGAAATTTGGATAAATTTTGCTTTTGGGTTTCTTTTGGTATTCTTCGTCCTTATTGGTTTTATCGCATTTTTGCGTTAGGTTCCGAAGAAATTATTGATTATTGATTATGCTCTTTTATTGTCTTTACGGTGTCATGCTTAGAATGCTTAGATAACGGTAGAATTGGGCGGTCATCGACTTAGTCGATGATCTTGATCACACAAATCTTATTATTATTTATTCCATTATGTCCAGCACTTTATGCTTTGTTAATTTGTAAAGTCAAAAACTGAAAATGAAAAACTGATTTGGACTTCGGCGCAATGGTAAGATGGTGTGCTTTTGGGTCTGACTGGAATGGTGCCCAAGTCAACAAGGACCGAACATCTTGTTACACTAAACCAAACATTTTTGCATGCTAACCATACTAGAGATATATGGGACCTCTCTTGACTAAATACTTTGGGGGGTGTTAATTAATGAGTCGCGTGGTGGGTTGCATATGGGATATATGCAACATGGACATGTTTGTGGGGAGGGGAGCACCCGCCGAGGCCGGTGTATTTGTGGGGAGGGGAGCACCCGCCGAGGCCGGGATATATGCAACATGGACATGTTTTGCTTGGTTATTTGTTTTTTTTTTTTGAAATCAATTGGAACATACAACTCAAATCATAACTCCAAAGAGAAATTAGAGGCAAAAACTTGTGATCATCCTCTAGAAATAATTATCCAAATCTTATAATATTTATCATGAATAAATATAATTTTTCTAAAATTTTTGGAACTAGTTACAATCCTTAGAAAATTCAATCACCAATTAATGACCTAGACTAAGTTTTAATTTATATTATACAAAATATAATATTAAAAGCGAGTTTAATAATTTTTATAAATACTAGGGTGTACCAGGAACATCTCTGATTAATTTCAGAATTTCAGGAATTTTATTCCTATTTTTAAGTCCTTGGTCAAAGTTGGGAAAACTAGTTTTTATCTCAGTCAACCTTTTTCACTATTCATCGGGGTCGGACTCAAACTCCGACTCGAGTCCGACCGCATCGTTCGGCTCGATCGCACCGCCTAACTGCACCGCCCGAGCCCGATCGCTATCTATCGTCCGATGCAAATCGCACGGCCCACACGCCCCGGACTAATCGGACTGTCCTAATACACCATCGAATCTCGACCGTCCATTTAAGATCTAACGAACGGCGTCTTCTTGATTGAGTTGAACCAACTAACTGTGCCGCACCAGTTCGACCGCGCCGCCGTCGCCGCCATCGACTAGTGGGCCCGATTGTCGACCGCCACCTACCTCGCTTAAAGCCGGCGGCGCGCCGAGCGTGCATGTGCGCCACCTCGCCTCTCCGTCCATTCCCAATTTTGATGCCGCACTTGGTTTCTCCACCTCGGTCGCATCTTCCGCTGCTATCCCATGCCCTGGGCGGCATTAAACGCCGTCATCTCCCTCACCAGCTCGCTGTCTTTGCTCCCGAGTGCTACTCCTCCTTGCGTTCTCCGCCATTTTCCCCACTTAAGGGCACCCGAAGCTCCCTCTTCCTTCTTTAGACACCTTTAAGCCATCCTCTACCACCCATTGCTCCCTCTGAGCTCAAATTGAGGAAGTGCGCGAGCTCTGGTTCACGACCGTGGCGCCGCCGCCGTGTCATCACCACAACTGTGGAGCCCTCCTCTTTCCCTCCGCGTCATCTTGTGTTCTAGGGCTTGAGTTTTGTTTCCCCTAAACTTATTTGATGTTTCGATCGCAGGGGACCTCTGGAGGACCTTTCTTCCCCATCTCCGGTAATCAGCTTTTCCCTCACCGCCACAGTACCCCCGGTGAGCTAGACTGCAATTGACTCCTTTTTAACCGCCTAGTGACCTCTCTGATGCATCTCCTACCACCCATTTCCTCCCTCTGTCCTCAGGTCGCCCTCCCCTCGTGGAAGCGCCGCCGTTGTCCTTGGTTCATCACCGCCAGCCCATCTTCGGCCAAATCACCCTCACCGCATCATCTCGGAGAGTTCGCAGGACCACAGGGTAGCTTTTGCACACATTAGTTTGCGTTAAGTGTCGCCGGTTTGGCATTGCCGTTTTCACCGTAGCATGTACTCCGCCCCTCGCCCTCGCGCCGTCACGTCGGGTCACCTCCGACCTGACCGCCGGTGCCTACGGGTGCGTGATAACGTTTAGGTTCCATTTTTGCCCTTGGCCGGCGACCGTCGAGCTCTCCTTCGCCGGCGAGACGTACGGCGAAGTCGCGGTCGGAGCTCCTCTGTTGTCGGACGAGCCGCGGGTTTTAAAGCACGCTGAATGCACCGAGACGATTCATTTAATACGCTTCGACGCCGCCGCCGAGCTGAGTCAATGTTGACTCGGTCGCGCGCCGCTTCGGCCCCACCAATCCATGACCGTGGGTCGTTGAGCGCCGGTAGAAAAAGGAATTAATGCTTTTAGAAATTTCCGAATTGAATTACTTTTGTGCTGATAATTCAATTAACTTAGAAAATCCATAACTATTTCAATTTTGCTCCAAATCGAATGAAACCAATTTTGTTAATTTTCATTTTTAATGTACTTTTTACCAGATTAAGTTTAAGTATGTCTCTGTTCATAAAATTTTGATAATTAATTTAATGATGTTTTTATGTATTTCTAACTTGGAAAATTCCTAGAAAATTCTTCTTAACTCCAAATAAAATGTTCTCTGCTTCTAAAATTTTATAAAATCATACTCTAACTACTGTATGAATTTCGTGCTTATTGGATTAAATTGAATTTTGGTTATTGTCGGTGTTATTCGTTCTTATTTGTCCTTTTTGCTCGATCGATAGATTGCGACGATTCCGGTATTATCGAGAGTGAGCCTCAGCAACATTTTGAGCAAAGAAGAACTGTGCAAGCGGCTTGATCATGTTAATTCCTTTATGTTCAAAACTAATATTTTGTTTGCAACTTGTATGTATGCATTGCTATTTCGTTGTTAAACTATGGTTAGTGGACCCTTTTAGTTGCATAATCTGTAGGTAAATGATATTCCTCTACTACCTGGGCCTAGATTATTTGCTGTGATCAGAGATCGTTGGATGATCTCTTGTCACTTAGTAGATACGAATTAAACTACTTAAACATGCTTAGTTATCGGTAGAATTGGGCGGTTATCGACTTAGTCAATAACCTTGATCACACAAAAATTTTACAACTTTGTGATCCAGCATTTATGCTATGTTTAATTGTGAAAACTAAAAATGAAAACAAAAATGATTTGGACTTGGGCACAATGGTATGTTGGTGTGTTTTTGGGTGTGACTGGAATGGTGCCCGAGTCAACAAGGACCGAGTTACTTGCGCCACCGTACTGAGCATTTTGCGTGCTAACCACACTAGAGGGTATGGGACCTCTCTTGACTTAGTACTTTGGCGTGTATTGGCTCCGAGTCGTAAGGGGTCGCAGGAGGGATGGTGTTGGGAGCATGGTAGTTGTCCGAAAAGCTTTACCCTGAGTGGGTAGTTGTCTTTTCGGCTTTACCATGTAGGCTTATGGATTTCTATCCATACGAGCGGCTCGTAGTTAATACACAATATTGGAAATGTCTCGTAGGACTTAGCTGTGCCGGCATACCTTCGGAAGTGTGCTTCTGTGGCAAAAAGGCGGTCTAAAATGTGGGTACATTGGTACACCCTGTAGGGTTTGATCTATTCGAATAGCCTTGTCCTAGGTTATGGACACGCTCGGATACGCCCCGTGAGAACTAGACTACAACCTTTTAATTAAAAGTTGACATGGGTGGCATGAATGGGTAATTCATGCTATGGTCGTGGTGACTAATGGGTTAGTCACTTCCAGGATGTTGTCATCTATCTACTGTTATTATTTTTGCTCTTGTTGTTATTTCAACAATAAAAATGAATTGCCAACTTGCTTTTAAATGTATTACATTATTGCAAATAAAGATTGCTCTGTGCTAAAATGAGCCATACAGCCTCCACTCAAATAAGCTTGCATGTAGTATATGCATAGGTCTGCTAGTCCACACGTCAATCTTGCGAGTACATTTTTGTACTCATTTGCTTTGCTTAATGTTTTTGTTGCAGAGGAGGCAGGTGAGCCCCAAGAGCCTTACTTTTGTGAGATGTGCGGTTTTTGGGACGACTAGCTTGGCGGTCCGGTTGGTTGCCTTGTGGGCAGAGGCACACTAATTGGCTTTTTTATCGCCATCTTATGACACTTTTGCTTCTGTTGTTTACTTAGTTATTTGTTTGTCATTTGGCCGGTCGGCCCTCTTTTGTAATAACTCTACTTTGTTTGTCTTCTGTTTGCTAACATGATGCTTTGGATTCTATCTCTAGAATGGAATTGATGCATGATTTTGTGAAGAGGTGTGTATACTGCAGTTCTGGGAAGTATACATATCTCGATGCTTGGTTTATTTGATTTGTGATGCTAGGGCCAGGTGGATGGTTAAGCATTACAAGCCAAATAAACTGGGGTCCTCACAAAGTTGGTATCAGAGCCATCCTGACCGTAGTAACCCAAGCATGATCGTCCTTAGGATATTTTGTAAAAGCTTATTTTTGAAGTAACAAATGGTTTATGAAAGCTTAAGTAGATTCTCAGATTTTACTCCTTATCTATCTTAGCTTCCTACTCTCATCTTGCTCTAATTTGAGTTTTAAAATTGGATTCCTCTCTTTCCTTTCAAAAGGTAGTTACTTATCGGTTAAATTGGTTTGGGAGAACCCTGAGAGTTGTAACCTAAAGTGTTGGTTGTCTGTTAGTGGAAAATCGAAACTTCTGGAGATCAAGACTTCGGCCAGGGACTTAAAGAAGAAAGTCTGAACAGCCAGCTAGTGGTTAGTGTGTAGGACTGAAAATGAGAGGTTAACCAAACTTGTAGGGATAAAAGGGTAAGATGTAATATGAGTTAACTAAATGTCTAACCTTTTCTTAGACGATTTTTACTTTGCTTTCTAGTCAGATTCAAATTGTCTTCCTAAACTCGATTGCTCGTTCTTCCATACGAGTTGGTCATATTAGGAAGTTGATTTTATAAATTGTGACCTTGCCTTGTTGTTATAAACTTTTAGAGTTTATTTTGTAGGGTGGATGTTTGCTTTCCATTCTTTCTGTTATAGAATTGTTACTAACTTACTTGGTGGAACAGATGGTGGAGGAACCCGTAGTGGTTTGAATCACCAATGGTCCAGATGAGGAGCTTCCTCCTCCGACCATGGCCGAGGTTCTCGCCGTAACGAGCGAACCGCATGGATCGCACTTCGACTCGAGGTCATCGCAGGAACACCTCCACTCCGCGGTGCCTTGGGATCTGGAGGTGGTGGGCACCAGTCTCGTGGGGGACTCGCGGAGTTCCTCCATACGCAGCCACCCACCTTCTCCCGGTCTGAGGACCCACTTGACGCAGATGATTGGCTGCGTCTGGTTGAGCGAAAGCTCAACATCGCCGCTGCGAGAGCGGAGAAGGCACCGCTTGCATCCCACCGGCTTGAGGGTGCAAAGACTCGTGGTGGGAGAACTTCTCGCCATGCACTACCGCCATGTGGTCACATGGGAGGAGTTTCACACTGCTTTCTGTCGGGCTCATGTCCCCGCCGGTCTTATGAAGCTGAAGAAGGAGGAGTTCCTTGCGCTCAAACAGGGGCGCAAATTTGTGACTAAGTACCTCCATGAGTTCAACCATTTGGCGAGGTACGCTCCTGCTGAGGTGGCCACTGATGAGGCTAAGCAGGAGAAGTTTATGGAGGGCTTGTCTGAGGAGCTGCAGGACAAGCTCTCTATTGTGGATTTTGCTGACTTCCAGACCTTGGTCAACAAGGCTATCGTCGCCGAGCACAAGGCGAAGGCGCTGGGTGAGTCCCGCAAGCGCAAGTGGGAGGCACATCGACCGCGCAGCCGCCTCTCCGCCCCGTGTTGGGCCTCGCACTGGGGGCGCTTGGCTTCACCACCACCGAGGCCGCCGCCGTTCCTCGCCCCCGCAGCCGTGATTCGGGCCACGCACCGCGCCCAGCAGCAGGTGGCCTCAGAACCGGCCGCCGAGGTCACTTGTTTCCATCACACAACAAGGGCCACTATGCGAATAGTTGCCCTCGTAAGATCGAGCGGTCCTCATCCTAATGGAGGACGCGGCAAGGGAGTGGTCACCCACCGACCAAAAGATAGTCCGTAAGACCCAGTGGTGGGGAGTGGCCGAGTCAACCATATCTCTACCGAGGAGGCACAGAGGCACCCGACGCCGTGTTGGGTACACTTCTTGTTAACACTGCCCTACTACAAGATTATTTGATTCAGAGCATCGCATTCTTTATTTTGAGATCTTTTACCGCTGCCAAGAATTTCCATGTTGTTCCTTTGAGGGTTCCTCTCGCTATTCGCTCTCCGGTTCGAAATGAGAGTTGATCTAGAATGCCGGATGTTCCTATTGAAGTCGAAGGTGTAAGATTCTGGCAAATCTTATCCCGCTCAACTCAAAGAAGCCCGGATGTGATTCTTGGCATGGATTGGTTGTTCCAACACTTGGGACAAATTGATTGTGCCAGAAGATTGTCTACCTCACCATTTCTCAGCAAACAAAGTTGGGTTTTCACCGCAGCTGCAAGGGCCACACCTTTGTGCACTTGAAGCAAAGCCAGCCTTAGAAATTCAGGATGTCCCCACGGTTTGCGACTTCGTGGATGTTTTCCCCGAAGAATTGCATGGGATGCTTCTAGTTCGAGACCTTGAATTTGTCATTGAGTTGCTGCCCGGTACCGCTCCAATTTCGAAGGCGCCGTATCGGATGCCTCCCAATGAGTTGGAGGAGTTGAAGAAGCAACTAGGTGAGCTTCAAGCGAATGGTTTTATCCATCCTAACTCATCTCCTTGGGGTTGTCCAGTGATCTTTGTGAAAAAGAAGGACAAGACTTTGCGCATGTGTGTTGTTTACCGTCCGCTTAATGAGGTGACGGTGAAGAACAAGTATCCTTTGCCCCGCATTGATGATATTTTTGATCAGTTGAATGGAGCCTGGGTATTCTCCAAGATTGACTTGAGATTGGGGTATCATCAAGTCAGGATCAGGGCTAAAGATATTCCGAAGACGACTTTCACTACTCGTTATGGTCTTTACGAGTGCACCGTCATGTCTTTTGGCTTGACCAATGCTCCCGCTTTGTTCATGAATCTTATGAACTCAGTGTTCATGGAATACTTGGATAAGTTTGTGGTGGTATTTATTGATGACATTCTTATCTACTCCAAGAGTGAAGAAGAGCATGTTGAGCATGTCAAGCTTGTGTTGGGAAAGCTGCGTGAGCACCAGCTATATGCGAAATTCTGCAAGTGCGAGTTCTGGTTGAAGGAAGTGGCATTCTTGGGCCATGTTCTTTCAGTTGGAGGCGTAGCTGTGGATCCTAGCAAGGTCAGCGATGTGCTATCTTGGGGTCAGCCCAAGTCGGTCACCGATGTGCGGAGTTTTCTTGGTCTAGCAGGTTACTACGGTCGCTTTATCAAGAATTTCTCCAAGATCGCAAAGCCGATGACTGAATTGGTCAAGAAGGACAAGAAGTTTGTGTGTTCCTCTACTTGTGATGAAAGTTTTCAGGAACTCATGAAGCGGTTGACTTCAGCCCCTGTTCTTGTTCTTCCCGATGTCCACAAGAGCTTCAATATCTTTTGCGATGCCTCTCGTTAGTGACTCGGTTGTGTTCTTATGCAAGAAGGCAAGGCAGTGGCCTATGCATCAAGGCAGTTGAGGGCTCATGAACTCAACTATCCTACCCATGATTTGGAGTTAGTCGTGGTTCATGCACTCAAGATTTGGCGGCATTACGACGCAGAATCACTGTGGAGGTGTATTCGATCACAAGAGCTTGAAGTATTTGTTCACCTAGTCGGATCTGAACCTCAGGCAAAGAAGATGGTTGGAATTGATCAAGGATTATGACATGGGCATTCAGTATCATCCGGGCAAGGCCAATGTTGTTGCCGATGCACTGAGTCGAAAGGTGTATTGTAATACTTTGATGCTCCAAGAGCAGCAGCCTGCCCTTCTTGAAGAATTTCAGCGGCTCAATCTAGGTTTAGTTGAGCACGGTTCCCTTGCTACTTTGGTTGTGCAACCAACCTTGGTGGATCAAATCAAGGTGGCACAGCAATCAGATGATGGTGTAAGTCAAATCAAGCAGAACATCAGGAATAGGACAACCAAGTGTTTCTCAGAAGATGAGCACGGTGTTGTGTGGTTTGGACAGCGGCTTATGGTTCCTAAGGTTATGGAATTGCGGGATTTGATTCTCCGCGAAGCCCATAATTCCCCCTTGTCCATCCATCCCGGGGCCACCAAGATGTACCAAGATCTCCGTCAGAGATTTTGGTGGACCCGAATGAACCGCGAGATTGCCAAGTTCATTGCCGAGTGTGACATGTGCTGTCAGGTTAAGGCCGAGCATCAGCGTCTAGCAGGACTTCTCCAGCCTCTGCCAGTGCTCGAGTGGAAGTGGGATTCCGTTGGTATGGATTTCATCACCGGTTTGCCCCGTACTTCTTCTGGGAAGGATGCTTTATGGGTCATCATTCATCGGTTGACGAAAGTAGCCCATTTTCTTCCAGTGCGGGCTAAGATTGATGTGAGCCAATTCGCAGACCTCTACATATCTCGTCATCGTGAGCTTGCATGGTGTGATAACATTCACGCATGAATGGTGAAGGATACCCTTCTATCACATGGCTTCTCGCCCAATTCCCATTTGGATAAACCCGTTTTGAAGAAGTCTTTTTCAAGCAAAACCAAAGTCTAACTTTGAGCAGTCCATAACCGTGGACACGGCTATTCGAATAGTTTGACACTCTGCAGAGGTTGTACAGCTTTACCCACAAGACACGACTTCTCTAGTTTGTTTGGTATCCGTCGATACCACCGCTCACTACCTTAGGTAAGCAGTCTAGAGCTTGTGTTAAGGCCTTTACAATGCGCCATTCCACCGTAGTTACCCCTCGCTAAGGTTTGCCACCCCCTTTGGAATAAAGACCTCCGGGTTCGGGCCACCTCTTGCGCTAGGTGGGACTAACATAAGTCGTAACATGACTACCCAATGCATCTGTAGGGAACAACCACGGTGGAACATTGCAGATTAATTAGCCAGGTCCTACTCCCCATACTGAGGACATGTGGTGGTACGGTATGGCTTAGCATCATACACTCGAAGACCGGCCCTTAACTGACTTGGGCAACTTTCCAACAAATTCCATGGGCCTCAACCATACCCGATTGAGCCTCTGCATGAACATGCACCCACCAAACATCCATTATGCCCAAGTCCAAACTCATTCTCATTTTATTTTCGAGGTAAAAGCATTTTATAAACCTTCTATGACAAAACAATACCATAGACCCAATTTAAATCAATTTGAAAGATTTGGCTAAAAACTTTCCAAATACAAGATTTGATCTAAGCATTGGCTAAGCATTTAATTATTTCCAATATTATTTTATCTAACTGTGACAAGGAAATGATAATCAATATTCAAATTGGCTATACACAAGGAATTGCAATAACTAAGTATTTAAACAAGGGATTAAAATAAATGGATAAAAATTATGCATGCAATAGTAATTTAAAAACAGAATTAAATAAATTTAAAATAATTGGATCGATATGATCAAGGGTATAACTTGCCTTCGTTGACGTCCTCGAAATCTAGGTCCTCGGAATGGTCAAACTCTCCGGAGTTGTCAAAGTCTATACGCGAAAATATGATAAATTCAAATTCAAATAAATTCAAAAATATAGCTTAAACTAACTCCAAATTGAAATATTTTGCTTTAGTTAGCTAGATTATAATTTTATATGATTTTTGCAACTTGAATCACCCAAATCGGAGTTCGGATGCAAAAGATATGGGCTTTGGAAGTTTGAATTCTAAAGAAACCCTAATTTTCAGATTTTACTGAATTTCCCGAATTATTTTTCTAAAGAAAATTCGATTTATTATGAGGTCGACGCACGGGCTGATTTTTGAATTTAAAAACACTTTCGACGTAGGGCCCTCGTGTCATAGACACGGCTCACATGGACCAAGTCCACGGTGGAGGTGGGCTAGGGTTAGGGCTGAGGTGGCAGGCGCATGCGCACGGCGCAGCCACGTAGGCGGTGACGCGGCAGAGGGGAGGATGTGGCGCTGATGTGGAGGGTGAGGTGGCGGGCCACATCGACGCTGGACCGAGGTGGTGCTCGGGTCCCTAGGAACCGGCGACTGGCGTCGTTTCACCGGCGGCGAGGGGTACCAAGAGGAAGAGGAGACTCCACTGATTGCGATGCTCACCTTGGTTGTTCGAGGGCGTGACCGGAACGGCGGCGGCGAGGTCGACGGCGGCGGCGAGATTGGGTCGGAGGCGGCGCGGTGAATCGGGCGGTGCTCCGGCGAAGGCGACGAGTGCACGGGGTGCGCCGCGACGAGGCGATGCCGGCGGTGGAGGTGAGGACGGCTGGAGAGGTACCACGGCGGTGCTAGGGGTGGCGAATGGAATGATGGCCGGCGAAGAAACAATTCAAATTCCGGCGAGCCGGAGAGGGTAGGGGCGGTGTGAATGGTGGCGGTGGGATGAGTGAAGAAAGGCGCATCCGGGTCTCCCTTAAATAGGGCCAGAGGGGTACGGGATGAGGAGATCGCAGCGGGGATCTCGGCGGTGATTTCGGCTTCGGCTATTCCGCGCGAGATGGAGGGAAAACGGCCGGGAGGAGAGGCGGCGTGATCCGGGGAATTCAATGCTCGCGATTCCAGGGAGGGAACGGGGAGGAAATTGCGGCAGAGATGAAGCTCCGTGCGGCGCTAATGGCGGCGTGCGCGGGAGCTGGAGGAAGGAGGAGGTGAGGTGGAAGACGGCCGCGCGGCCGTTGGATGGGAATCCGAGGGTGCAGAGGGGCGTGGATGGCGTGGGTGCGGTTGTGGCCGTCCAATGTAAATCGGAGGGTGGGGAGAGAGAGAGAGGGTGGCGGTGAGAGCGGGCTGAGATGGGCCAAGTGGGCCGACGTGCGGGAGAAATAGGTGCGGGCCGTGGGGGTTTCGGCCCAAGGCCATTTCCTGAATTTTAAATGATTTGCGATTTTAAATACCCAGTTAATTCCTTTTGGCTTTTAGAAATATCAAAACAAAACCCAGAAATTATGGAAAAATTCACATAATTTGCTATAGTTATTTTGGACTTAGATAAAATAGTTCCAACTTTAAATTGGCTTTTAATTTTGTAAATAAATTTTTTTGGCTTGAAAATAATTAGGAAAAAGCTTTTTAAAATACCAAAAAATTCCAGAAATTAATTAAATCTTTATTTTCCAAATCAAGTCAGATAAAACTTCAAGAACCTCAAATAAATTTTAAATTTTGACTTTTAAAACTTCAGAAATTCAAATAAGGCAATCAAACTCTTTCAAATTTCAGAAAAAACCAATGAAACAGTAACTTTATTTTATTTTATTTTTGTAACAGCACTTTGGGATGTTACACACATGTCCATCGAGGCACGGTATATTTTATTTGTGATGCCAGAGTCAAAGGAAGACTACGCATTACAAGCTAAATACGCCGGGGTCTCACAAGTTATAACTTGAAGTGTGGTTGTCTTTTGGAGGAGATTAGAAGCTGTTGGAGTTGGAAATTCCAGCTTGGAGCTTGAATGCAAAATCTGGACGGCAAGCACAAAATCTGGAAAGCAAGTTCTTAAGCTGTAAATAAGGTAGAGAATGAGAGATTAATCCAACTAAAACTTGTGGGAATAAAAGGGTAAGAAGTGATATGAGTTGGCTAAGTATCTAAAGTGATATGAGTTGGCTAAGTATCTAACACCCCCCTTAGATGGTTTTACCCTGTTTTTTTAGGTGTGTTAGATTTGAGCTATGTTCTAATTTTGGTTCTTCCTGAACGATTGCTCGTTCGTTCAATACGAGATAGTCATGTCGGGGAGTTGATCTTAAGTCTCGTTGTTTCTATGCCTATTGCAAGTTTTCTTAAGTTCTTGCCGTTGTCGTTTTGTTCGCTTTTGGTTAGGGTGATGACTATTCCCCTAGCCGATGGCTTTTCTTTTTGCTTACTTCCGCATCCAGTTTTCGGGTTTGGTCATTATCCATCTTAGTGTCCTTTCCCACCCCAACTTTCGGTTGAATTCACTAGCTTTTTGCTCACCTACCTTGTCCTTGTATGTGGTAGATGGGCAGCTGGTATTTGACCAAGGAGACGCGTGCAGAGTACGTGGACGGGTATCCCACACTACTGCGAGATATAATGTGGCGTGCCAACTTCACCTACCACCCAGAGTATGACATCTACCGTCGAGATCGAGGACCAGAAATGGAAGAGTGTCGATGTGTGGTCAACGTCATTGCAACGCAAGTGACCGGCAGTATCCCATACTGCTTCCGAGTTCACGCCACCTCTAAAGCCATGGCCATTCAGGAAGCGGCCAGTAGGGTTATGAGTCAACTTCGTCATGACTTGACGGAATTGTCTCAACCACCCTACGACCATTTCCCACAAAGAGGTCCTGAAGCAGACGTAAACACGTTCGCTAAGATTCAGTTTAGAGAACACCCTCAAGTACGCAAGTTGGCGATGTTGGTCCGTATTATGGACAAAGCTCATCGCTGCAATTTGTATGAGCTGTCAGAAACTCGGCGTCGTCTTAGGGAGGCCCAGGAGTACCTCAGGATCAAGGTCGACTTGAACCATGTTCCTCGCAATGTGCTTTTTGGTGCCAATGAGACCTCCCCAGCTGCTACGACACCACCTGGGTTTTGACTACTGGAAGTGACAGGGCCAGTACCTTTCTATGGGTCGCCCCGCCAAGTCCGCATGACGGCAGGATTTCCTAGCAATCGGAGGCCCGATCCTCCGGAAGGTCCTGCTTCTTTATTAGGATCCCCAAGGCGTCTCTTCAACCCTTTGTCCCTACTCGACACCGGGTCACGTGGAGCTCATCTTCTGGACGAGTTCCCTGTGAACTTCAACAGAGATGACTGCATCTAGGTGTGTGGAAAATACCATGGCTAGAGGTTGTATCTAACTAATAGTTGTCCTTTGGAAAGTGTAATAGGATAACACCTCTTTAGTTAGGTATGTTGTGTAAGACTCTGTTTTGGGCAGTAGCCTCTTGCTTCCTCAATCAACTGAAAAGGATGTTATTGTGCCCAGAACTAATTGGTGCTTTGGGAATGGTGTGCCAAAGACGATTGTTTCTAATCGTGGTGCGCTCTTTTCCTCCTGGTTTTGGCATAGCTTACAAGAAGCTATGGGGACTCGCCTTTCCTTTAGCACAGCTTTTCATCCTCAAACTGATGGCCATACAGAGAGAGTCAACCAAGTCTTGGAAGACATGCTCCGTGCTTGTGTTCTTTCCTATGTGAAGAAGTGGGAGAAGTGCCTGCTGTTCGCCGAATTCTCCTACAACAACAGTTTCCAAGCCAGTCTCGGCATGGCACCTTTTGATGCCTTGTATGGGATAAAGTGCAGAACCCCATTGAACTGGTAAGAGACTGGTGAGAGACAGTTCTTCGGCCCAAATTCGATCAACGAGGCTGAAAGTCAAGTTCAACTTGTTCGCGATCGTTTGCGCATGGCCTAGTCCAGGCAAAAGAGCTATGCGGATCGTCGTCGTCGTGAGTTGAGCTTTGAGCCCAATGACTTTGTTTATCTCAAATTCTCTCCTTTGAAGGGCCATCAGCGTTTCGGCGTCAAGGGCAAGTTAGCTCCTCGATATGTTGGGCCTTATCGCATTATCGAGAAGGTGGGAGCTGTTGCCTACAAGTTGGATTTGCCAGCTGCACTCGAGGGGGTACATGATGTGTTCCATGTGTCCCATTTGAGGAAGTGCCTCCGTGTTCCAACCGAGGAAACTCCATTAAAAAAATCTCGATGTCCAAGAAAATTTGACCTATCGCGAGCATCCTGTTCATATTCTTGAATAAGCTGAACGAAGAACAAGGAATCGTGCCATCAAGTTCCTTAAAGTTCAGTGGTCAAATCATTCCGAGGATGAAGCAACTTGGGAGCGGGAAGATCGTCTACGTGCGGACTTCCCGTCTTTCTTCTCCGAGTGAACGGAATCTTGGGACGAGATTCTTGTAAGGGGGAGATTTGTAACATCCCAAATTCTTGGCTTGTGTTTCAAATGTAAGAAAATGTGTAGAAATTAAAACTTTTCTTACATCATGTTGATGTTTGAATGTTCTGAGAATTCTTGTAAAGGAATTATGGGAATTCAAAATCACAAGTCTCTTTTGACCTAAGTCTTGACCCTTGAAAATTTTCTGGCCAACCTTGTGATCATCCCTTATAAATATTTTTCCTAAATTCTAGGGATGTTGGGTGACTACACTGAAAAATTTCACAATTTTTAGAAATTGTTTGAATATTTTAAGAGGTCAGTCAAACCAGTTTGACTTTGAGTCAAACCCTAGTTCAGAACCTTAGGAAATTTTTGGAGAAAATTCTCTACATAAAAATCTCTGAAAATTTTATACAAGGTCAATCCTTGGGTTAGCAAGCTACTGTAAAAATTTCAGAATTTTTAGAGTTAGTTTGCTAGCTTGAAAAATTCCCAAAGTTTTCTATTCTAATTTAAACCCTAACTTAAATCGTTGTTGGGCCCAAGTCAGGCTCGAGCCCAACCACTTGACTTGGTCGAACCAAGTCATCTAACCGCACTCGGGCGCGGTCAGTTGGGCACGAGCGTTGTGGGCCGTTGGATCTCATTTCAGCGCTCCTGATTGAGTGTGTTGTTCGGACCTCCAGACATCACCTCAAATCAGAGCCGTCCATTGTAGATCCAACCGTCACGACCTCCCCACTCAATCTGGTGTCTGAGCCACCCTTTTTGTTTTAAACTCGAGCTGCCCTAGCCTCTCTCACTGACTGTGGGCCCCCTCAGATATCCTGGTCATCATCTTCAACCTCTGGCTCACGTGAGCGCGACAGGATAGGGCATGGAGGAGAGCCCCTTTGACGAGGATCTGATAATCCTCATTTTATTATTTATCCTTAATTATATAGGCCCTGTTTGGTACAGCTTTTACTCCCAACTTCTCAATCGATTCTCGTGGAGTCGTACCAAACACCCCGATTCTCAAAACCACCAGGTTCCGCTTCTCGCAAGAAGCTGTCTCGAAAATGAACTAGCAACGAGAAGCGGCATTCCCACAGATTCTCGTGAGAATCCAACCTCCAAAAATGAAAATACCCCTAGAAGTTTGATGTATTTACCAGCAATTGCCATTGAACTAACCCTTGGAGATCCCATTGCGCGACCCCCAGCCGTACCTCTTCGCCTTTCCCCTTGCTTTCCTCCCGTGCTCTCGTGACAAAGGCAAAATTGCCTTGAGCCTCCACCGTGTCGCCTCCGGTCCTCGACTGCACCGCTGACGATCCTCGACTGCGCCGCCGATGGTCCTCAACTACGCCGCTGACGGTCCTCAACTACGCCGTCGTAGGCATCGGACTTCGCTGCCTCGAGTACACGAGCGCCGCCCACTCCAAAAACCCCAGAAACCAGCCCCCGGGTGCAGTCCCTCGCTGGTCCTCCACTCATGAGAAGTCAGCGCTCCTCCCCCTTCGATCCCCTCCTTGGTAAGGAACCCTAGCCCAATCCGTCTTTCCTCAATCCGATTGGATCTCGTCGTGGTGCTATTTTTCCCCGCTCAATCCTTCGGAGCTGTGTATCTGCGAATCGGAGGTCGCTCGGATCCGATCGAAACGTGTCGTTTGCTTGATTCGTTCGTTCATGTGCCCATTAGATTTGGTTGCGATTAGATGTTGGAACCCCTGTACTCGTAGTGCGATGTAGTTTTGGTCTGATTCTGTCTAGTTCTGAGTTGATTTGAGGGGGGCTTTGTCTGAGATTTCTAGCTCACGTGGTGAGGATGTTACTTGCGAAATCTGGATCTACGTGAGGGGAGTGCGCTAGTCGGTTGTTTTGTGCGATTTCCCAAGTTATGTCGTGAGCTTTTAGATGGATAGTTGTCGATCCATGCTCTGTTTGGGATTGCTTGCTGGGGACTTGGCTTGATTTGTTGGATATATATGAAAGTAGGAGTTGGGGGATTGGGTAGAGGCCTAAGTACGGTTTTGTGATTTGTGAAGCCAATTTTTCTAGCTAGTCCTAGGACCGCTTTTCATTTGTTTCATGATTGTACATTCTAGCTTCGTAGTATTGTTTTACTGGAGGACTTCAGATCTGAACTTAACATGGTTATGTATGTCCTTCAGTTATCTGGCTGCTTCAACTTATTTCTTTGTTTAGTCCAAATCAAAAAGAAAAGTCCTTATCCAATGCTTGCTGCACACTGCAACCTACCAATAACCTTTTCTGTATATACTCGATTGTTCTATGTTGGTTGCAAAATAATTTGAAATGTCTCATGTCTGCAAATGAATCTCTCTATTCACATGTATATCGGACTTTAGTTTTTCCTAGTGTGGTGTAGTTCACCATTTCCCACTAGGAAACAAATCAACTATGCTTGAGGAACATTGTGGTGGTCTGATAGTCGATTGCTGCAGAAATCTTGCACATATCCATTTTAATACTGTCATTTGGACCTTAATGCTGGTCCAATTGTGAAATCAGCAATGCAGCTTGCGCTAACAAGTAAAATATGTGTATGCAACACCTCTATTGATCTCCTAAAATAGTGAATTGTTTTTATGGCTTTTCCATTTTCATTAAGTTTATTTACAAGCTTTTGGGGGGGCTGGGGCTGGCCACCTCATGTTTTTCTTCATGTCCCTCATATTTTTGTTGGTGTGTGTGTTTGGCAGTCAGGTGAACTAGTCATCCATGCTCTGTCAAGATGTCTGACAGCCAGGAAACTGATAGGAACATTGATATCTGGAAGATTAAGAGGCTAATCAAGGCACTAGAGTCAATAGAGGCAATGGTGCAAGCATGATCTCTCTTATTATGCCTCCATGTGACCAGATTGACCGAGTGGCTAAGATGTTAGGTGATGAATATGGTACTGCTTCAAACATCAAGAGTAGAGTAAATCACCAATCTGTTTTGGGTGCCATCACCTCAGCCCAGCAGAGGCTGAAGCTCTATAACAAAGTTCCTCCCAATGTATTGGTTCTCTACACTGAAACCATTGTTACTGAAGATGGAAAGGAAAATAAAGTTACTATTGATTTTGAGCCCTTCAAGCCTATAAATGTGTCACTGTACCTATGTGACAACAAGACCATGTGAAGAACGCAACGACGACCTGAAGATTGGGAAGACGAGACTTGAAGCAGAATGTGATCCTGGAAATATGATGTAATTTGGTGTTTAACATTTTCATGAAATGTTAAACGTCACCTTTTTTCCTCCCTGTCACCTACACGTCTTTAGATAAAACATTGAAACTTAAAGACTCCTTGAGCTGGCGTGTTGTCTTGTCTGATATTGATCATTATCGGTTTATCTTGTCTGAGTAAACTGTATGAGGTTCCATTATGTTTCTGTAAGACTAATGAACGAATCAGCAGCTCAAAGCCTGAAATGAAACAACTAAACAGAGCCTTATATGAAAATTTCGGTTCCTATCTATTCTCGAAATGTTTCTTTAGCTAACAGAGTACTGAATAGGTCTGCAAATATTGCAAATCCATACTATTTTTTGAAAAATAGACTTGTAAATCCCTAAAGTTGAGATAATTGGTGAATTAGCTCAAAAGATGACAACCTGGTAAATTAGTACTACTCATATAAGGTGCATATGGTAGAAGATAACCTGGTGAATTAGTAATCAAGTGCACATAGTAGAACTACTCGAATAAGATAATAACTGGCCAAGTTGGCAATCAGATTTATGAATGATGCCAACCTCACTTTACATTCTTTAGTACTTACCAACCTCCAAACAGTAGAACAAGCCTTCGTTTTTTGCCAACCGTTGTACTCATCATGTAGTGTAAATGCAATGTAACCTAGCATTGTGTACAAATATAACGTATATACATTTATATAGTCTAAACAAATTTTGGGGAAAATTCTATAATTTGTGCACAAAAACATAGAAGAAAGACATAAATATAATTGAAGTATTACAACCAGGGGTAACATGGTCTATTTTCCTCTAATCCTCCATCATATGGTTTTTGGAGCCAACCTACTAGCCAAACGCTTTCAACAGACAGCTCCAGATTCTCAGAGAAGTGGATTATCAGAGAATCAGGAGCAGGATATGAAAAATGAGAATCTGGAGCTCTACCAAACAGGGCCATAATATGGGTAAATATGACGTCACACGGTATACCCGTTACTGTTGTAAGGGAGAAGTTAGCCATGTGGTTGTAAGTCCTTTTACGACCACCCCCATAGTCGTAAGTATTTCTACGACTACCACATAATCGTAAGTTCTCCTACGACTCCATCTTCTGCCAGCCGTTCGGATAACTCGTAACATGGGAGACGACATGATCCTCGCTCACGTCGCTCTCCCGATCTGAGGAAGGCTCGTTGGACATCTGGAGACCGACAAGCCCCCAAGAGAGGTGATCTTTCGCCACTTCATGGACGAAATGTGCAGTAGCAAACGGAATACGAGGAGTATTTCCTTCGTAAAACTGAGGCCTATCATAGGTCCAGCCCACCTGTGACTGGGTATCGTAGAGTACGATCACCCAATGACGTCAACCCTTATTTTCTGCAAAGAAGGAGGCAAGAAGTTATCTCAGATGCCGTTGCCACCGATCTTCGAGCATTCATCGCGCACCACATTTTCGACCAGCGAACATGGAGAAATTCGATGGAACCCAAAATCCTATTGAATTCCTCCAGATCTACACCACCGCTATCCGAGCAGCAGGAGGAGGAGAGCACGTAATGGCGAACTACCTTCCGACTGTGCTCGAAGGATCGACTCGATCATGGCTTTTAAACCAGCCATTCGACTCGATCTACTCGTGACAAAGACTCTCCGCGACCTTTGTTGGCGAACTTCGTGGCACCTACAACCTCCCTCGAAAGGAGGATGACCAGCACCGGATAAGACAGAATGATCATGAAACTCTGGTCAATTCATCAGGCGCTTCAGTCAGGTTCAAAATTCTATTCCGGAAGTTTCTGACTCGTCTGTGATCGGGCTTTCAAGCAGGGAGTCCGCAGTAGGAGAATAACAGAGGACATCACTTCACATCCTCCCGCCACTGTCGCCGAACTCTTCGAGATAGCCGATAGATACGCGACTGCTGCCGAAGCAGTCGAGTGGAACAACACTATTGATCGTGAAGATAATATCCCTCGGGAGGCAGGAGAAAGTGGTAAGAAAAAGGATAAAAGTCTAAGAAATCCAAGAACAAGGCAAAGAGACACAAATCTCCAGCTGCCTGTTCTAAGGAGATCCTGGCTGTAAGTGACAAAGAGCCACGCAACCCCAAGCAGAATCCTGATCGAGGTAAAGGTAAGCGCCAAAATCGGAGGAACAACAAACCCAGGTGGTGTCCTTTTCACAAAAAAGAAGGGCATGACCTTCGCAACTGTCGAGTTTTTCTACGAAAACTCGAAGACTATTACTATGGCAAGGGGCCACTTCCTACTCTTGAACAGGTAGGCCAAACAAGTGGACAGAAAGAGTCGGATGACGAGGAGATGTCGTTCCAGCATCCACAACACACCATCGATCACATCTATGGAGGATCATCAGCATATGAGTCACGAAGACAGCTAAAAGCTGTCGAGCGCGAGGTAAACACAATCGACTCACCTCTCGTCAATAAACTACCAAAGTGGTCGGAAGTCACCGTTACCTTTGAGAAAGGTGATTGCCCGATCCCTTCGACTAGACCAGGTCGGTTCCCGATTGTGGTAGAACCCACCATCAACAATTGTCGAGTAAATCAAGTTTTAGTTGATGGTGGAAGCTCGTTAAACATACTGTTTACGAGTACCCTAGACGAGATGCAAGTGCCGAGGGAAAAGGTAAGACCGGTACGATATTCTTTCCATGGAATCGTACCGGGGTCGTCGGCCAAACCAATTGTTCAAGTTTCTCTTCCTTTAACGTTTGGCTCACCAAGCAATTTCAGGACAGAGAAGATCTCCCCTTTGATGTGGTCGATTTCGATACGGCATATAATGCCATACTCGGACGACCAACTTTGGCAAAATTCTTAATAGCTACTCATTATGGATATCAATGTCTTAAGATGCCAGGTCCCAAAGGAGTAATCACAATATATTGTAACAAGAAGATGGCGCACTCCTGCGACCGTTGTTCCCTCGAGATGGTTGGACAAATACCAACTCGAGACGAAAGTCAGCCTTCGACTAGCAAGTCGGCTTCAAAGTCGCACCAAAGCCGAACGACCAAGTCAAAGAGGTTCCTCCGACGCGAGGAGCCCTCAAGATCGCTCGCATTGGGGATTCTTCTGACCCCAAATAGGAAGACGCCCTCATCACTTTCCTCCGAGCAAATGCAGATGTCTTCGCGTGGCAAGCATCCGACATGCCCGGAGTCCCTAGGGAAGTGATCGAGCACAAGCTAGCCTTACGGCCTGATAAAGTACCCGTAAAACAGAAGTTACAGAGATTTGCCCCTGGTCGACGAGATGCTATTAGGTCATAATTGGACAAGTTGCTTAAAGCAGGCTTTATAAGAGAAGTCAACCACCCAGAGTGGTTGGCCAACCCTGTAATGCTTAGAAAGTCAAATGGCCAATGGCGTATGTGTGTAGACTTTACTGATCTTAATAAAGCTTGTCCAAAAGATGATTTCCCTTTGCCTCGCATCGATCAGTTGGTTGACTCTACTGCAGGATGTGAAATGTTGAGTTTTCTGGATGCATACTCTGGTTACCACCAGACAAATATGTGTCGAGAAGATGAAGAGAAGACCACATTCATTACACCGTTTGGAATATTTTGTTATGTCAAAATGCCATTCGGTTTAAAGAATGCTGGGGCTTCTTTTCAGCGTTTGATGCAAACGACTTTTGCTCCTCAACTAGGCCGAAACCTGGAGGCCTACGTTGATGATCTAGTCGTAAAAAGCAGCAAACGGCTCAATCACATCAGAGACTTGCAGGAAACATTCGACAACCTCAAAAAATACCACTTGAAGCTTAATCCCGAGAAGTGTGTGTTCGGGGTCTCTTCAGGAAAATTGGTTGCATTCTTGGTCTCTACACGAGAAATCGAAGCAAATCCTGAAAAGATAAAGGCCATCATCCAAATGCGCCCCCCGACCACGAAAAAAGAGGTCCAAAAACTCACAGGATGCATGGCGCCATTAAGTTGTTTCATCGCACGTTTGGGAGAGAAAGGACTACCTTTCTTCAAACTTCTAAGGAAACATGAAGGCTTCGAGTGGTCGAAAGAGGCTAATGTAGCCTTTGAGGAGGTCAAGAGATTATCTTACGATTGCTCCTGTTCTGGTTTCTTTGAAACTAGGAGAGACGCTCTTAATTTATCTAGCTACCACGCCATAGGCAGTAAGCGTCGTACTGGTCATAGAACGCGAGAACGTACAACGACCAGTTTACTACATTAGCGAAGTTTTACATGGGCCTAAGGAGCGTTACCCTCAGGTTCAAAAACCTTTATATGAACTCCTCATGTCTTCGAGGAAACTGCGACATTATTTTCAGGCGCACAAACTAGCTGTGCCGTCTGAGTTTCCCTTGGGAGCGATCCTCCAGAATAGGGAAACAGCAGGACGCATGGCAAAATGGTCAATCGAACTTGGGGAGTTCGACATCGATTTCGTGTCCCGAACGACCATTAAATCCCAGATCTTGGCAGACTTTGTCACCGAATGGACAAATCCTGAACCTGTTCAGGATCCCCAGTACGATTCCCACGACCAGTGGACGATGTACTTTGACAAGTCACTTACTATAAGTGGCTCGGGGCTAGGGTGGTCTGGAATCTCCTACTAGAGAGACCTTAAAGTATGCCATACAATTAAACTTTTAGGCCACTAACAACGTGGAAGAATACGAAGGTTTGCTAGCTAGCATACGAGCCGCAAAAGCGCTCTTGATTCGACGACTACTCGTGAGAGGAGACTCTCAACTAGTCATGAATCAAGTCGGAAAAGAGTACCAGTGCTCTAATCCAACTATGTCTCGATACTTATCGGAAGTTCGAAAGTTAGGAAAGCATTTTTGGGGTTTTAAGGTACAATTTATCCCTCGAAAGGATAATTTCCTCGTAGACCAACTGGCTCATCTAGCTTCTTCGACTTCCTCGTCGATCCTTAGTACCAAAAGGAGTTTTTTGGAGCAACTTCAGAAGTCGTCTCTAGTTGAAGGACTAGAGACGCCTCCTATAGAAACAGCCTCTCTAGAGTATGAAGATACCTGGATGACTCCCATCTACAAGTATCTTCAGACGGGTTCTATACCGACGACGATCTCGAAGCAGATCGACTATCCCGAAAGGCCAAAATGTGTCCTTTATAAAAGAGGAACTCAAGGGGTGCTCATGCGATGTATTCCGCAGAGCGAATGATTAAAACTCCTTCACGACATACACGGAGGCATCTGTAGGACTCATGCTTCGCACAGAACGCTGGTCGGTAAAGCCTTTCGACAAGGTTTTCATTGGCCAACAGTCCTCTACGATGCTAGGAAACTGGTTAAAAAATGTGTGCACCGTTAGTTTCATAGGAGGCAAATACACCAACCAGCTCAGGCGTTACAAACAATCCCTCTGTCTTGGCCTTTTGCGACCTGGGGTCTCGATATCCTAGGACCGTTACCTAGAGCTCCAGGTGGATTCAAATTCCTTTTTGTGGCTATTGACACATTCACAAATTGGATAGAAGCCGAACTTGTGACTGGGATAATAACAGAAGCAGCGAAAAGGTTCATGATGAGATGCATGATAACTCGATTTGGAGTACCCACTCGAATCATCACAGATAATGGCAAACAATTTTTGAGCGCAAAATTTCAGAAATTTTGCAACGAGTTGGGAACCCGATTTTGTTATGCTTCTGTTGCCCACCCCAAAGCAACGGGGCGATCGAAAGGGCGAATGGCCAGATAATAAAGGGAATTAAGACCCGAGTCTTCGATCAGCTTGTCAAACGCTCGGGGGCTTAGGTACAAGAATTACCTTCAGTATTATGGGAAATTCGTACGACAGCTAGCCGGGCTATAGGAGAAACACCTTTCTTTCTAGTCTTTGGCACAGAAGCCATGCTTCCGCCAGAACTAAAGATCAGGTTAGCACGAGTCAAAAAATTTAACGACTCCATCCAAGAACAACTTTGAGCAGACGACATCAACCTGCTTGAGGAAAAGAGGGACCAGGCTCTAATCCGTTCAGCAGTCTACCAACAAGCCCTGCGCAGATACTACGATCGTAAGGTCCAACCTCGCAGCCTTGATGTAGGTGACTTGGTATTGAGTCTTATCCAATCCCAGTCTAATCGGAATAAACTTTCCCCCAAGTGAAAAGGTCCTTACACCGTCGTCGAAGTTACGCGTCCAGGATCGGTACGACTTGTAATGGAGGATGGCCACGTTCTCTCAAACTCTTGGAATATTGACCAGTTACGCAAATTTTATGTGTAACAAACCTCTACGACAATAAAGTATCAGGTTCTTTCTATCTTTATTGTCTTTCTTTGAATTTTGCTTTTATAATTTTTTGACCATTCTTCATACGTTCATTTTCTCTTTACACTGGTCAGAGAAAGGACATAACAACTAGTCGAAGTCTCTCCTCTCTGCATGTGGTCCTGCCCGCTAGAAGGAGCTTCCTAGTATCACCTTGTTCCTAACTTTTGCTACCAATATAAAGTTTTTTGGGCTCATAAATATGGTCGAAAAATTTTTAAGCAAATTCATGCCACCTTAGTTTATTTATTCATTTTGAAAAATACTCTAAGAAGAGCGCACTTTTCAGATTCGTTCGACTACTTCTGGTAAACTTTATCGGTTTTAACTGGTCGGAGGAAGAAACACACCTAGTCGAAGCTTCTCCTTTCTGCACGTGGTCCTGTCCACTAGAAGGAACTTCCTAGTGTCGTCTCATTTCCTACTCTCGCCACCAGGACAAACTTATCGGGTACACTGAAAAAGGTCGAATGAATTTTTTAAGGTACTCTAGATGTTTGTTTTACTCAAGTTGTCGTAATTGATTTGATTAATCTGGTTGGAGATGGTAACATCACCTAGTCGAAGCCTTTCCTTTCTGCACGTGGTCCTGCCCACTAGAGGGAACTTCCTAGCGTCGATCCGTTTCCACTCTTTCGACTAGTGCAAGATAATCGATACTCGAGAGCTATAAGTCGAACAAACCTCTTTGTTTTCATAAACCCTTTCTTTACTATTTCCTTAGTTTATTCCAATAAACTAAGCAAATAGTCGGGGGCTAGGATAAAGTTATAAACATGACTTCATTTCTTAGTCTTAGTTTTTTCCGAGTTATCATCTTACAAGTTACTAACTACTCTACAAGATGATTCGTAGGGAAAATGAAGAAGGAAGGAGGAATTGTACAAGTCTGGTCTGATTATTTCTTCCTTTTTATTATCTTACGAGTTACTAACTACTCAACGAGATAATTTGCAGGAAAGAAGAAATGATCATATATTTATACATCACCAAAAGGGCTTATCTTTACAGATCCCTATTACAGACTACTCCGACAACGGAGATTCTATTTGCATCTCCTCCGCAACTTTCTCGCCGATTGATTGTATCTCCTCGATTAACCGTTCGCTTCAGATTCGGTACAGTCGAAGTCGGTTTCAACAGAATGAGGGTTAAGGTTGGGGTCACGGGCTTTAAGCTTTGCTAAAACAAAGCTTACAGCTCCTTTGACTGCTTCTCTTATTGAGTCACTCTAGTTGGTCCTCAGAGTAGACACTAACTCTTGCAAGGTACCGACTTGCTCCCCAATGGCACTCGTATGAGCAGCTATCGTATCATCGCGAGTTGCGACCTTTCCAGCATGAAGCCTATCGAGTACATTATTCAAAAGAGAAATATTGTCTTGAAGATTGATCTTCATCGACTTCATCTCCTCCTGGGTGCAAGTCGAAGCCTTATGGAGTTGTTTTATTTCAACTAATCGCTCTGAAAGGAGTAAGGATTGGTTAGATAAAATGATTCCACGAGAAGAAAAAAACAATTTAATAGCAGGTAAAGTTTTACTTACCCGCTAATTGAGAACCTAACTTCTCAATTTCTTGATCTTTGTCTTTCGCGATGCGGGTGATCTCGCGAATGACCGAGGACTTTTCCTGGACCTCGATCCGAAGAGTCCCCACCTCGGCCTGAAGGGCCTTATTGTTGACTTCTTTTTCTGTAAAAGAATGAGAGGTTAAGAAGATGAAGATCAAGATTAGAAGCAGTCATGACTCCACGTACTGTTTATTTTTTCCTTCAATTCCTGAGTTGCAGAGTTAGCCTCCTGAAGCTTCTTCAGAAGATTGGTGACCTCATCCCTTAGCTTTTTCGTCTCAGCTTTTTCGAAGTCAAGCGAATCAGCTAAGGTCTTTTCGTCACTCTTAAACCTGAAAAAGTTAAGGGTAGACGTGAATACGCAGACAAGCAGTCATAAGTATTTCTGCTACTGATGCATCATCGTAAGTTTTTCTACGATTACTTCTGCTCGTAAGTTTTTCTACGATCAGTACTAAGTCGTAAGGTTTTCTACGACAACCCCCACCGAATGCTGAACAAAGTAGTCGAATTATAAAACGATTACGAGTGTCAGTCACTCACCACCTCTCTGCTTGCTTGTAGTGTACTGCTTTCTCTTGTCATAATTTGACAAGTTGCCGATTGTACTCACAAATCGTAGCAACTTGTTCCACGGCTCTCTGTAGAGAGAAAGATCATAAGAAGCAGGGATAAAACCACACATATAAGTATCGATGAATACTTACATTCATGTTTGACCAAGCAAACATGGAGACTAACCATGACGGATCTTTCAGCCCATCCATCTCCTCGACTCGTTTCCACCAAACCCCTTCGAGACGTTCATTATCGAAGACATCCCCGCAATTGGGAATGTTGCTGGGGTGAGGGACTCGGTCGTGAGATTGGTAGGCGGAAGATCCTACGATAGAAGCAGGGCCAAAGAAATCAGAGCAAAAGTTAAAGTACTCTTCTTCCTCTAATTCGGTGATGGAAACCCCGTCTGGAGGACCGGAAGGAATGTCCTCGACAACCTCCTAACCAGAACGGTGGTCGGAACTCTCACCACCACCGACTCCCGGTGTCTCCATCGTGGCCTCCCTCGTCTCCACTTCCATCCCTACGACCACCTTGGTAGTCGTAGCGACTTCAGCAGCGACGACTTCCTCCACCATGGGAATAGTAGCTGAAGCTTCAGCTACTACCGCAGTCACACCTTCGCTGGCTGAAGAGGTGACAGCGGGCTTCTCAATAGAAGCATCCCTCGGGGCTGAAGGAGTTGGGCTAAGATGACAAAATAAAACGTAAGTTAACTTGTGAAAAACAAAGGGTAAATGATGTTCTTACACTTCTGTTTTTCACATACCTCTGCGCGCTGGACCTAACCCGGAACTTGGGAGCAACCTTCCCAACGGAAGATTTCTTCGACTTCTTCTCGACTATTGTGGGTCGAGATTCGGTCAAGGGAACGGGAGTCTCCTCTTCCCGACTCCCCAGGTGGCCGAGATCTGTCTCGACCACCTTAAGAGCACTGCTCCCCTCGACCTCAGGTCCTGCTGGAGTAGTAGTTTCCTTCACAAAAGACATGAAGCTCTTCCAGTTCTCCTTTTCTAGCTGCCTTATAAAGCCACGAGAAGCAGAAACTGTGAAAGTCTTGTTGTCGTAATAGAAGGGTACCTTGGCCTTGGGGCTTTGCGCTAAGGGCAAAGGCAGCTTCCTCTTCTTTTTTCCTCACCGCAGCTATGTCCACGGTGAATTTAACAAAAGGGGCGGAAGGAGCCGAACTCGAACCACCCTTGTCACCGACCTTTACAAGTTGACGCTTTTTGGTTGGAGGGGATTTTACTGACTCCGCTTGCGCTGTCGCCCCAATGACCACCAAATCGACTTCCTCGTCATCTTGGCTGTCTTCCATACCTACTTTCTGTTGGAAAACAGAAAAAGAAAGTGGTCGTAAGTTTTTCTACAACCAGCCCACAAGTTGTAAGTTTTTCTACGACAAATCCTTTAGTCGTAAGCCCCCCCCCCCCCCCGTCTTCAAGTCTTTGATGGCTTGAATGTGGGGCGATCCGATCAAGATTATCGAGTCGAATCTCGTGAAGAGGCCCTCTCGCGCGCTTCGATAAACGAGGCTATCTTCCTCGGTGACTTCCCAGTAAAACCACTTCTTCTTCCACCCCAGCCACGACGACCGGGTGAACATCTGAATATACTCCTTCGACTTCCCGTCATGGAGCTTCACACCACAACTCCTAGCAATTCCGGCTTGATGAGCCATCCCGTAGTAATACTGGAATAGCTCGAGATCTGCCGGAATCCCCAGGTATGCCTCACGCAGATACACAAATACACCCAGCATTGTAATAGAATTAGGACCAAGGTTCACTAATTCCACCCCAAAGTGCTTGAGCGCGAGTGTGAGGAAGGGGTGAGTAGGCAATTGGAGGCCACACTCACAATACGCCTGGAAGACGGGGATTTGACCGTCCTCCCCCGACGGCCAGTGTTGTCCATTCGCCGCAATCCACTTCACAAGTAGCTCCTCGGGAATTTTCTCGGCGGCAACCAAGGCATTTATCTTTGTGTCGTCCATTTCCGATTCAACCCACTCGGAGATGATCCTAGCCATATTTTCTCAAGGAGGAAAGAGTTGTATTTGGGAAAGCTTTAAGAAAGCGCACAGTGTCGCTGGCGGCGGAAGAGATGACAAGACACGACGAACAGTCAGGGTGAATTAGAGAAAAGGTAAGAACCCTAAGTCCATTCCCGCAGTCCGTTTTATAACCGTACGCTTGAAACGAAACGCAGTGGGAACCCAACGGTGTCGACCGCTTCGGGAATTGCTCTAACGGACGGATCTTTTTAAAATCTGCCTGTTCGAGAGTACCGAGGCTCTTTTCATGCCTCAAGAGAAATTACCTTCTTGACCAAGTATACTTCTGATTAAAACAAATGCCGATCGGAAATGTTTTGCTTCCGATCATAGGGCCACGATTACTCCGAAGTCGTAAGATTTTCTACGACTATCTTGTAATCGTGAGATTTCCAATAAACTGCCTCGACCAAGCATATTTCTGGTTGAAAGAAACACATGTTGAAGAGTTTTTCCTTCAACATTTTTTCCTACAACCTCCTAGCGGCCGTAAGATCATCTACGACTCCTTGCCCATGTAGGTTATTTTCACTTGAAGCTAGGGGGCTAGATGACGAGGATCTGATAATCCTCGTTTTATTATTTATCCTTAATCATATAATATGGGTAAATATGACATCACACAGTATACCCCTTACTGTTGTAAGGGAGAAGTTAGCCAGGTGGTCGTAAGTCCTTCTACGACTACCCCCATAGTCGTAAGTATTTCTACGACTACCACGTAATCGTAAGTTCTCCTACGATTATCTTCGGTTGTAAGTATTTCTACGACCAGTATCCAGTCGTAAGCTTTTCTACGACTACCCCCTGGTCGTAAGTCCTACTACGACCAGTCCTGCCACGACTTCTCCATAGATAACTGGGTCCACTCGCCAATAGACCCTATTAATTATCAGATTTGAGCAGTCAAGATATGTAGTTATACCTGGAATAACTACAGATAACTCACCATTATCTCTGATTGATAACCGTCAGGCAACGTGGGGAGGTTACTACTCTGGTAATTACTCTCATTATTACATTTTTTGGGCTTTTAGGTACAATTTATCCCTCGAAGGGATAATTTCCTCGTGGACCAACTTGCTTCTATAGCTTCTTCCCAATCCATAGTACCAAAAGGAGTTTTTTGGAGCAACTCCAGAAACCGTCCCTAGTCGAAGAACTAGAGACACCTCCTATTGAAATAGCCTCTCTAGAGTACGAGGATACCTGGATGACTGCCATCTACGAGTATCTTCCAACGGGTTCCGTACCCGACGATGATCTTGAGGCAGATCGATTATCTCGAAAGGCCAAAATGAATACTTTGGTCAAAGGTGTCCTCTACAAAAGAGGCACTCAAGGGGTTCTCATGCGATGCATTCCGCAGAGCGAAGCATTAAAACTCCTTCATGACATACACGGAGGCATCTGTGGGACTCATGCTTCCTACAGAACGCTGGTCGGTAAGGCCTTTCGACAAGGTTTTTATTGGCCAACAACCTCTACGATGATAAAGAGCTGGTTAAAAAATATGTACAATGCTAGTTTTATAGCAGGAAAATACACCAACCAGCTCAGGCGTTGAAAACAATTCCTCTGTCTTGGCCTTTTGCGACCTGGGATCTTGACAACTTAGGACCGTTACCCAAAGCTCCAGGTGGTTTCGAATTCCTTTTTGTGACTATTGACACGTTCACAAAATGGATAGAAGCCTGACGAGGATCTGATAATCCTCATTTTATTATTTATCTTTAATCAAATAATATGGGTAAATATGACATCAAATAGTATACCCCTTACTGTTGTAAGGGAGAAGTTAGCCAGGTGGTCGTAAGTCCATCTTCAACCACCCCCATAGTCGTAAGTATTTCTACGACTACCACGTAATCGTAAGTTCTCCTACGATTACCTTCGGTTGTAAGTCTTTCTACGACTAGTATCCAGTCATAAGCTTTTCTACCACTACCCCTTGGTCGTAAGTCCTGCTACGACCAGTCCTGCCATGACTTCTCCACAGATAACTGGGTCCACTCGCCAGTAGACCCTATTAATTATGAGATCTGAGCAGTCAAGATATGTAGTTATACCTGGAATAACTACAGATAACTCACCATTATCTCTGATTGATAACCGTCAGGCAACGTGGGGAGGTTACTACTCCGGTAATTACTCTCATTATTGCGTAATGATGAACGCCTCTTAACCTAGAACGACAACCACCTCCATAGTATACTATAAATAGGCATCTTTTAGAGGTAATGGGAGGAGGCTTTTTGAGAGGCTTTTTGGGAGGAAAAAGGGCGCAAGTCTTTTCCTTGATTGTAACCAGGATACCAAATACAGCACACAAAGGATTAGGGTTGTTATTCTCGCTAGAGAGGGCCCGAACCTATATAAAAATTCACGTGTCTCTTTTGTCTGCGTGATCAATTGTGGAGACCCCCCGAATCAAATAATCTTTACGTAAGATCGATTCTAAAACAACGACACCCATTTTGCCCACTTTGTACGTCATCTTCAAACGGCTCCTAGTCCCCAACATTTAATGTCGTTAGTGAGTTTTTGCCTTAGGGTTGTCTTTCTCAGCTGCTCCCAACCTCTCCCACTCATCTTTGACAGTGCATCGACCAAGCTCACACGTGAGCCTCGTTTTCGCATTGCCATTGGCTTTTGTCTATAAAAAGCCCTAGACCTCCTCCTGGTGTTCCTTTACAGCACCACTTTAGCGCCCTAGAGCTCCTCGCTGCTTGTTTGAGCTCCATCACCAAAGAACCCTAAAATCTCCATTGACGGCCGCAAACAAGTTTCTTCGTCTTCGGCTTCCCAGGGGTTCTTTTGCAAATCTTTTCGCTTCGCCTTGAGCCCCTCGGCACCTTCATCAAAACCCCTAATCCAATTTTGGTTTCCCTTAAAAGGGGGCAACTAATTTTCAATTTGACCTCCTTCGACCACGATTCGTCCCCTTCATCCCCAACTCCGGTAAGGACATCTATGCTTCAATTGCTTGCTCCTGGACCATCTACGAGGCACTTTATGAAATGCCCTTACCTTTCTTTTACCTTCTGTTTGCTCAGGACCACCTATCCTCTTTGTCGTCCTTAGAGCCGGCGGTGGTCGTCGCCGCTAGAGCACCTCCGACCTCCTCTAGACCTCTCCTGTGCTCAGGTGACCTCCTGGTAGTCCTTTAGTGCTTGGGCACTTGTTATTTTAGGCTGCTGCTGTAATACCCCGATTATAGTTTAGAGAGAAATTTTTTTGGAAAAAAAAAATTCAGAACCTAGGGTTTTAGGCCAGGCTAAACCAGCCTGGTGGCCGGTCATGAGTGGCCCAAGAGGGGGGGGCGCACCAAGCCCAAGCCCATGCGCCCCACACCTCCTCCTAACCCTAGGGCAGCCCCATCCCTTCCCCTTCTCCCCCTTGTGGCCGCCACAAGCACCCCCTCCCCTTCCCCTTGCGTCTCCACCTCCACCCCCTCCACCTCTTGGCAGCCATCTTCTCCTCCCTTGCTGCTGCCACCCGAAACAACAAGGAGGATGAGCCCGGGTTGCAACGTCCAAGAAAGAAGAGAAAGGGAGAAAGGAGAAGAAGAACTTGCGTGGGGATTGGTTCAGCAAGCTCTAGCGGCTCTTCAAGGGTAACGAGATGCCTTCCCCGCTGTTTGATCCGTAGTAGATGCGAAACCGATTAGAATTGTTGGATAAAAGTTTGGCTGCAGAAGATTCAATTCTGTCCAGTACCTTGCGTGGGTAATTTCGTGTATTTAGAGGCTGAATTTTAAGATTCCATCTCCTAGAGTTATGTGGGATCTGTCGTTATCTTTCAGTGGCCACAAAGATCACTCAATTCCGAGGTCTGAGTCAAAAGTTATGGTCGATTTAGTATCTGCTGCCAGAAATCTGACGAGAATAATCTGTCTGGATTTTTTCCTAAAATATGAAAGGGAAATTGGTAGAATCTGAAAGTTCACACAACTAGGTTATTGTAGATAATTCGATAACCTTTTCAGATTGATAAAGAACGATCAATTCGGAGTTATCTATTAAAAGTTATGGTCATCTTAGTATTGCTGTTCGAACGTGTAGGCAGTTTCTGTACTGAAAGTTCAAACAATGGTTAGCCTATCTTATTGGCCGAATTGGATTATCGTGTCAACTAGAGTATTGTAGATTAGTCAGTTAAGAATCTACAGAAATTAGGTTTACCTCTTTTCGACTTTCAGTTCATGAGTTATGTCAATTACCGTGTTGCTGTCCAGAAACGGTATATGGCAGGAAACGTTGTTTTTCAGTTTCAGCTTTGTAATCTCTACTTGAGTCATCTGGGAAGCGGTGTAGAACGCCGATTAGTAGCGCTGGGTTTTTTATGTCCTTATGGAAATTATTTTACTTGTTTAGGAGGTGAAGCCTCAGGTTTAGGAGTATCACCTTTGCCGGCTAACGCGTCGCATCGTGGAAGGCAAGTAAATGTAGCGGTTGTGCTACGGTTTAACTCGTTATTCTTACTACTTGCAATATACATGTTTTTCATAACTTGAAGTTATATGCCATGGTTGCATGTTTTATGGATGAGGTCGTGGTAGCAAATTAATATTCATTTTTGCCATGCGTTGGAAGAGTTGTTGGTAGTCATGTGGTAATTTGCTTAATGAGCCAAATGCGGAATATGAAAATAAACTCAAGGTGGACATATTGATAATTCCTTGTGGTTATATTCATGATGATCATGTTGTGGTCTATGTGGTAGAGTTCCATTTAGATCGATTGATTTTGATCTTGGTGAATCGGGTGTGGGTTATGTGGTAATGCTCTTATGAGACAATGGTATTGTGCTTATTGATACACATGTGGATTATGAGAAAATATTCATGATGAGTATGTTGTTGACCTTTGTGGTTAAATTCTTGTGGTTTATGATTATCATATCATTCATGACATATCATGACATTTGCATTGTGGATGTCGCCGCTTATAGCCGCGATCAGACTGCGGTACAACATCGCATTGCCGTAGCACGATGCATACTTTTACCTTGTTGGGTAAAGGTGTAGTGGAGCATAGCATACATATGCATTACATTGTGGAAAGATCATTTGCATGCTTATGCAAGATATTGTGGTGAAGTTATATTACAAACAACTGCAACTTTATAGTTGTAATGTGGAATTGGCTCTTGAGAGTCACTTGTGGTGTGAGGAAAGTGGCGATGGTCGTGGATTGGGGTTCATCCCTTGTGGTATGGTAGTGGTTGTGATTGTGGCATGAGATTCTACTCTCTTGTGGTAATTGTTGATAGCAGTTGTGGTGTAACATCCTAAATTCTGTACTTGTGTTTCAAATGTAAGAAAATGAGTAGAAATTAAAACTTTTTCTTACGTCATGTATTTCCTGTGTGTACTAAACAATTATTGCACCAGAGTATGGAAATACAAAGTCACAAGTCTGTTGATCATCTCCGGGAAATATTTTTCCTAAGTTCTTGGGTTGATATGTGACCCTCTCAAAAATTTCACAATTTTCGTAAATTGTTTGAATAGTTTTATGGGCTACCAAACTTGCTTGGCTTGTAGTCAAACCCTAAGCCCGGTCCGAGTCGACTTGGACTCGCACTCCGTGTCTTGGTCACACCGAGCCGCTTAGCCGTGTCGGGCCTGGTCAGTTGGGCGCAGTGGTCCGGGCCGTTGATTTTAAACCGACGCCAAAGACCTCCTGGTCTTTGTAAAGGACCTCCCACCCCACGACCTCCTCCTGTTCTTTACGAAGACAACCCTCGAGGACCTCCCCAGACCTCCTTTGCACCTTTGCAAAGATCACCTCGCGACCTCCTCGCACTCTCCACAACCACCCCTAGCACTTGGGTGATCGTGGGTCGCCCATCTTGAGATCTCGTGGCTCAGACCTCCCTAAGTATTAGGACCTCTAATACTTAGCTCAAAATCTGAGCCCTTGATTTCAATCCAACACTCACGACCTCCTAGTGGAGCTCTGCATGATTTTAGCCGTTGAGCTCTTTGACCTGGTCCTCTCACCGTCGGGTGGGCTCGGGCATTATCAATTTTGTGCATGGCAGAGAGAGCTTCTTGTCAACTCTAGGGTCGACAACGGCTATGTGCTGCCAACATTAAATGTCCGCAGCCCTTTGCTCAAAAGTCTCCCCGATAACCTACTCCCATCACTTCATGTGTACTATAGCTCTGCACCCATAAGCTTGGCCTGGTTCATTTTGGCGCGGCTATATATGGATCCCTGCTTCTCCTTAAGCTTCTTTGGATCCATTCTTGCACCCCTAGTTTTTCTCTCGCTCTTGTGCTCAAGTCACCCGAAAGCCTCGCCTCATTGCTAGACCTTGGAGCCTCCGCACCCTTGAGCTCCAAAGTGGTTCAATATTGCAATTTTGGCTATCCTTTGTTCTCTTGGTCACCTCAAGCCTCCTAACTTGTTTTTGTTTAAACCTTCCAGAGGTTGACAAGGTGGAGTTTCTTGCTCGTGGCCAGGAGCTTGCTTCTTCATCTCCGGCGACTTCCACCGTCACCGAGCTACCGCGACCACTCCCGCTTCTCCTTCAATCCCGGTGAGTACTTCAGCCCAAAACCCGATCCCATTAGACCTCTTCGGTTTTCATTTTGCCGCATTGGGTCTCCGGCGGTTATCTCCGACTAGCCGCGGTAGGGTGCGCTAGCCCTAGCCGTTGGCACCTTTAGGTTCTCCTCCTATTTGGAACTCATCCGTGCCTTTGGTTTCCGCCGATGAGATCCACGCCGCCGCAAGTCACGAGCACGCTCGGTTTTGCCGTTCAAAACCTTCCGCTGCTATCTTTTAGGACCACTTTAATGCTCAAATCATTGCTTATCATTGGTGCATTAATTGTGTCCTAATTTGTGCCGCCGAAGTCACTAACGTGGGCGTGGCCTTAGTATTAAAGTCCGTAAGTCATTAAGTGTTCCCGTTAGATTCATTTATTGTCAATCATTAGATGCATTAAATTGTCTTAGCCGCCGTTCTGGAGGTCTGCGCCATTAAAACCACCCAGACCTCCTGCTAATCTTAGCCGCCCCGACTCTCCAAGTTTAGATCGGGCCTTAGGATCTTTCCGCAAAATCCTAAGTCTCTGGACCTCCCTTGGTGGTGATCCTAGCCGCCCGCAACCACCCCGCAAATCTTAGCCGTATAAGACCACCTTGTGTTTCGCAAAAGACCTTCCCGAGGTCCTCTTGCAAACACCTCCCGTGGTCTTTTGTAAAAGCCACCCTAAAGACCTCCTTGAGGTCCTCTTTGCAAAAGACCACCGGTCTTTTGTAAAGAAAACCTTCAAAACTACCCCCACCGAGGTCCTCTGTAAAAGACCACCTCTGGTCCTTTGTGAAGAAGACCGCAAGACCTCCCCGCTTAAATCTAGGCCGCTCAGACCTCCCCACTAAGATCCGAACTGGCCTGCACTCTCTCTATTAAACACCTGCCTCATAGGACCTCCTCGTTTTATCTTAGCCGCTCACGACCTCCTCCCGGAGATCTTGACCGTATAGGACCTCCCTCGCCACTCCGGACCGTTAGATTTAGATCTAACTGCCAGACCTCTTCACCTATTTGCACTCTATCGCTTTGATTCTCTCTTTGTCGCTCGCCTTTAGATCTACGGCCTGACCGAGAACATTCGAACCCCTCCGATGCAATCTTGATCTAGGCCGCCCACCTCAAGATCCAAGGCCCGATTCGTTGAGGCGCCGGATGGCCCAACATCCCATCTCACTTGGGCCATTGGATCTAAATCCATCGGTGGAGTCATTGGCGCTAAGACCTCCTCAGAGATCTTAGCCGCCAAAGACCTCCTCCTTCCGATCTTAACCGCCCGCACCTCCCCTTAGCGAGATAGCGTGAGGACCTCCTCATGGAGCTCCTGGGGCCGCCAGATCCAGATCTCGACGCCACGACCTCCCTAGTGCGCGAGGACCTCATCCGTGTGTGCGCCAGGCGTGCCGGTCGAGCCGTTGGGTTCAATATCAACGGCTAAGACCTCTCCTAGGCGCGGCAAGGTCTTTGCGCCCAAGTGCTTGTGCAGGTTTTAGCATCAGAGCTCGTGAGCCGTGCGATCCTTGATCAACGGCCCACGACCTCCCCAGTTTTTATTGGTTTTCCAGATTTAGTTCCGAGAGCTTTTATTTGCACATATTAATTGTTTTAAACTTCAAAATTGCATATCTTTTCTCTGTAGCTCCAAATTTAACAAACTAAAGCTCTATAAATGCATCTCATAAAGTACTTTAGCTTAGTATAGGTTTTAAAGAGTCTTTAATACTGAAATTAATCATGTCTTAGATTTGTAACTTAGAAAATCATAACTAAATCATTTTAACTCCAAATGACCTGAAATTTTATATGGGTTACCACTATACCAGTAGGTAGCTACCATAAAAATTTCAGCTTCAAAATCTTTCTAGAAAATGTTTTTGCTACAGTGCTAATTATGGTAGAAAATAGGTTTTTAGAGAATATCTTTTGCACCACAAACCAAATTAGGTTTTTCCTGTTTCTATGTCTAGGTATATTCGTACTTTACCTTGTGTATAAATTTCTGTCGCAATTGGATAAGTTTTGCTTGCTCTTTGTTTAAGTGTTGCTCGCCTTATTGGTTGTTCTCGCTTCTTTTGCTTTTCGCTAGGATTCGACATTTGCATGTAACCCGAGAACGACCCTCGCAACAAATTGAGCAAATGCAAGCGTGCAAGCAGTTTGATCATTTCCTATTGATCCCATTACTTTTAAAGTCTAATATTTTGTTTAACTTCTATGTATCCATTGCTATTTTGTTGTTAAATTGATTAGTTAGACCTCTAGTTGCATAATCTGTAGGTAAATGGTTATTCTCTACTACCTGAGCCTAGGTTATTTGCTGTGGTTAGAGTTCGTTGGATGAGCTCTTGTCACTTAGTAGATTTTGAATAAATATTGCTTAGTCATGCCTAGTATCGGTAGTATTGGGCGATCATCGACTTAGTCGATGATCTTGATCACACAAATACTTATACTACTCCATTATGTCCAACCCTTGTGTTTTATTGATTTACAAATCAAAAACTGAAAACAAAACTATATCTTGACTTGGGCACAATGGTATGTCGATGTGATCTGTTGGGTGTGTGGAATGGTGCCTAAGTCCCCAAGGACCGAGTTACTTGTGTCACTAAGCCAAGCGCTTATTGCGTGCAACCACACGAGGGGATATGGAACTCTCTTGACTAAGTACTTTGGGAGGTGTTAATTATGAGTGGTTGGTGGGTGTGTTCTTGTGTGTAGTGTTTGGAGGGGAGCATTAGCGCACCGGTTAGGGCTGCCTAATGTGTCCTTCTCCCGTGGGTTGCGGCTCTAATTAGCACCGCCCATTGGAAAGCGCCTTGTTAGACTTAGCCATGCCCGCATACCAAAAGAAGTGTGCTAACCGTACTGGTGGAAAGGCGGTCTATCGTGTGGGTACATTGGTACACCGCAGTGGTTAAAACTATTCGAATAGCCTCGCCCCAGGTTATGGACATGCTTGGTAAGGTCGCAAGAACTAGACTACAACCATTTAAAAACTTAAACTTGACACGGGTGGTATGAAGGGTACTTCATGCTATTGTTGTGGTGACTATGGGTTAGTCACTTCTAGGTTGGTGTTGTTCTCATCTATTGTTATTATTGTCTCTCTTTATTTGAACAATAAAAGTTAATTGCAAACTTGCTTCAATCTATTACCTTATTGCAAATGAAAACTTGCTTCATGTCAAAATAAGTCTAGAGCCTCATCCACTTAAATAAAGCTTGCATGTAGTTAATTATAGTTCTGTTATCTCACACGTCAGCCTTGCGAGTACAAAAACAAGTTTTGTACTCATCCGCTTGCTTAGTATTAATTGTTGCAGAGGAAGAAGGTGAGCCCCAAGGGCCTCACTTTTGTGAGTCGTGTTGTGCGCTGCTTTGGGACGATTAGCTTGGCGGTCCGGTTGGTTGCCTTGTCAGGTAAAGGCACACCGATTGGCTTGTGTTTATCGCCATCTTATGGCCATTTTGCTTCCACTGCTTAAATTGGTTACTTATGTGTTATTTGGCCAGTCGTCGCCTCTCTTTTGTAATAACTTTCTTTATATTATCTATGTCTTTCGCTTGTTGCTTTGCTTCGCTCTATGTGTATGAATGGAATTGATGCATGATTTTGTAACTGGTGTGTATACTGCAACTCAGGAAGTATACATATCTCGAGGCTTGGTTTATTTGATTTGTACTGTTAGGACCAAGTGGATGGTTAAACAGTACAAGCCAAAATAGTAAAGTTATGAGGTAAAACTTGTTAATGCTTTATTGTCATTGGTAGTGGTAGTGGTGAACAATATGAAGAAGTTAATCAAGATTCATTTGCTAATATTTTACTATTGATGGTAGTAAATATGGTTGAGGCTATAATTGTGATCATTATGGGAAATGGATATTGATGCTTAATATCTTTGTAGTTTAATTAACATGTAATGAATGTGGATGCACATTATGGATGTGGACATGTGGATACTGTGAATGATTTTGTATATTTGTTTGTAGTCCGATAGCTCGTTAAACAGTTTGTTTCTTGAGATTTTTATCTCACCCTTGTTTTTTCCCCTACAGTGATTGTTGAGCATTCATGTGTTGGGTAGAGCGGCACCACAATAATGCACTTGGTTCATCAACTCATGCTGTAATAAAGTCGATGAAATTCTAGTCAAATGCTTAGCTATTCGTGGGTGAATATTTTATTTAATAAGGATGGACTTGTGAGCTATTTCTTTGATTAATCTGCTAGAGGTTGTTTTAATTATTGAACTTGTTACCGTTATCTTTGTTCCCTTAGTTGTTTATGCTTCCGCTTAATGCTTCATGTCTAGAAATTGTTGCGTAATAAATTATCTTCAAATTTCGCTAATGAGTGGTTTAGTAGCATTCCGTGGTAATGTGGGTCCTCGGGTGTTACAGTTGGTATCAGAGCGGGCTTTAGGTCTATGGTAATTAAAAATATTAAATTGACACACTGGTGCACAGTAGGGTGGGATGGGTCAAGCATTGCATTCATGCTTTGACATGTTATATTGATTATTCATGCTATGAGATAATCTTGTATGTTTATGTGTTGTTTCTATGATCGCTATGAGTGAGGATAGTCAATGATAAGAGGTAGGGTTTGGGTCATTGCCTTGGGCATTGCCGCTTATACCCGCTCGTGGTACGAGGATATTGATGCGATTACTCGGGTAACTTAGTTGCGGATGTCATGGGTAAGTTTCTTAGAAAAGTGTTATCCTCCTTGAATTGATGTTGGCCGATTCTTGGCCTATTGCAGTTAATGATTTTCTCTCGGGTTAGCTGTTTATTGCAGTTGTTGGGTGTCAATAGGCCTCCAATTGTTCTTGAGACCAAGTATTGTTTCTTTCTGATTGATTGGTTGTTTGACTGCTCGTGAGCAGTGCTTTTGGAGAGACTGGTATTTTCCGTGTTGTTCCATCTTTCTTGCTAGAAAACATGACTCTTGTATTTCGTTTGATAATTTGAGAGAGAATCAAAGCTTTACGTGGGAAGTTCATTAACTTGTGGAAGCATTGGCTCTATGCATTTGTTTTGAAGTTTGATTTCTCTCTAGAAGGGAGTGTTAAAACCCCTTTGTGATGTTTTGTTGTGTTTAAGTAGTAGGTGGAAATTATGTAAATAATTGATAGATTGTGAAATATGAAGTTGAAAAGTTAGCGTGGTACATCATTAATTTCTACTAACATCCTTAGAAGTGAAGTTGATTAATATGATGTTGTCCTGTTGTAGTTTCTTGAAGATTTGTGGCTAAGAATTTAGCGATACATGTGTAGAACTCATGCATTTATTAAGGAATATGAAAAACAATTATTTTGACTATTGTAGTTGTTTAATTTTCCCAACTTGTTGGATAGATTGGATTGATCGATCTTAAGTAATTAATCTGACCATTTAGGATGGTCAAGTAAGGAGGTGTTGGAATATTACCTTAATAAGATTAACCTTTAATATGTTCTCTCTTTACATACTTGATGAGCATGTACAATCATAAATTTATGTAACTTTTACCATGCTAAATTGTTGAAACATGTATACTGTAAATGGATGAAGGTTGATGTATTGACTTGTGGAATCTTGTCTTATAAAGTGGTATTATTGATGTTTAAAGTTATTTTATTTTAATATCTTAACATAAGGTGGATTATTGAATCAGGTCTTTATTGTCTTTGTGATTGCAAATTAGAGATAGGATCATTAATGCTATGTCGATGAAAAAATTAATAATCAATTATTGACAAGAATGGCTAGAGTGTAATTACTTTTGCTAAACTAGAGTTGAGCATCGATGATGAGATAAATGTATGAAATCTAATAAGAGATTCATACTAGCATGTTTTGTGAGGTTGTTATGTTCTAATATCATCTTGTTAAAGAGTTTGTTTTAATATGATGGCTTATGCACTAGGTTTAACTAGATTAAGTAGTTGGAATCTTATTTGGATAATAAGAACATGATGAAGTGATTTATGGTGTTCCTTTTGGAAAAATATGAAGGAGTGAGATGATATGATGATTTTTTTTTTTGCAAAGAATGTTTTATCTTGTTGTGAATACAATCCATAGCATGTAGTTGTGATTATGGTGTTGAATGTTTTAAAAATAAAGGAATTTGTTAATTCCATAATACTAATTGAATTGAAGGGTGTGAGATTTAAGGTTGGAATCTTTTGGACCTTATGACTTGTGTGATAGCCGAGGTTGCTTTGAGTAAGCGACATGTTGAATGATCTTTTGGTTTTTATCCGAATCTCGTGTTGTGGTCTTCAAGCATCCTTTGTTGGAATTGGCGGGATGCTGTTATAAAAGAAAAATTGTTTCTTATTGAAAGAAAAAGTTGTACTATAAGTATTTGAGGTACAGATGATCTATCTTGTGTTTTCCAACCTCAATGCTATCTATTTTTTTTCCCTTGGTCTTTTGGCTACTGTGAATGATAGCAATTTTCAGATCTTGGAATTTATTTCTTCTTACCTCTTCTTCTAAGAACATGGTAATTGTTGTGGGTTGCGAAGACTTTTGTTGCGTGATGACAACTTAATAGTGGTAGTGTAGTGATGTTTTTGTGGGAGCCTTAAATATCACAATATTTAAGATATAATGGATGATATATTATTTTCATGGATTAATCCTTGGGAAGGGTATGTTTTAAATAGAATGTTTATCTTAGAGCCAAGCGATTTATTGATGTTAAGAAACGAGTGTTTGTTAATTGTGGTATAGTAGGGCGTTCACTGAGGTTTTCCTATCTTATATGGGAAGTTGGTTGTAAGAACTTGAAGTCGAGTTTGGGCTTCACCTTCTGTTATGCTAGAATTTTTTTTTAGAGGCCCAGTGTCTCTGTGTTGGAATAGTGGATCAGAGTGGAATCCAAATAGTGTGATGATCGGGATAGCATCCTTGAGGTGCAGTAATTGAGTATGTGTGGGTGTGATATGAATCCCGAGTTGTTATCCTTAAGGGACTGAAGTGCGTTAGGAATTATTTGTCAAAATAATTCTGTTGGTCATGGTTTTGGCTAGAGTATGATTTGCGGGGCCAGTAGAGTCTATCTACAATGGTGTGGATGATGTATTTCAGTTTGAGCATAACTTGAGGATGTTTAGTGAAGAGGTTTGAGCTTGTGCAGTATGTGATGAACTCGAAATACAAGTTTTTGAAGTTTAATTTCCTAAGGGGAAACTAAGAAAATGATGTTTCTGCATCGAATCTTTTCTTCATTCTCGCTTGAGTTTTGTGCCGTTGATCGTGTCTTCGCAATGTGAGTTGGCGCTGTTTGGCATGTTTGACTCCTTGCAATTGGATAAGAAAAAGGAGTATTTAATTTGGGCATTCGAGTGGTTCCTCCTTTGGCTTTCGTGGTATTCAATTGTAAACCGCCCTTTTGGTGGAGAGTTAGTATTGCGTGGTTGTGATGAGAACTCTCTATTTTTCAGCTTGGATTCTCCTTGTGGATCATGGTTTAAGAACCATTTCGTTGTGTATTATTGTTTAAAGGAGGCGACCCTCATTAGATGAAGAGTTAGTTGTTGAGCATCCACCTTCGCCGCTTGAGCGCGTGCGGGACCGGGCGTGGGCATATGGCGCATGGCGCGTGTGGTCTGGTGGACATACGGCATGGCATGTGTGCTGCAAGACCGACGCACGAACGTGTACCGAGGGGTGGTTCTGTTTTTGTGGTGTGTTTTAGTACTGAAGGGGAGCTTGGTTAAGATATTTTGGTTCGTTTTCGACAATTGTGGTAATTAGTAAGTTGGTGTATCGCGTTGACCGTTTCAGGTCCATACGCGACGTACGCAATGCATGTTTTGTTCTCGTGTTCTTTCGATGGTTAGAATTCGAGGTCGACTCAGTTGAGGGTAGAATGTAATACCCGATTATAGTTTAGAGAGAAATTTTTGGAAAAAATTCAGAACCTAGGGTTTTAGGCCAGCTAAACCAGCTGGTGGCCGGTCATGAGTGGCCCAAGAGGGGGGGGCGCACCAGGCCCAAGGCCATGCGCCCCACACCTCCTCCTAACCCTAGGGCAGCCCCATCCCTTCCCCTTCTCCCCTTGTGGCCGCCACAAGCACCCCTCCCCTTCCTTGCGTCTCCACCTCCACCCCTCCACCTCTTGGCAGCCATCTTCTCCTCCCTTGCTGCTACCACCCGAAACAACAAGGAGGATGAGCCCGGGTTGCAACGTCCAAGAAAGAAGAGAAAGGGAGAAAGGAGAAGAAGAACTTGCGTGGGGATTGGTTCAGCAAGCTCTAGCGGCTCTTCAAGGGTAACGAGATGCCTTCCCCGCTGTTTGATCCGTAGTAGATGCGAAACCGATTAGAATTGTTGGATAAAAGTTTGGCTGCAGAAGATTCAATTCTGTCCAGTACCTTGCGTGGGTAATTTCGTGTATTTAGAGGCTGAATTTTAAGATTCCATCTCCTAGAGTTATGTGGGATCTGTCGTTATCTTTCAGTGGTTACGAAGATCACTCAATTCCGAGGTCTGAGTGAAAAGTTATGGTCGATTTAGTATCTGCTGCCAGAAATCTGACGAGAATAATCTGTCTGGATTTTTCCTAAAATATGAAAGGGAAATTGGTAGAATCTGAAAGTTCACACAACTAGGTTATTGTAGATAATTCGATAACCTTTTCAGATTGATAAAGAACGATCAATTCGGAGTTATCTATTAAACGTTATGGTCATCTTAGTATTGCTGTTCGAACGTGTAGGCAGTTTCTGTACTGAAAGTTCAAACAATGGTTAGCCTATCTTATTGGCCGAATTGGATTATCGTGTCAACTAGAGTATTGTAGATTAGTCAGTTAAGAATCTACAGAAATTGGGTTTACCTCTTTTTGACTTTCAGTTCATGAGTTATGTCAATTACCGTGCTGCTGTCCAGAAACGGTATATGGCAGGAAACGTTGTTTTTCAGTTTCAGCTTTGTAATCTCGACTTGAGTCATCTGGGAAGCGGTGTAGAACGCCGATTAGTAGCGCTGGGTGTTTTATGTCCTTATTGAAATTATTTTACTTGTTTAGGAGGTGAAGCCTCAGGTTTAGGAGTATCACCTTTGCCGGCTAACGCGTCGCATCGTGGAAGGCAAGTAAATGTAGCGGTTGTGCTACGGTTTAACTCGTTATTCTTACTACTTGCAATATACATGTTTTTCATAACTTGAAGTTATATGCCATGGTTGCATGTTTTATGGATGAGGTCGTGGTAGCAAATTAATATTCATTTTTGTCATGCGTTGGAAGAGTTGTTGGTAGTCATGTGGTAATTTGCTTAATGAGCCAAATGCGGAATATGAAAATAAACTCAAGGTGGACATATTGATAATTCCTTGTGGTTATATTCAGGATGATCATATTGTGGTCTATGTGGTAGAGTTCCATTTAGATCGATTGATTTTGATCTTGGTGAATCGGGTGTGGGTTATGTGGTAATGCTCTTATGACACAATGGTATTATTCTTATTGATACACATGTGGATTATGAGAAAATATTCATGATGAGTATGTTGTTGACCTTCGTGGTTAAATTCTTGTGGTTTATGATTATCATATCATTCATGACATATCATGACATTTGCATTGTGGATGTCGCCGCTTATAGCCGCGATCGATCGCATACAACATCGTGCATTGCCGTAGCACGATGCATACTTTTACCTTGTTGGGTAAAGGTGCAGTGGAGCATAGCATACATATGCATTACATTGTGGAAAGATCATTTGCATACTTATGCAAGATATTGTGGTGAAGTTATATTACAAACAACTGCAACTTTATAGTTGTAATGTGGAATTGGCTCTTGAGAGTCACTTTTGGTGTGAGGAAAGTGGCGATGGTCATGGATTGGGGTTCATCCCTTGTGGTATGGTAGTGGTTGTGATTGTGGCATGAGATTCTACTCTCTTGTGGTAATTGTTGATAGCAGTTGTGGATGCGAGAAATAGTAAAGTTATGAGGTAAAACTTGTTAATGCTTTATTGTCATTGGTAGTGGTAGTGGTGAATAATATGAAGAAGTTAATCAAGATTCATTTGCTAATATTTTACTATTGATGGTAGTAAATATGGTTGAGGCTATAATTGTGATCATTATGGGAAATGGATATTGATGCTTAATATCTTTGTAGTTTAATTAACATGTAATGAATGTGGATGCACATTATGGATGTGGACATGTGGATACTGTAATGATTTTGTATATTTGTTTGTAGTCTGGATAGCGTGTTAAACAGTTTGCTTGCTGAGATTTTTATCTCACCCTTGTTTTTTTCCCCTACAGGTGATTGTTGAGCATTCATGTGTTGGGTAGAGCGGCACCACAATAATGCACTTGGTTCATCAACTCATGCTGTAATAAAGTCGATGAAATTCTAGTCAAATGCTTAGCTATTCGTGGGTGAATATTTTATTTAATAATGATGGACTTGTGAGCTATTTCTTTGATTAATCTGCTAGAGGTTGTTTTAATTATTGAACTTGTTACCGTTATCTTTGTTCGCTTAGTTGTTTATGCTTCCGCTTAATGCTTCATGTCTTGAAATTGTTGCCAGAATAAATTATCTTGAAATTTCTGGCTAGCTGAGTGGTTTAATAGCATTCCAGGGTAATGTGGGTCCTGGGTGTTACAGCTGCGGAGCTTTTCGCTGTTTTCATATTTGGCCGTACTTGCACCTCCGCCTCTCTCCGGCTCACCGGCGTTTTAGGCCAGCTTCACCGTCGAGGGTACCCTCAGGGTGTTCGCAATGATATTGCGAGCGTTTTGCCGCTTTTGGTTTGCGCCGTCGTGACCGAAGTCACCGGTGGCGAGCCGACGGGCAAAGCCGGGAGGTACTTAGTCCTGTTGTCGTAAGATCACCTCTTAGACAACCGTTAGGACCTCTTAGGTTTAGATCTTAGCCGTTAAGACCTCTTTGGGTCAGATCTTGATCGTTAAGATCTCCCTCTGTAAAGATCTTAGCTGTTAGGACCTCCCCCAGGTTAGATCTTGGTTGTCCAGGACCTTCCCTTGTTGTAGATCTTAATTGTTAGGACCTCCCTAGGTAAATCTGAACCGTTGAGGACCTCCCCTCTGTTGGACCACCCTCTGTGTTTTGGCAAAACACCACCTTTGGTTATTTTTGCAAAAACCACTCCTAAGACCACCTCTAAGATCACCCTCGGGGTCCCGTGTGCAAAAGACCACCCCCCTTGTTATTTTGCAAAAACCACCCTTGGGATCACCCTCGGGGTCCTCTTTGCAAAAGACCACACCTTGGTCTTTTGTAAAGAAAACCTCAAGACTTCTCCTCTTTTAGACCTTATCGTTGAGGACCTCCTCATGGAGATCTTGACCATCTAGGTCCTCCTCTAGTAGATCTTGGCCGTCCAGGACCTCCCATCTTTTAAATCGTGTCATTAAGGACCTCCTCTGTGTAAATCTTGACCGTTCAAGATCTCCCCTGGAGATCTGAGCCGCTCAGGACCTTCCCTGATAGATCTTAAACCTTAGGACCTCCCCTACAGCTCTAGACCGTTAGATCTAGATCCAACGGTCTAGACCTCCTCAGCATGTTCGGAGTTTTAGTGTTCCAGTCCCCGTGGACCGCCCATTTCTAGATCTACGGCTCAGATCGCGTGGACGTTTGGACCCCCGAATGTTACTGCGCCCTGAGCCCTCCATCTTTAGATCGACAGAAAAGAATGGTTGGAACGTTCGGGCCTCCGAATGTTTCATTCGTTTTGGACCGTTGGATCAGATCCAACCGCTGTGATTCGCGTGGGCTTTTTAGCGTGCGCCGTGTGCTTGGGCCGTTTGATTTGATCTCAACGGCCCAGGTTTTTCCACTTTGTGTTGGTAATGAGTAACTCCCGAAAGCTTTTATTTGTAAATTGTTAATTGCTTTAAAATTCAAAATTGCATAACTAATTCATTTTAACTCCATTTTAAATGGTTCAAATTGTGTTAAATTTCTTTTCAACTGAACTTTAATCTAAAAATGTGTTTAGACACTGTTCTATACCAGAAAATCGTGTAGATTATAGTAACTTACTTTAGCATTAATTAATGTTCTAGAAATTCATTAAAACTTGAAAATGCTTAAGTAATTCTCTGCAACTCCAAATTTAGTAAACTAAAAAGTGTTAGGCTCCTCTGTTAATATAATTTAGTATAGAATAGGTTTTCATTAAGCCCTTGTTTCTGAAAAATGCCATGCCCTTGTTTCATAACTTAGAAAAATCATAAGTAATTCAATTTAACTCCAAATGAAGTGAATCCAATTTTTTTGTTCTTAGGATGCCATTTCCTTCCTACCATAAAAATTTCATGTTCAAAAACTTTCTGAAAATTTGTGCGATGAACAGTAATAGAAAACAATTTAATTTGAATTATCGAGTAGATTGAAATTGTTTAGGCTATAACTTTTGCATGCTTAGTCCAAATCGATTGATTCTTGTTGCTAAATTCAATTAAAATCATGATCTTCCTGCTGTGTAAATTTCATGGATTTTGGATGAATTTGGTTTTTGAGTCTTTTTCGGTGTTTTTCGTTCTTAATGAATTTTCGCGTCCTTGCGATAGGTTCCGAAGAATTTGTTGAGCCTGAGAGTGATCCTCTGCAGAAAGAGAGCTACCAGCAAGGCAAGCATATGTAGCATCATTTGATCATATTGCTCCTATTATTTTCAAAAGTCTAATATCTTGTTTGCAAAGTCTGTGTATGCATTGTTATTTTGTTGTTAAACTATTGTCGATTAGTTGACCCTTTAGATGCATAATCTATAGGTAAATGCTTATTGTTTACTACTGAGCCTAGAATTATCTTGTTGTGATTTAAGGTTCGTTGGATGAGCCCTTGTCACTTTGTAGTTTGCGTGTTAATGTTGCTTAGTCATGCTTAGCTACTGATAGAATTGGGTGGTTGTCGACTTAGTCGATAACCTTGATCACACAAAAACTTATTATGACTTTATGTCCAACACCTTGTGCTATGATTAATTTGAGAAACTAAAAATGAAAACAAAATATTTTAGACTTGGGCACAATGGTAAGATGGTGTGGTTTTGGGTCTGAATGGTTGGTGCCCGAGTCAACAAGGACCGAACATCTTGTTACACTAAATCAAGAATTTTTGCGTGCTAACCACACTAGAGGGGTATGGGACCTCTCTTGACTTAGTACTTTGGTGTGTGTTAGCTCTGAGTCGCAGGAGGTTGTAAGAGGCAGATGTTGGGAGCATTGTAGTTGCCTTTTGGCTTACAATGTAGCGTATGGGTTTCTATCCATACGAGCAGCTCTTAGTTAATACACAATATTGGAACCGTCTCGTAGGACTTAGCCGTGCCGGCATACCTTTGGAAGTGTGTTTAATCATGTGGCAAAAAGGTGGTCTGAAGTGTGGGTACATTGGTACACCCCTGTAGGGTTAAATCTATTCGAATAGCCAAGTTCTTGGTTATGGACACGCTTGGGGAGGTCTTTCGAGAGTTAGACTATAACATTTTCATTAAAACTTGAACTTGGGTGGTACGAATGGGTAATTTGTGCTATGTTGTGGTGGATGTTGGGTTAGTCACTTCTAGGTTCTTATTCATGTTATTTATTGTTATCTGGGTAATTGTGCTATGTTGTGGTGGATGTTGGGTTAGTCACTTCTAGGTTCTTATTCATGTTATTTATTGTTATCTCGCTGTTATTTCAACAACTAAAAACAGATTTGACAAATTGCATTCAATCTATTACATTATTGCAAATGAAAATTGCTTTATGCGTCCAAATAACCATATAACCATCTCCTTTGTTTCAGCTTGCATGTAGTTATGTATAGGCTTGTTACTCGTAAGTCTTGCGAGTATATTTTTGTACTCATCTGCATTGCTTCATTGTTGCAGAGGAGGAAGTGGATCCCCAAGGGATCAACTTTTGTGAGTTTTGCTGCGGTGGGTGCGACTAGCTTGGCGGCCTGGTCGGTTGCCTTGTGGGTTATTGGCTAACCGGTTGTTTTTTGTTATCGTCATCTTATGGCATTTTGCTCCCGCTGTTATTTTGTTACTTTGGTATCATTTGGCCGGTCGGCTCTTGTGTAATAACTCTACATTATGTACGTCTTTTGCTAGATTTGGTTTGTAAGCTTGTATGAAAATGATGCATGATTTTGTAAAAGGGTATGTGTACTGCATTTCTGGGAAGTACATGTATCTCGAGGCTTAGGATATTTAATTGGTAATACTTGAACCATTTGGAAGTTAAGTATTACGAGTTAAATACCACAGGTCCTCACAGCTGCCTCCTCCCCGAGCATGAGTTGCCGCCTTGCTGAACCCAGCGCCACTCCTCCCCTGAGCCTAGCGCGCCTCCTCCCCTCCCCGAGCCCGTCGCCGTCATCCTCAACGCCGCCTCCTCCTCGAGCCCGGTGCGCCTCCTCCCCAAGCCCACCTCCTCCCCTCCCCCGAGCACACGTCGCCTCCTCCTCGAGCTCGGCGCACCTTCTCCCTTACTCTGAGGTGCACTCGGCCAGCGCATCCTTGGTGGTTCTTGCCATCCCTTCATAAGTTGTTTTTATTTTTTGGAATTGATTTACTTTACTAAGTGTGCTCTGCTAGTTGTATTTCAATCTGTCTTGACTAGCACTGGGAGACTTGGTATTGTGTTGGGCTCTGGTAATTGTTTGATAAGGATAATTTTCATATTATAAAATTGATGTGATAGCAATATCAGACTTGGGCTATTTGAATTACTTCTCATTGTTAATTTGTACTAAGCAGCTAGTTCTTATATTTTTTTTTTTGTTTTCAGTTGAAGCTGGAAAGAATTTGTGTTCTGTACTTTTGCTGGTTTACTAATAGTGAATTGGCTATTTTATTGGGATTAGTGATTCTATCCAGTATTCGAGATTAGTGATTCTATTCAGTTTTTGTTTAACTGGTTACTAATTGGCTAATCTGATAATAGAGCATTTCTGCACACTGTTAGTTGAATGACCTTCTGATGACTAGAAGTATAAAACTGCTATTTTAGAAGTTATTTCTTGACATTCCAGTGAAGCATTATTTAAGCTCAAAAGTCTGATTTATTGTTATCACATTTAATTGATAAAGAATATTGGCAAGTATCGAGAAGGCCAAGATTACATCTTGTGCAACTTTACATCTGAAAGTAATCATAAACATTCAAAACTGAGCAATTTATCCTAGTTAATTGACTTACAGAAATTACATGTTTATATATTATCTTGGTCAATTATTTTCTCGAACCCGGCGCTCCTCCTCCCCTGAGCCCGGTGCGCCTCCTCCCCGAGCCCGCCTCCTCCGTTGCGTCCAAGGGTCCTACTATTCTATTCCTAATCTCTTCTCTATAAAATCTCCAAGCAATGGCTGCTTGTGTCTTTAAAACTTGATTCTACAAGCACTTGGAGGATTGGTATGAAGCAAATCACACACTCCGGTATTTTAGGTTCGATGAAGTAGGCAGTGGTTTACCTGCACGTTTAGGATGAACGCCTAAAGAGCAAGCTGGCTAGCTGAATTCAGGCCTCGAGTTAGCTAACAAGGGCTACAAACTATATATATATATATATATATATATATATATATATATATATATATATATATATATATATATGAACATATCTAGTGCTAAGGTGCTTATGCCAATATTGACCGTTGAATCTGGATTGAACAACCAAGATTAATGCGGGCTCTCACCTCTAAACCATTTAATCACCCTACATGCTCCCATCTCCAATGCGCCTTCATTAATACGCATTCATTAAACACTTTGTATGCTCCCACCTCCAATGCCCTGCATTAAACACCCTGCATGATCCAACGGTCGAGATTGGCATTAGCACCTTAGCATTCAATTACCCATTAGCACTAAATACGTTCCCTATATATATGTATGTATGTATATATATATATATGTATATATGTATATATGTATATATAAAGCCGATTTTAAAGGCACAAGCAGTCATTACTTGAAGATTTTATAGAGAAACAACCATCACAAACGGTTTCTTAGGACAAACCGTCTGTGATACATCAGCTATCACAGACAGTTTCATCTACAAACCGTCTGTGATACATAAGTTATCGTAGACGGTTTCATTTACAAAACCGTCTGTGATACATCAACTATCACATATAGTTTCATCTATAAAACTGTCTGTGATACATCAACTATCACAGACGGTTCTACGTTAATAACCGTCTGTGATAGTCTATATCACAGACGGTTCGAAAATCGTCTGTAATGATCTCATGTTATTACTGACCTATAAAGTCAGACGGCTTACGAAACCGTCTGTGATGACGTTTTTGAACCGTTTGTGATGACCTTTTTTACATTAATGTCCAATTCAGCCCCACCCTGCCTCACACCCACATCGGCACTGCCGTCCTTGATTCGCACTCCTTCGACCTCGCTGTCGCCAGAACTACCCACATCACCGGCCGTTCGCATACGTCCCCCGTCCCACGACACTTGCAGAGCCCTCTACATCGCATTCCTCGTCTCCCTCTCTTGTCCTAGGCTCCGTCGCCACCGCTCTACCCACTCCCTTGTCTCTATCTCCTCTCTCACCCTTCCATCTCCCTCTCCCCATCTCCTCTCTCACCTTTCTATCTCGTAAAAAGTTTGTGTTTTCGTTAGAAGGCACGATGCACCTTGCTAGGAACACTGCATATTCGATGACACACGCTGCACTTTGCACCAGGTTAATCTCCGACCGGATCCGCCCTGCGGACTGATAGGCGGAGCCTGCAAGCAGGTGACACGTGCGTAGATGAGATGGGCTCTATGCTGGCAAGGGGGCCCTGATAGGCCGGGCCCACAAGCAGGTGACACGTGCGTGGACGAGGTGGACTCTATGCTGGCAAGGGGGAGACGAAAAGCTATGTCCGGTCCACGCCTTCCACTCCGTTGAGATCGATCACGGAAAAATGTTCCGACGTTCTCTCGTTCTCCCCATACGTGTTCTTCTCTTAAGAAAGCTAAACAGTACTTAGCTGTAACCAGTTAATCGATCAACATGCAATTACGTGTTGTAACTACCAATGATCTGGATCGTGCGCGATGGGTCGATCCATGCATGGATATTGGGTATATACAAATACAAAATGTATATCATCAGAACGAGACCCGGCAATCTGTTGGCTGGAACTCCGGCCCGGCTGCGCCGGCAGAGGCGTTCCGGGGTCGGAGCCTGAGCGGGCAGTCGATCTTAGGCTCTGGACCCAGCAGCCTCAAGGCCCAGAGCTTGAGCTTCATCCTTTGCGCTGAGCTTGGCGTCAACGGAGACCTTAGGACTTTCCCCTCGGTAGGGGTGTTCACGGTTTAGCCTGAACCGTTCAACGCCGGCGGTGACGGAAGGCAGCGGCCCTGGCGGAGATCGCTACGTGCGCCTGCGTTTAGGTAAGGGGAATCGGGGACGGAGAGGCTGCGTGTGTTGGAGTTCGAAGAGGGAAGCGATACTACTGATGTTCCATACTTCCATGGTTATGACCCAAACCCGTCAAAACCATGTAACCCCGCTCTACCCAACCCGTGCAACTTGTAATTTGCGGGTTGGGCAGGGTTTTCAGCCCAAATCGCCTAAAACAGTTATTGTTTAGCCCTACCCCAAGGTTGCCTCCGTGCGGAACTCCAATCCCCTTGCGAGCGTGGAGTCAACCTCATCCGCGCGTCTCCTGCTTGCGGACGCCGCACGTTAGGTTCGCGGGTAAGATCTGGTTAGTTACAAGACCCAGTGCAAACGCATCATAGAATTATATGGTGTTATGTACAAAGAATGACTAAACCAGATGTTTTGCCGCAACGGGAGTTAGATTAAGTGGTGCAAACTGTAATTTGCTCTACATGATATTTACCGTTCACATCATGGTTTCTTACTATTTTTTCAAGTACAATTTCCTCAGTAAAACAGTAAATAACTAAAAATTTTATTTGAAACATATGTGCCCGTGTGGATGGATATGTTAATGGCTACATTAATTAAAAAATAGCCAAAAAATCCCGCGCTAACCAGATATTTCTCCTATACATGTACAAGATCCGACTATTGAAATATATATTTTTATATATAAATTCAAATATTAATCCTATGAAATTTTATTTTAAAAAAATAATTAATTCATGTAGCCCATGTAGCTGTTGTTGCCGCCTTGAATTCGCCAGGAGTTGCTGACCACCGCCTCTGCATCCAGGCTTGGGCACATCGGGGAATGACCGTCGCCTCTGGATCTGGTTGGCGGGATGACGGGGATGGGTCACCGTCTCTCGATCCGGTCGCCAGGATGTCGTGGAAGGGAAAATAATTCTATAGGATCTGATCCACAACTCAATTGATGTGGACCAACTCTATCATGTGACACGTGTCCTTTTACAAATCTCGAAGCGCACAGCCTCATAAATCACTGATACGAATTTTCACGAATTGAATACTGAAGACTATTACGTCACGCTTTGAGATTCGTGAAAGGACACATGTCATGCAATGGAGTTGGTCCACATCAATTGAGTTGTGGACCAGGTCCTATAGGATTATTTTTCTCGTGGAAGGGCCGCTGCCTCTCGATCCAAGCGTGGGAAGCCGGGTAAGGTCTACCACCTTCGGATCTAGGCGCGGGGGTAGATCAAGAATGACTCACTAGGAGGGTGAATAGAAGGTTTATAAAAATTTTGTTTTCTAATTGATAATTTTAGCAAGTATGATCTAATTAAAGAATTCTACCACTGTTTCTCAGATGCGGTCATACCGTTTTACCGAGCTTTTCCCAAAAGCTATTCTAAATCCAATGCATGACTCTTAGTTGATCAAGATGGCACAAAATAAATCCTTAAGCTATTAGCCATGATCCCTCATTATAGTACGGCATTTATCCTATAAATCCAATCTTTTCACCAATCACCGAGACCGATAAAAAACTATAAAAGAGTCCTTAGACTATAAAATAATCAGGGACTAAACATTTGTCGGGACCCCAGGTATGCAACCCTAGGACCCTCTGTGCATTCTGAACTAGTCCTAAATCAGTAGCTAGCTCGCACAGTTCCAACATTGATGTAACCATATCCATACCACAGAATGACGATAAAGCAGACAAATTAATATTACTTAGTAGTAAAAGGATCTTATGATAAAGTCTTACAGAGTTGTCACGCAGGGCTAAAGATCACAGAGTAAACTTGCAGTGGAACTAAAATATCTCGTGGTGGCCATCCAACTTGCCCACAGGCAATCGAGTAGAGGACGCGACCTAATTCGCATAGTCTTCAAAGTACTCATTTTCAAAGAGCGCGGTGCATCCAGGTTCTTCTGTGGAGACTGATTAACCAGAGGGCATAAAGCCATGAGTACTTTGAATGTACTTAGCAAATCATAATGAAATGTATGCAAATAGTATTCATACAGGGCTTGACAATGACAGCTTTATGGTTATTTTACAGAAAGCAGTATTGATAGTAAACACAATAACACTACTAGAAATCCCCATTTTCCCTACGGTTTAAAACGTTCTCTAGTAGTGGAATTGTAATCCAAAGGAAAGTATCTATCCCTAGGGTGAGATAAAAAAAACCTAAGGAACAAAATTGTTCCCTACTGTTTATATAAATTACTAGGGAAAGACTAGAGAGAGAAATATACTATGCTATGTCAGTGTCATGGTGGCAACTTTCCCTACTCGGATGAGCAAAACCGTAGGGAATGTATTTTTCGTTTTTGCCTCCATTTATTTTTAGCACCCGCCATTTTGTTTGCTGCATGCTAATTTTTTAGGGACCATTTTTTTTTTGCTGCATGCTATTTTTTTAGACGCCAACATTTTTTAGCCGCCATTTTTTTGTTACGCGCTACTTTTTTTTAAGGAGCCGCACCTGTTTTATTTCCTTCCTCGTTCACTCGGTGCCCTACCCAAATCCCCAAATCAACCTGCCGCCCGTAGCAGCCGCCGCCTCCTCCCCCGAGCGGTGACGCCTCCCCTCCCCTCCTCCTCCCCCGAGCCGCCGCCCCTCCTCCTCCCCCGAGCAGTCGTCGGCGGCCTCTGTTGCATCCCGTGACCGCCCCTCCTCCTCCCCCGAGCCATCGCCACCGGCCTCTGCTGCGTCCCGCCACCGCCAGCCACTCCCTCCCGCCGCTACTCCTCACTCCTGGTGCTTCTCGCTGCCTCCGCAACTCTGCCTCCTCACTCCGGCCCGTCGCCGTCGGTCCTCTCCTCACTCTGGTGCGGCCGCCGCTCATAGCTGGTAACTTCTTGAGTCTTTGCATTGCCGCCCTCCCGATCCATGTGTTCTTCGGGTTGGGGCTTCACAAGCATATATTGATTTATCAAGCGAGTTAGGTTTTTATTTGTTCGATTTTATGTATTGGTATTTTCTATCTTGCTGCCGGTGGCTCTTATATTTGATATGCAATAAACACAGGTTAGAAGCAGAGCAAAGGAGACTAGAAGAAATAGGACTGATAGCATACTATCCAGAATGGGTCGAAGCATATAAACACAAGGATACATCACGGGAAGCCATACAGAAGCACTTTGAGGAGACCAGCGAAGATGAGAATGTTGGATTATGTGGGCCAAGCCCATACAATAAGAATAATTCCTAAATTAAATCTCAAAGGCCCACTCATGCAAATGAAGGTTGCATGTGAACTTTAGTACCATATTGCTAGTTCTAGGAGAGGAAGATCACCTTAAAAGGGATGGTGCACTCCTAGTCACTTGAGGCATGTGTGGGAGAGAACTAGAAGATCACACGCGCGCGCTCGCTCGCCTCGCCTCGCCGGGCCGGGCCGGGCGGGTGGCGCGGGCGCACGGCACCTGCGTGAATGGTCCACCAAAATCGGCGTCAGGTGCTTGCGCAGACGCGGTTTCCTTTTGCGTTTTTATCTTTTGCTGTTTTGTGTGGCGGTGAATTCGGATCGGTTACGCGACTAATCCGTTTCGGTTACGAGTTATGGAGAACGTGCAGACGTCTTGATCACACGTCCTGATTCTTCCATAAATACCGAATCGCCGCCTCCATACAGAATAAGCAAATCAATCTAGGGTTTTCGCCTCTTCCATTGTACTGCGCCGTCCGACGTAGTCTACTCCGTCCCGTCCGCCGGCGTGCACTGCCGTTCGGGAGAGCAGGTCTCCGGAACCGTCGCCTTCGAAGTTCTGCACCGGGAGAGGGCGAATAAGGTTTTTGGGAAGCGCTCTGCGCGACTGCTTGCTGTAGCTCTGGCTCGTCTTCCTCGACGTTCGGCTTCGGCGAATCGTCATCGACTTCGTGTCATCCACACCGTGCCTGCAGTGTCAACATCGACAAACCGATCGGACGAATCATCGACGCATAGCGGTCATGTTCTCCGTATTAGATCTGTTCATGTTCATTTTCCTGGTTGACATGTCTAGATCTGTTATGTCTGTGATGATTCTGTTATTTTGCGTGCATGATGTCATGATTAATTTATGGAATAAATTGAACCTACATGTGCTTATATATTTAACAATCCAAAAACCTTATTTTAGGCACTGTGGTTTAACTATGGCTGGATTTGCCGATGCACTGAGGCCAGAGAAGTTCTACGGTGTGCACTTTAAGAGATGGCATATCAGGGTCACTCTGTGGCTTACTGCTATGAATGTATTCTGGGTTAGTAATGGCAAGCCTGAAGGTGTTCTTGATGTTGAAAAGCAGAAAGAATTCGAGACTGCCACTACTCTCTTTGTTGGATGCATTCTTATTGTTCTTGCTGATCGTCTGTGCGAGGTGTATATGCACATGACAGACGCAAAGGAGTTATGGGATGCACTGAATTCCAAATACGGTGCTACTGATGCCAGCAATGACATGTATGTCATGGAGCAATTTCATGACTACAAGATGGTTGTTAACCGCTCAGAGTAGATCAGCTCATGAGATCTGATCCATTGGCAAGGAACTCGAACTCCTGAAGTGTGTCTTACCTGACAAGTTTGTGGCTGGATGTATTATTGCGAAATTACCTTCTTCATGGAGGAATTTCGAAACAGCACTCAAACACAAGAGACAAGAGTACTCTGTTGAGAGTCTGATTGGGTCTCTTGAAATTGAGGAGAAAGCTCGGGAAAAGGACACTGTGTCTAAGGGTGATGGAGGGCAGTCTAGTGCCAATGTGATACAGAAACCCTCAAGCAAGAACAAAGGGAAATTTGTCAAAGTCCAACAGACAACCAACTTCAAGAAGAAGAAGAAGAACAACAATCAGGATGATAGAACTTGCTTTGTGTGCGGTGAGCCTGGTCACATGGCCAAGAAGTGCCCACAACGCAAAGAAAAGAAGGCACCTGTAGGACAGACTTCTAAGTCTGTCAACGTGACCATTGGCAAGACTGGAGATGGGACTGGGTATGGTAATTTACCTACTGTTCTTTCAGTTAGTCAATCTACCAATTGGTGGATTGATACATGAGCTAATGTACATGTGTGTGCTGATATTTCGTTGTTTTCCTCTTATCAGGTCGCCCGGGATTCCTCCGTCCTAATGGGAATGGGTCACATGCTCTGTTCATGGTGTTGGTACGGTAGATCTGAAGTTTACTTCGGGAAAGATCGTGCAGCTGAAGAACGTGCAGCATGTCCCTTCTATAGACAAGAATCTCGTTAGTGGCTCCCGTTTATGTAGAGACGGGCTTAAGTTGGTATTTGAGTCTAATAAAGTAGTCGTGTCTAAACATGGATATTTTATTGGTAAAGGCTATGAGTGCGGAGGCTTGTTCCGTTTTTCCCTTTCAGATTTCTGCAATAAAACTATGAACCATATTTGTGGCAGTGTGGATGATGAGGCTAACGTTTGGCACTCACGTCTATGTCATATTAATTTTGGTTTAATGTCTCGGCTTTCCAGTATGAATTTAATTCCAAACGTTTCCATCACCAAAGGTTCTAAATGCCATAGCTGTGTGCAATCAAAGCAACCTCGTAAGCCTCACAAGGCTGCCGAGGAGAGAAATTTGGCACCACTAGAACTCATGCATTCAGATCTTTCAGAGATGAATGGCATGTTAACGAAGGGTGGAAAACGATATTTCATGACATTGATTGATGATGCAACTAGATTCTATTATGTGTATTTATTGAAAACGAAAGACGAGGCTTTAGACTATTTTAGAATCTATAAGGCAGAAGTTGAAAACCAGTTAAACAGAAAGATAAAAAGACTTAGGTCAGATCGTGGTGGAGAGTATTTCTCAAACGAATTTGACTTATTTTGTGAGGAACATGGCATTATACATGAGAGGACGCCTCCTTATTCCCCCGAGTCAAATGGGATTGCCGAAAGGAAAAACCGCACGTTGACTGACTTGGTGAATGCCATGTTAGACACTGCGGGTTTACCTAAGGCATGGTGGGGGGAGGCTTTGCTAACGTCTAATCATGTATTAAATAGAGTTCCTAACAGAAATAAGGACAAAACACCATACGAGGTATGGATTGGGAGAAAACCATCACTTTCTTACTTGCGTACATGGGGGTGCTTGGCGAAAGTCAATGTGCCAATAACTAAGAAACGCAAGCTTAGACCTAAGACTGTGGATTGTGTCTTTCTGGGATATGCTAATCATAGCATTGCCTATAGATTTTGATAGTTAAAGCGAGGTACGACATGCATGTTGGTACAATTATGGAGTCTCGAGATGCAACGTTCTTTGAGAATATCTTTCCAATGAATGATACACATAACACTACTAGCCAACCTTTCAAATAATTCCAGTTCAATCACACCACGAACCTCTTGAACATGCACATGAACTTGTCAATGAGGAGGATGACAGTGGAGCTCCTAGAAGGAGCAAGAGACAAAGGATAACCAAATCCTTTGGTGATGATTTCACTTTGTGTACCTTGTGGACGACACTCCCAAGTCTATTTTAGAAGCATATGCATCCCGATGCGGACTCTTTGGAAGGAGGTGTCAGTAGTGAAATAGATTCCATTATCGCTAATGCAACTGGGGAGTGAGATAGACCTTATGGGTGCAAACTGTAGGATGCAAGTGGGTGTTCAAAAGAAGCTTAGGCCCGATGGTACTATTGAAAAGTACAAGGCTCGGCTTGTTGTCAAGGGCTATACTCAGAAAGAAGGCGAAGATTTCTTTGACACTTACTCACCTGTTGCTAGACTGACCACAATTCGAGTACTACTTGCTTTGGCTGCCTCACATGGTCTTCTCGTTCATCAAATGGACGTTAAGACAGCTTTTCTTAACGGAGAGCTGGATGAGGAAATTTACATGGAACAGCCTGATGGATTTGTAGTAGAAGGTCAAGAAGGCAAGGTGTTAAAACTGTTGAAATCTTTGTATGGTCTAAAACAAGCCCCTAAGCAGTGGCATGAAAAGTTCGATAGAACACTGACATCTGCAGGCTTTGCTGTCAATGAGGCAGATAAATGTGTATACTATCGCTATGGTGGGGGTGAGGGAGTTATTCTCTGCTTGTATGTGGATGACATCCTGATTTTTGGGACAAACATCAATGTGATAAATGAGGTCAAATTATTCTTGTCTCAAAATTTTGATATGAAAGATCTAGGAGTGGCTGATGTTATTCTAAATATTAAATTGGTTAGAGGTGAGGATGGGATTACACTTTTGCAATCTCATTATGTGGAAAAGGTCTTGAGCCGTTTTGGTTTTTCTGATAGCAAGCCTTCTCCAACACCTTATGATCCTAGCGTGTTACTTCGTAAGAATAAGAAAATTGCTAGGAATCAGCTGGAATACTCTCAGATAATTGGCTCACTTATGTACCTAGCTAGTGCAACAAGGCCAGACATCTCCTTTGCTGTGAGCAAGTTGAGCCGGTTTACATCTAACCCAAGAGATGATCACTGGAAGGCGCTTGAGCGAGTGTTGCGCTATCTGAAAGGTACCTCGAACTTTGGACTTCACTATACTGGGTACCCGTCGGTGCTGGAGGGTTATAGTGATTCCAACTGGATCTCTGATGCTGATGAGATCAAAGCCACTAGTGGATATGTTTTCACTATTGGTGGTGGTGCTGTTTCATGGAGGTCTTGCAAACAGACCATTTTGACGAGGTCAACCATGGAAGCAGAACTTGCGGCACTAGACACTGCTATTGTTGAGGCAGAATGGCTACGGGATCTATTGATGGATCTACCTACGGTGGAAAAGCCAGTGCCAGCTATCCTTATGAACTGTGATAATCAAACCGTTATCGTTAAAGTGAACAGTTCTAAGGATAATATGAAATCGTCTAGACATGTCAAGAGACGATTGAAGTCTGTCAGGAAATTGAGAAACTCCGAGTTATAACCTTGGATTACATCCCAAGCAGATAAAAATCGCGCGATCCTTCACAAAGGGACTATCACGAAATGTGATAGATAGTGCATCGAAGGAGATGGGTATGAGACCCATGTGAGTTATCTATGGTAGTAACCCAACCTATGTGATCGGAGATCCCGTGAATTAGGATCAGGAAAAACAAGCCATTAGTTAAGCGGAGGAGAGTAATTTCAACCTCTCTATGTGAAGATGCAATACTCTCTAAAGCGCAAGGCGAGGTTGGTTAAGGCATTAATGTGTTCTATTGGCTTTGAAGCAAAGACGTTATCTGCGAACGTTCTTGAAAGAACACACCTATATGAGCCCCATCGTTAGTCGCAGATCTATGAAGATTTTGGGAAAATCTCCTACTAAGCTCATGAAGAGACCAAGGAGTATGACTTATACGCTCCAACCGAGGGGTAGCCTCATCGCGGCCTAGTATCGATTAAGTCTTTAAGTGAAGCTTGCTTGCACCAAACTTGCAATTCAAGGCATAGTCCATTGTTCAAGTTGTGAGTAAGTGTAGCTTGAGTTCTAGGTGGATGTTCAACCTTAATCGGTCTCCATCAAACAACGATATATAAACAGTACATTGGAATTCAGGCAAATCTCTGTGGGACTTTGAGATCTGGTGGGGGATTGTTGGATTATGTGGGCCAAGCCCATACAATAAGAATAATTCCTAAATTAAATCTCAAAGGCCCACTCATGCAAAGGAAGGTTGCATGTGAACTTTAGTACCATATTGCTAGTTCTAGGAGAGGAAGACCACCTTAAAAGGGATGGTGCACTCCTAGTCACTTGAGGCATGTGTAGGAGAGAACTAGAAGATCACACGCGGGTGCTCGCTCGCCTCGCCTCGCCGGGCCGGGCCGGGTGGCGCGGGCGCACGGCACCTGCGTGAATGGTCCGCCAAAATCGGCGTCAGGTGCTTGCGCAGACGCGGTTTCCTTTTGCGTTTTTATCTTTTGCTGTTTTGTGTGGCGGTGAATTCGGATCGGTTACGCGACTAATCCGTTTGATTCTGAGTTATGGAGAACGTGCAGACGTCTTGATCACACGTCCTGATTCTTCCATAAATACCGAATCGCCGCCTCCATACAGAATAAGCAAATCAATCTAGGGTTTTCGCCTCTTCCATTGTACTGCGCCGTCCGACGTAGTCTACTCTGTCCCGTCCGCCGGCGTGCACTGCCGTTCGGGAGAGCAAGTCTCCGGAACCGTCGCCGAGTTACGCACGGAGAGGCGAATAAGGTTTTTGGGAAGCGCTCTGCGCGACTGCTTGCTGTAGCTCTGGCTCGTCTTCCTCGACGTTCGGATTCGGCGAATCGTCATCGACTTCGTGTCATCCACACCGTGCCTGCAGTGTCAACATCGACAAACCGATCAGAACAGATTCATCGGTACGCAACAGTCATGTTCTCCGTATTAGATCTGTTCATGTTCAGTTTCCTAGTTGATATGTCTAGATCTGTTATACCTGTGATGATTCTGTTATTTTACGTGCATGATGTTATGATTAATTTATGGAATAAATTGAACCTACATGTGCTTATATATTTAACAGAGAATGCTCAACTTATAACAATGTTTGAGCACCAAACTGCTGGGGAATTTCGTGTCATGATGGGCACTGATGTTCGTATACACCGAGATCCTTTGGCAATGAGGATGCGGGAAGACCAGATCAAACAGAGTATTTCTTTTGCTCAAATTATAATTGTTTTGTCTTTCTGACATCTACAAAGCTGCTTTTGCTGAATAGTTATATGTAGTTCATCTTACATTAGCTTCTTTCTCTAATCCTCCCAAAGAGATGTTCTGTTATAGTATGTTGTATGATATAGTACTAGAAATCAAGTACATAATAAGATGTGAGCTAAGTATTGAAGAAATGGTGCCATATATTAGAGTATACTATATTTGTAATGTAGAAGCTGCTTGGTAATTTGTATAGGTTGCTTTTATCTACTGGATTTCTTGAACTCAATGAAAAAGACAAACTATTGTGCCCCTCCTGCTTATAGACAGGGGTGATCCAGGAAAAAGAACTCGTTGAGGTTGAACACAACATGGCTTATTATTTGTCTTCAGTTTTGTGTGCCATTCTTGTTATGTTTAAGAAAAATTGGACAGTTCATATTTTGCTACATCTAATATATAGGCATATGCTCCCAAAATGATCTATCAAAAACTAAAAAAACATTATTCCAACAAGCGTATCAGGTAAAGAAGCTACCTTGTTTCTCTGAAAAAGGGGAAATTAAGAACCTGACTTGTTTTAACTTATAACACTGTGCTAGTGTATATATCAACTTGGACTTAACCTTGTCATATTTAAATATGCAGTTTGGGGTGGCGATCCTGTTTACCCAACTGTGAACTATGTTCAGGATCCTGATGAAGTGATTGACTACCGGGGTCCAGAATTTCATGAGCCCACCCCTGAAGTTGTACCTTACTTGATGGAGGTATGGGATAACACTTCCACATAGCATTTCGCACTGTGCCAGCTAAGGTTTACTAGTTTCATGCTGTTGTATTGTTAATTTGTTATTGTTTTGGAAAGCCATAACACCATAAGTACGGCTTTTACTTTCAAGTGTTTTTAAATGAAAGAGTACAAAAAATGTCAATCGTGTGACATGCAGTGCTAATAGGAGTAATGAAATTTTAACTTGACATATTGTCATTTCCCCTTTTAGCATGGGATAATGATCACAAAGGAAGAGTTATATGCACGTTTGAATGAAGAGATGGAAGACATCAATCAAGACATTACGGTATGCCTTAAATTGTACTTATGATTTGGTTTTAACTGATCACAGGTATTGCAAACACCTCTTTTACTTATCCATGTTCTGCCATGCTGACAGTATATTCCCGAAGTCAAAAGATCCCATGGACACTGCTGTTGATATTAGAGAGCATTCTGTGAGTGCCCATTCTAAGTGCTTCTATTTTTCTTAAGTTTACCAAAACCTCTCAGGCCATGTATATCATACAAGAAAAGCAAAGAATATTTAATTTTGGTTTTGTTTGGTTCATAACTGCAAGAATAAAAACTGTGAATTATGGAAGGTGTGGTAATAGCTTATGCATTCAAAATGATACTCATTTCACTTGATGTTTTCTACTTTTCAAATAGTACAACGAAGATAGTGATGAGGAAGATGTTGACAAAGCTGCCGCACAGCCTGAGTCACCAGAGGTATCTTACTGTATTATTTACAGATGGGAACATAGGCATTCTGCAATTCTCAATGTAATATTGCAAGGTTGTTTTTTTTACTGGCAATGACAACAACCAAAGAATCTTTCAGTTTACATTTATGTTTATGGGAGGCTTAATCCTGTCTTACTCGTAATACTGGGGCACCAAAACAGTGGGTTGTTGATGAGATAACTATCAATACTTGCCCTATTCGAAGGCTGATCATTTCTTTGAAATCTTCTGTTTTACCAATAGGATAAGGAAGATGGTGGGGATGATGCTAAAGAAGTTGAAGGAAAAGTGAGTCATAATTGGAGTGTTCTAAAGACTACTGGACAGACTCAAAAGCCAAAGGTACCTTTTTTTTTGTAAGCATGTATTTTCTGATCGAAACTAATTCATGCAGCCTTTTGGCATTTAGAAACACTGTGAACCAATGACATTTTTGTTGGTCTTATTGGATGTCTTACCTGATTATGTGCATATGTACTAGTATTGTGTAAACTCATGGAGGTTTCTGACTATTTTATATGGTCATACACGTGCACATTATGTAACTGTAGCAACTTCTATTCCAAACACAAACCTGCATCTTTTTGTACACTATCATAATATATACATTTTTAGGGGGGCACAATAGATACATTGGTCACAAATGACAATGCTTGTTTCTTTATGTCTTTCCAAGAAAAGTTAAAGAAAGATCAAATGTCACTTAAAGAAGCTATTGATGATTTTGAGAACCTAACTGATTTTCTTATGAACTTTGAAGAAGATGAGTAATATTGTGGGCATTTCTTTTGCTATTCTGCGCAATACACATGGTGAGTAAGAGGTCAAGCATATCAAAGTACTCTTTATTATTCTTTTTTTGGGAGAATTTTGAGCTAAACAACTAGAGCTTCTTCTCTCTAGAAAATACACCCAACTCACTCGGTTGAGTTTCTAGGTTTAGTTGCTACAATGCAATACATATAGCATACTAGCAATATTGAATGGTACAATTATTCTTAGGAGGGCAAGCATCAATAAGTACAGTGATTGAAATAGTCCCTTAAGCCTTCCTATGATGCTTTCCAAGGCTTGAAGCTGCATCCTTAATATGCCTGAGGGATTCATGAATCTTTAGGCTATACATACATGCATTCATATGTTTCTTGGTCAATTGTCATGTGCAATACTTTATGTTTGTCCTACTTACTAAATTTTATGCATTATGTAGCTGAAAAACGTGCAACTTTTACAATAGTTGTAGAAATTGCTACACTTGAAAAATCATGTCAGCATAACCGTATTTCTTTTTTTGAATTTTTTTTATTGAACTTTGAACTTTTTTTTGTTGTATAGCCTCGTACCAGTGGTTCAGCTATTGGAGTAGAGAACCCGGATGATACATTGAATAGGATTGCTCTAGGAATGTTTGGAGGTTATGTTAATGCATCTGTTACTGTTGATGGGAACTACTCTTCTTCGTTGGATGATGATCTTACACTATTTTAATGTCAGCCATGGTCCAATTACACGTGGAAGCATACTTTTGTTGCAAGTGGTGCATGTTGCCTTCTTTTATGGAATGACTATCATGTAAGGGTTGCATTTTGATGTCTGTGAAACCTTGCTGGTCATTTGTACTTCAGTATGCATGTGTGTTGTGCACTTGTGGTGCAAGTGTGGGTGTTGTTTTTTGGACTTTCTAATAGTGTGATGTTTACGCTTGGATATGTTAGTGGAAATGTGCCTCAAATAGTGCTTGATGGTCTATTGAAAATACAACATATTGTTATGTTTACTCCTGTATAAACTTTGTTTTGAGTGATAATGTGAATTTAGTGTCTTTTGATTGTAAATGGGCATATAAATAAGTATTTGAATAATATATGTATATTTAGAAAAAAACAATAATTTCAGTACCCCTAGTGTTCATGCCAAACTATAGGGGATGAATTTCAAATTAGCAATAGGAAAATAATGTTTATATAAAAATATTCCCTAGGGTATACAAGAAATAACGTAGGGAATTTGTTAGATTCTTTTCCTAGGGTGGCAGAAAGGTAACGTAGGGAAATAGTCGTTCCACGTCATATGGCAATGCCATGTGGACGATATTTCCCTACAGTTTAAAATCCTAGGGAACGATTCTTTCCCTAGGTTTTCCTAAAAAAACCCGCAGGGAACGCACTACTACAGAAAACATTATCACAGGCGGTTCGGAACCTTCATCACAGGCGGTTGGCGCGATCGTGTTTTTATACGTCTGTGATAACTGGCGGTTATCATAGACGGTTAAAAAACCGTCTGTGATAAGTAACAACACAGACGGTTCTAATGAACAACCGTCTGTGATATCCATATATCACAGACGGCTATATTTACAATGCATGCGTAATATCAATATCACGAGCGGTTCACAATTCTAACTGTCGTGATATATGGATATCACGAGCGGTTCGAATATAGCCGTCGTGATATATGGATATCACAGACGGGTCATAATTAGAACCATCTGAAATATCCACATATCACAGACGGTGATAATTATGAACCGTTTGTGATATCCATATATCACAGACGGCGATTTTTACGAACCGTCTATGATATCCATCTATCATAGACGGCAATAGTTATGAACCGTCTATGATAGCTCTTTCAGCATAACTAATTTAATTTTGATTTTTGGCTAGCCTCAGGAATTGCTAGCCATGCCCTTTGAAAACAAGCAGGCAGAAAATAGATACATTACAGATGAATCAATCATTGACACTCAAAGTGATCATTTAACTCAAAATCAATTCGACACGAATATGTATCAAATATTGGCTAGCCTCAGGAGTTACAATTGAATTACAACTATTCAAAGTGAATTACATTAATGAATCATTCAAGGTCGTTCAGCGGTATTGGAGTAGTGAAACTCTCCGTTGGCACTAATGATATCCGTCATGATGAAGGTGCAGAGCTTCCCTCGAACATCCGAGATCTCTCTCTGAACAAGTGAATCTAAATCTATATTGAAGATCTGTAGCTAGCAACAGTGAAGTAGTAAGCATATATATGTAAATTTATAATTAGGAAATAATTATTGCGAGATTGACCAACCTCGGGATCCTCCAACTTAGCACTCATGAGAATCTGCATATGATGGCAAACGTAGAATGCACATTCTTCTTCTTTTTGTTGACGACACTGCAAAAATAGAATTACATATATAGGTATAGTCAGTTCGAGATGCATTATTACGAAGTATGATAGAATTATTGTGTTGTAGCACGTACCGGAAATCGCGTCCTGTGATTAAATGTGGCGTTCGTTCCCTTGTATAGCCCTCCCTCGGCAATATAGGAGATGAACGACCTACATATTTCCAAAAAGTTAACCTCGGCCATTTCAAACGAAGGAAGACTACAATAGAGTTATGTATGGAGGAAATAAGCACACCTGTCGAGTACTCCTCGCACAAGGGTGAAGTCGTGGCCTTTTTTCATTAGGGAATCAAGGTATAGTACCTGGTTCCTCTTTGGTATAATGACTAAAAGGACCCAGTGGTGCCTACTCATGTATGTCGCTTGAGTCATTAAACCTAAGTTCGTGCTGCGTATAAAGAACAAATGAAATTTGTATAGCAAGTAGTGAAGCACTTACTTCTGGTTGTAGGGCACCATTATGTAGTCCTTGTCGTTTTGAGCAAGCAATCATGTCGTTATGTATTTCGGCGTAGGATGCGTCGCCAAGATGGTTTGCTCGAGAGACCACGTGTGGGTCGAGAAACCCAGGTTCTTTCAATCACCGGGCATTTTTAATCATGTATCTATACATAAGCAATGAGTTGTTATATTCGGTATTACGTGAATGTAGAACTTGATTGTACACACTTACGATGTCGACATCGTAGAAGTGAGGCATCGAGGGCTTTGAGGTTGAATAGGTCGAATAAGTCGTCGAAGCCCACGGCGAAGAAGCCGACTCGTGGAGAAATAGTCCTCAGTGTATCGGCGATGATTCCATCAGCGCACCCTTTCTATTTGGTCTTGTGCAAGTACGGTATGCAAACTCGACAACCTAATCCAGCGTAGGCCATCTGCGGTGGTCGCCAACGGACTTCCAAAGAGTATTTCTTAGGGTTAGGAGGAAGCGCCTTAATGTTCTTCGATTTTGATTTGTCTGAGCGACTTGCCCACTACGCGTCCTCTGTGAGACGACTCGGAACCAAACGGCGGCACGCTTTTGTTCTTTCGGTGTCTTCTCCACGGAACCGATGAGGCGGGCTTCTCAGCGAAGGTTGAGGCGTAGTCATGGAGGGTCTGTTGGAGAGGCATGGTCGTGCCGAGATGGTTGGGGTAGAGTCATCGAGGTTGAGGCGCACCTGCAGGTCCAGGCGATGTTCTTCTTGGGTCTGTTGGAGAGGCATGGTCGTGTTGAGATGGTTGGGGTGGAGTCATCAAAGGTTGAGCGGCACTGCAGGTCTAGGCGATGTCCTTCTTGGGCCTTGGATAAAAGCGTACACGGCATCCCCTAGTGTTACGATGTCGTCGTTCGCGAATCTCGGTGAGACGGCCTTAAAATTGTCATGTACCAGTCCACGGACCCTGGCGTAACCCTATGCCACCTGGGCACCGTGCTGCACTATCCCTTCCATGCATGGATACGCCACCCCACACCCGACCTCAATAGACATCCCAACAATCCTCACTTGGGCGTGCGGTCGTCGGCTCCTATAAAACGATACGCAATTAGCTAAGGCGTCCTATAGGTCTATCTTTGGAGCATTCCAGAGATGTACATTACCTTGATGTCGTCGATAGGTAATTGGACGTCATCATGTTCATAATTTTGCGTGGACGCAACGCTACTCCGATGTTGAGGAGGGTGGCTCCCAAAACAACGAGGCGGCTTGCATCGGTTGAGGAGTAGAAGTTGATTCACTTGGTCCGCAATCTTGCTATCTTTTCTTCAAATTTTTCAGTAAGCACCTGTTCTCTTCCTTCAAATTTTGTAGTAAGCACATGTTCCAACTCTGTGTCGTACTCGGCCTTGGATCTCTTCCTGCTCCTATACGTGCAATAGTCGTCTGGGAATCCATCCCTCCAAGATACGTTAACCCCTTTGCCTCGTGTGCGACCCAGTACTCCTTGTTTCCCGTGAGCCATAGATAGATCCTTCTCACATCGCTGGAAGGAGCCTTGAACATGCGGAACTCAATTCTTGCTGCAAGAGGTCATCATGTTATTATAGACATTATGAAGTATGGACTTATTAACAACTAGGTAGTTCAAGACATATTTACCACACGGTTGGCCACATCCCGTCTGTAGGGTTTGTGAAAGAGATTTCGCTCAAGACGTGGTGATGCCCTCGCTCTTAACCAAGAGAGAGCGCTCGTCTGTGATCTCGACAAATGGCTTTGTTGCGTTCGTCCTCCGCCGCCCATTGCGCGGTTTTACCACGTACCAGCGTGCCGAGTTTGTGGGGTGAGTGTTCGATGTCCGGAGAGCCTTGTGCATCGCACTTTCTCAAGAAATTCGGCGTCGTCTTCATTTGCACAAAGGCGTCCCATATATCCCACGACAAGAATTTATACGCCGTGAAGGGCGTTCGACCGTGTTCACGTGCTGTGACAAGCACGCTCTTGAAGGTCCTCCACGCTTCCGATCGAGAGCAACGCGCTGCTGCGTTCCACGCGCCAAGTGCGTGGTCGGGAAAGTGAGCGATTTTAAAACTCGTCCCACAGTGGCGTCTCGAACATCCGACACACGGTGTCGGCTCGGTGTGGTGATGGGGACCCGTTCCCTTCAAGTATCCCACACGGTCCGGAATCTCACCGCGCTTTGGGGGACTCACGGGGATCCCATTGGCATTGACCTCCGTGACGGTCATTAGGCCCGGAGGAATTTTCGATGTTCTTACGCCATCTCGCGCACGTACCACTTTCTCGGAGATCGGGCGCATTCGGTGACATCGATGACGGCGAAAGCGGTGCGGACACCATGTCGCACTTGCTATCTATATATGCGAAGCAATATGCGTAAGCTCTAACCGACCGATTCAAGCGGATGTACTCAACTTAACCGAAAATGATGCACAAATGTAATATATAAAGAAGGATTGATGGTAGTTTGTGCTCTCAGAAGGAGAGTTGCGAAAGAACAAGTCTTTGTCATCTCAATCCTATTGTCTATACTCTTCATTAAATGAATATGATAGTGTAAATTCAAACTATGAGCTCTAAGCGATTACTTTGCTTAAGCGTCAAATGATCTCAAGCATTCAGAAAATGATCTTAACTATCACATTCAATCTCGGTATAAGACAAAAGTTCATCACGAGCATGTCAACAAAGCCCCAGTGATCAATTTCAGTTCACATATTATCAAAGTCACATCACAGACGGTTCGTCAATACAATAGAGCTCAAGAATGAACTAACAGTATATCAAATTGACAATAGCAATCAACCGTCTGTGATAACTAGCATTCAACCGAAAGTTAGAAATTAACAAGATATCAAATTGTGAGAGCAAGTAATACAATAGAGCTCAAGAATCAACTAACTATCACATTCAATCTCAGTATAAGACAAAGTTCATCACAGAGCATGTCAACAAAGCCCACTGATCAATTTGCAATATCTTTAGTACTCACAGAGAGGAATACTCACAGAGAGGATGCCGCACAACAACTCACGGTGCAAGGAGGAGGCCGGTGTAGGGGAGGAGGCCGACGCGGGGAGGAGGGAGGCGCGGGGAGGAGGCCGACACGGGAGGAGGACAGCGCGGGAGGAGGACGGCGCCGCGAGGAGGCCGGTGCAGGGAGGAGGCGGGCGGGGAGGAGGCGGCGCAGGGAGGAGGCCGGTGCAGAGGAGGAGGCCGACACGGGAGGAGGCCGCGTCGAAGCGGAGAGGCGGCGTCGATGAAGGGGCGCGGCGTCGGGTCTTACGGCCGGGAGGTGAGCAGGCGAACCCTAGAGGAGCCGAGAGAGCGTGAGAGCCTAAGGGCGCGGGAGAGGAAGTGACGAGTAAAGAGCAAAACCCTAGCGGTGCGCTTTTTATAAAAGGATATCACATACGGCTCTATTAAAGCACCGTCGTGATAAGATATCCTGAGCGGCTCTATTAAAGCACCGTGTGATAAGATATCCTGACGGTTCCATTAAATAACCGTCTTTGATATGGAGGATATCCTGACGGTTCTTTAATGGAACCGTCTATGATATTGAGGATATCCTGAGCGGTTCGTAAATAGAACCGCAAATGCGTGATGTGAGTATATCAAAGACGGTTCTCCTTACTAACAAATGCGTGATATGGAGGATATCACGACGGTTCCACATGGAGCCGTCGTATAAGATTCAACACGCAGCGGTTAGTCTTACTAACCGTCAGTGATATACTCATATCACGACGGTTGGGAATAAGAACCGTCTGCGTGATATGCCACCCTATAAATATAAAGACCCCATGCACCCCGCCTCTAGCGCCTCCGATCTCTTCTTTGGAATAGAGGGCTTGAGAAGCTTTGCTCTGTGTTGGCTGTAGGATGCTTGTTTATTTTGCTTGCCTTGTTCTTGGTTGTGGGTTGCCCTAGCAACTTATGGCTATTTGGCTTGCATGCTTGCTTTGTAAGGCTTGGCTTTGGTGGTAGCTCTCGGTTTTGGTGTTGTGAATGAGTGTTTTGTTTCGGCTGTGGGTGTTTTCTGAGTGGGATAAGCTTATGGGGGAGGTGCATTTCGACTGTGGCTCTTCTCTTGCCCTGTTCATTTAAGTCTCACATTGCACTGTGGCCTGAAGGAGAAGGACAGTGAGGAATCTCGCGGGATATTAGGAATTTTCGTCCTGAGCTCCGAGGGTAACGATCTTTAACTCTTTATATTTGCTCTAGGTTTATCTTTAATCAATTTTAGTGTATTTGGTAAATAGGAGGAGTAACGTATTTGCAGTTTATTAATATAATTTAACACTACTAATTGTTACGTGTGTAGCGTAGATGGACCGAAACTGGATGTACGGTGCGAACCGTGTGAGTGAAGAGTACATTAATGGCATGATACTTCAGCCATATCACAGACGGTTTGTAAATAGAACCGTCTGTGATGTGGACTATATCACAGATGGTTGAATATAGAACCGTCTGTAATAACTAGTATCACAGACGGCTCTATTAAAGAACCGTCTGTGATATTATGGTTACAGACGGTTCCACGATAGAACCGTCTGTGATATTTCCTACCTCTTCGTCTCCCGCGCGATATGTCTCTTCATCTCACCATCGCTACAGCTCCCGATGATTTGCGTCTCTTCGTCTCACGCTCTGAATTTATTCCTTATTTTATATAAAAGGATCATCCGCCATTGAAGATGATCATCCCACACACTTATAAGAAAACAGAAATGGCCGCCTCTTCCTTGTCGTCGGCATTGATAGCCTTCTGGCCGCCCGCATGCGAGCACCTCTCGTTGCGCGCTGAACCGTCTTCTGAGAAGAACACTGTTTCAACAGTGTCTTCACTCCTCTGCCAGCCGAGAATTTGCCGGAGCAGGTGACGGCCACCTTTCGTCGTCTAGACATCCTCCTCCACCGTGTCTTCCGGGTGATCTCCCACTTTCGGTGAGTTTATCGTGTCGTCGACGTGGTCCTCCAAAATGAGGTTGCACATCTCCAAGAGGCTTGCCGTGACTTGACCGCGTTATCGAGGCGACAAGCGGCCGAATCCATCGTGCCGAGACCCTTAAGCAAGGGAAAGAGGCTATGGGCTCAATACTTCTTGATTCTGAGACGATGGTCTTGAGGAGACACTTTCGAGCAGCGCGTCGTGGTGGGCGCATTCGGGCCGTTCATTGCGATCAGAAGCGTCCGATGCCGACGCCGCCGCCTATGAAGTATTGAAGGCGGAGATAGCAGCTTACCTCGTCACTAGAAAGACTTTATTTACAAATTTTGGTTTCTACCTTTTGAAGATCGTTATCTTTTCTTAATCTTTTGTTTAATTATATCGAGACGGTTTAATCTTTTGTTTAATTATGTCGGCGACGTGTGATCTTTTCTTAATCTTTTGTTTAATTATATGACAACGGTTTGTAAAAGAACCGCTCGTGATAAATCGATATCGCGCAGTTACGATCGACACAACCGTCGTGATACTACGACGGTTTGTAGAATTAATGCAGTGATACCACGACGGTTCTTATTAGGAACCATCGCGTGATAATTCGCGACGGTTCGTAATAATAACCGTCGTGTTGAGTAGCTATCACGCATGGTTCCAAAGGAACAAATCGTATAAGTTTAACACAGACGGCTCCTTTGGAACCGTCTGTGATGAGGCGTCCAATATGACCTGTTTTGTAGTAGTGACGTTTTCTTTCCCCACATTCTTTTCCCTAATAGTCGTTCCCTACGAATGCCACTAGGGAAACCAATTCCCTATAGTTTTTTGCATGTTCCCTAGTATATTACTCACTAGGGAAAATAGAGATTTCTAGTAGTGTAAGTAGATTGAAAAACATTATTTAAAAGATTAATACATAAGTAAACAAGTTATTTTGAAACAACTAGTGAACACCCTGTTCACTTTCCAACCAACAACCAGACCTAGCCAAATCGCTTCCCATCCAACCCAACATTCCAACATTTTATGAAAATCTACCCCTCGTGTGAAATCATCAGGCATTGTCCATAACCGAGGACACAGCTATTCGAATAGTTTTACACGCTGCAGAGGTTGCAGACTTGACCCACAAGAGAAATATTCCGAAACGCTGGAATCTATACGTGCGAAACGAGCCGAATAAATAAAATAATCCCAAATAAATTCCAAATAATTACCAAATAAGCACCAACATAAATATAATGAATTTAGATGAATTTAGAAATTTGAATCACTCAAATCGGAGTTCGAACGAAGAAGATATGGCATCCGGAAGTTTAAAAATCAAGAAAATGGATTTTCCTGATTTTTGGAATTAATTTCCTAATGGAAATCGGATTTATTGTGCCAGCTGACGTCAGCCCTGAGGTTTTGTTTTTGGTTGAATTATTGTTCAACTGAAAAAGAAAGGAAATGCCACATGGGCGCTGACTAGGGATGGCAATCGGGCGCGGCGGGCACGGGTAGTGCTCACCTATACCCATGCCCGCGACCCCAATTTTCCCCCACGGGCATGCCCGCGAAACATGACGGGCAAAAAACCTCGCCCATACCCGTCGCCCGCGGGCATGCTCGTTTACCCGCGAAACCAACCCCGGTGGGTACACATTGCCCGCGAGCATACTCATCATATAAACAATGCACACATTAAGTTCATCACAATTCACACATCAATAGTACATCACACATTCAACAAGATAGTCCTCTTGCACTTTACTTAGCAGAACATTTTGTGAATGTTCCATAATCTATAACAAATACCTAAAGCTGTTAGTATAGAACAAGATTCAGCTGCCCACATGTCAGTGTGGGGTTGGCGGGTAAACGGGCGTGGCGGGCACGGGTAGAGCTCACCCATGCCGCGCGTTTGCAGATGGGCGATATTGCCCCATTTCTATACCCATGGGAAGAAAGCCCCATACCCAACTCCATTAGGGTATTTACCGCGACGCGCGATGTAAGCGGCACAATTGCCATCCCTAGCGCTGACTGGAATGCCACGCCAGCGGAGGGCTGAGGTGGCGTGCACGTGGCGCTAGGTGGTAGCCACGTTAGCACCGAAGCGGCGACGCTCGGAGCCCAAGGGCTCGCCAGCGATTGGTGGAGCTCCAGTGGTCGGCGAGGTAACCCAGAGGGAGAGGGTGACACGATGAAGCTGGTGCTCACGGTCTCGAGGATGCGGCGGCATGGGAAGACCATCGGCGGTGAGGAAGAAGCGGCGACGGCGGTGGTTGAAGGTGGAGGTGATGCTCAATTGGGGCTCCGGCGAAGGGGAGGTGCGCACGGGGTGGCCCGTGCTCTTGCGATGCCAGAGGCGTGGCCGTTGGCGGCGGAGGAAGCTCAGCAGCGGCGCAAATGGCGGCGGCGACTCGCGGTGGTTGACGGCGAAGAACTCAAAATACGGCCGGAAGAGAGAGAGAGAGAGCGTGGGGGTGAGGGGAAAGTGCGAGGAGCTCAAGGCGCTCCTAGGGCTCTCCTTAAATGTAACAGCCCAAATTTGGGTTTGTGTTTCAAATGTAAGAAAATGTGTAAAATTTAAAACTTTTCTTGCATCTCGAAGTTTTTGAGCTTTCCTGTAATTCTTGTAAAGGAATTATGGGAAATCAAAAACCCAAACCCCCAAATTGACTAAAGTCATGACCCTTCTTTTCCAACCCTTGTCTAATCTGGTGATCATCCATTGAGAATTAATTTTCCTGGGTTCTAAGGTTGTTGTGTGACCCCTCTGAAAAATTTCATAATTTTTAGAAAGTATTTGAATATTTTAAGAGACAGTCAAACCAGTTTGACCCATGGTCAAACCCTATAACAAGCTTTGTTAAAATTCTGGAGAAAAATGTTGTGCATGAAAACCTCTGGAAATTTATACAAGGTTTATCGTAGAGTCAGCAACCTCCAGTTAAAATTTCAGAAATTTTGGAGTTGGTTTGCTACATCTAAAAATCCCTCAATTTTTTTAGCTCAAATGAAACCCTAAGTCAAACCTTTGGTTTGGGTTCGAGTCAGACTCGAGATCTAGGTTGAACCCAACCTCTTGGAGCACCTCGGGCTCAATCCTTTGAGTGCGATCGGCTTGGTAGTTAGATCTCAGATCTCATGAAGATCTTCAGGAGCTCCTCAAAGACCTCCTCCGTGGCTTTGTAAAAGACCTCCCACTCGCGCGACCACCCCGTGTCCGTTTTGCAAAGAACACCCTCCCAGACCTCCCCTTGGACCTCCCTTTGTATCCTTGCAAAGACCACCCTAGGTCGGGAGCAAAGACCTCCTCAAAGCCTTCCTCATAGGACCACCCTCCAGACCACCTCTGTTGCACCTTGGTGATCGTGGGCCGTCAATCATTTGATCTGTGCCTCAGACCTCCTTGTACGTAAGGACCTCCGATCACTTCTTAAAATCAGGGCCCTTCGATTCAAATCCAACCGTTAAGACCTCCCCAGCTCGAGCTCCACACTTAACTCAAACATTGTATTCCTTGACCAGTCCACTTTGAGCTCTTTCACTGATTGGTGGGACCTCCCCGAGCCTGGTCATCATCGTTTTCACGCGCATGCGTGTGTGCCAGAGCCATGGCAGTGTGGAGCAGTGCTTTGTCATTTCATGTCCTTGTCAACGGCTAGCTCTGCCAACCTTTAATGCATGTCAGTACCTTTGCCCTAAAAGTCCTCCTTCCACCTGCCTCCATCTTTTCAAGTGCACCCATGGCAGGAACTTTTGACTCGGGTAACCCTTGCTCTCTCAGCTTTAAAGGTTCCAGAGCTCCTTCCTTAGCTCTCTTTCAACAAAACCTTGCAACTCTAGCTTCTCTCTCTGTGTTCTTGCACTCACAACATCCGAAGACCTCCTAGCCACCATTGCCAGACCTTTGGAGCTCCTCAAGGCCATCAAGGCTCCAGTGGTTCACTTGGGATTCTTGTTATGTCAACTTGTTTATTTGGTCAGCTTGAGCGTTTCCCTAACTCATTTTGTTTGACTTCACAGAGGAGGTCAAAGTGGGAACTTGTTCTTTGAGGCCGGATCTGCCTTCTTCCTCATCTCCGGCAAGCTTTTTGGTCACCGGAGCTCCTCCTACTATCTCCTTGCTTTCTCCGACCTCAGGTAACCTCTTATTAGTCCCTAGAGGTGTGGGCACCAGCTTTTCGAAACAATGCGGAGCTCTTTGTTGTTTTTGTGTTTAGCCGTATCGGCCCTCCTCACCTCTCTCCGGCTCGTCGACGTTCTAGGCCACCGCCGCCGTCGTGAGTAGCCCTAGTAAGTGCACAACACTATTGTGCGCTCAGGGGTACTCTTGGTTCACACGGCGTGGTCCACATCACCAGCGATGAGCTTTTCTTTACACTCGGGTTTTTGTCATGCCTTACTCGGACAAACCCTGTAGCCTAATGATTAGCATTTATTTTGTCCTAAGTCCAATCATTAGCGTTAAATACAGTTCTTGTCGGCAAAACATGTGTGCTATTAAGGTCCAGATCTCTTAGGTTAAATCATGACCATTAAGAACCTCTTTAGGTTTAATCTGAACCGTTAGGACCACTATCTGAATTTTTGAAAAAACCTCCCTCAGTAGACCTCCACCCTTCGGACCTCCTAGTTTGGATCTCAACCGTTTAAGACCTCTTGGAGGTTAGATCATGACCGTAGCATCTCCCTCGCAAAACTTTAGTTTCCAGGACTTTAGTTTCTAGGATCTCCTTGGGTTTAATCTGAGCCGTTAGGATCACTCCTGCGCAAAAAGACCATCCCGCGGTCATTTTTGTAAAAATAACCTTCGGGACAACCCTTGGGGTCCTCTTTGCAAAAGACCAAGAAAGACCACCCCTTGGTCTTTTGCAAAAAAACCTCAGGACCTCCTCCTCGCGGAGATCTAAACCTTTAAGACCACCTCCGGGTAGATCTTGACCATTGAAAACCTCCCCATGGAGATCTGAGCCGTTCAAGACCTCCCCTTTGTTAGACGTCATCTTTAAGGACCTCCCTCGTGCAAATCTGGACCGTCCAGGACCTCCTCTGGTAAATCTTGGTCGTCCCAGACCTCCTCCGATTAAATCCTAACCTTTAGGACCTCCCCTCAGCTCTGGACCGTTAGATCTAGACCTAACGGGCTAGACCTCCTCGGCGCATTTAGAGTTCTAAACGTTCCGATCTTCTTTTGCCGTTCATCTCTAGATCTACGGCTCAGATCTGTTGAACATTCGGACATCCGAATGTGATCTTGATCTAAGCCGTTCCTTTTGAGATCCATGGCCTAGACTTGGTAAGGCATTCGGGAAGTCCGAATGTCTTATCTCTCGTGGGCCGTTGGATCTAAATCCATCGGTGGAGATCTAAGCAGTTAAGACCTCCTTCGGAAAATCTTAGCCGCCAGGACCTCTCCTCCCTCAGATCCCACCATCCAGACCTCCTCTCTTAGAGCTTACCCTCAGGACCTCTTGGTGGAGGTCTGGGCCACCAGATTTTGATCTGACAGTCAAGACCTCCCTTGTGCGTGCCGCGCTGGTGCACTGTGCTCCTGTGCTCTGGAGCCGTTGGATTCAATCTCGACGGTTCTAACCTCCCCGTTTTCCTTCAGATCTGTTGGACCACCCCCGAGAGGCTTTTTGATTTTCAAACTGATTATTGTGTTAACTTCAAAATTGCATATCTTATTCATTTTAGCTCCGTTTAGGGTGATTCAAATCGTGTTAGCTTTAGTTTAAAGTGAACTTTAATCTAAAAATATGTTTATGTTCTGTTCTATAGCAGAAAATGGTGTTGATTGTTTTAACTTGTTTCAACATTAAATATTGTCTAGAAATTCATTAAACTTGTAAAATACATAAGTTTTTCTCTAGGGTTCCAATCTGAGCAACATAAAATGTATTAGGTTCCTCTGTGATTATGCTTTAGTCTAGTATAGGGCCCTCTTTGTTTAGGCTTTTTGTCTGGCTTAAAAGCAAAAAAAACCAAAACGTAAACAAAGGGGTGGCTTTTTTGTCGGGCTTATAAAAAGCTTAAGCCAATTTAAGCCTAAAAGCCATAAGCCATGGGAGAGGTGTTTTTTTGGCTTTTGTGGAATGGAATAACTGTTTTCCACTAAAGTTCATTGAAATTACCCACAAAATGCCATTGCATATAAATACACAAATCGTTCCATTTTTTTTCATGTTCCACCTCCTCTTCGCCGATTCCCAAATCCTTCGGTTCCTCCACGCCACTGCGTCCAAGGTACACTACTATTGTATTATGCAGTGGGGTTTATTTTTCAAGATTATGCTTCCTTTCTAATCGGTTTTCAAATACTAAATACATGCATGCACGGACGAGCGATATCTTGCTATGAATAGGTTGTCTGTTATACTCTGGTTTTCTTAGATATACATCTCCGATGGCAAGATTTGCAATTTATTTGGATAGACTATGGCACACACACACACGTATGCTCGTACAAGCGAAATCTATTTTGTTTCATATGTACACTTTTATGTATCATCATATTTTCAAATCTCATGTAAAAATAAGTTTAAATATATGCTTAAAAAGGTTCTTTAAACCTTCAAAGGCATTTCAGACCTTTCATCCTTCACACACAACTCAATAATCCAACATCATATAAAAAGCCTGATTACCAAACAACAAAGCTTGGCTTAAAAGCTTAGAGGCTTATAAGCTGATTAAGACAAAAAGCTGGCTTTAAACTATAAGCCAAAAAGCCTAAGCCTAAACAAAGAGGCCTAGGTCTTGTGGATATTCTTAAATCTGAAAGATGTAACACAATAGTTTTACCACTTAGAAAAATCATAACAAATTCATTTTAACTCCAAATTGAGTAAACTCAGTTTTGCTGTTCTTAGAATGACATTATCTACCCACCATAAAAATTTTAGGTTCTAGGTCATTCTAGAAATTTATGCTATGAACAGTAACCAAAATTAATTTAATTGGAATTTCCGGGCTGAGAGAATTTGTTTAGGCCATAAATTTTTCATGCTTAGTCCAAATTTAATAATTCTTGTTCCTAAATTTGTCTAAAATCATACCCTTGCTTATGTGTAAATTTCATGAGATTTGGATAAATTTTGCTGTTGAGGTTTGTTTGGTGTTCTTCGTTCTTATTGGTTTTTCGCGTTTTTGCGATAGGTTCCGATGATTGTGTTGATTGCGTGAGTGATCCTCTGCAGCAAGAAAGTGATCTTCAGCAAGGCAAGCAGATGTAGCATCATTTGATCATATTTCTCCTATTACTTTTAAAGTCTAATATCTTGTTTGCAAAAACTAAGTATGCATGCTTCTTTGTGTCAAGATTAATTTTATCGATTAGAGGTAGTTACTCCTATTGCATTGTTGCCCTGAAATTATTCACCCCTGCCACTGCCATAGGTTATTATCCTCACTGGTGAATTAGAGCCCGGTGGATGATTTATGGTCTTTTTATTGTCTTTGCGATATGATGCTTAGTTACCGGTAGAATTGGGAGGTTATCGACTTAGTCGATAACCTTGATCACACAAACTTATTATGACTTTATGATTCAGCCTCTGTGCTATATTTATTTGTGAAAACCAAAAATGAAAGCAAAATGATTTCGACTTGGGCACAATGGTAAGATGGTGTGCTTTTGGGTGTGACTGCAATGGTGCCCGGGTCATTAAGGACCGAGTTACTTGTGCCACCGTACTGAGCATTTTGCGTGCTAACCACACTAGAGGTAAATGGGACCTCTCTTGACTTAGTACTTTGGTGTGTGTTAGCTACGAGTCGCAGGAGGGCGTGTGTGTGTTGTGTTGTGGAAAAATGAGGTGGTTCATGTGTTGGGAGCATTGTAGTTGTCCGAAAAGCTTTACCCTGAGTGGGTAGTTGTCTTTTCGGCTTTACAATGTAAGCGTATGTGTTCCTATCCATACGAGCAGATCGTAGTTGATTCACAATATTGGAAACGTCTTGTAGGACTTAGCTGTGTCGGCATACCTTTGAAGTGTGCTTCATCTAGTGGCAAAAAGGCGATCTGAAGTGTGGGTACATTGGTACACCCCTACAGGGTTAAAACTATTCGAATAGCCTCATCCTAGGTTATGGACACGCTCGGATATGCCCCGTGAGAACTAAAGTACAACCTTGTCTAGATAACACAATAGATCAATTGACGGGAATAGCTCATCAATTTTGGAGACACACAACAACTCTTAATTTTGTTTTTGTCCAGATCGTTATATCTAGTTGTTGGTTTAAACTTTGGTTATGTTAAATGGTTTTAGGTCTGGACAAGTTGTCGTAAGTGTGGGTGATGTTATGCACGAGTTTTGGGTATGTAGTGGTCTTGTCCGGACCCTTAAGGACCGAGCTTTGAACTTTCAGTCCAAGTAACAAGCGTGATATCACATGCGGTATATGGGTGTCGTCCGGTTAAGTAAGGAGAAGGTTTTATTGGGTTAGACCGCAGGTGGTGCATGGACATAGAGACCGTGAAATCCCTATGTTCCTTAGGAACCCAGTGTAATATATACTGTGAATAATGACCACGATTACCTATGTTGCTCACAACAACATACTAACTACCTTACACTGGCCCCCTCCAATGCAACGTGCGTGCCCGCTTAACATTTGCTATATGCTTATGTCTAAGTTGGGAGTTATCTCGTACGGGTGGTCTATCTCAATAGGATCTTCTTGCTGAAAATGATTGTATCTCGATTCTCCCCGGCCGGCGTACCAAAGGAATTGTGTCATTAACTAGAGGCATCAGGGGCTTACGGGCTAGTCAAGTCATGTGGGTAAAGTAGTACACCTCTGCAGAGTTTAATCTATTCGAATAGCCGTGTCCACGGTTATGGACAACACTTGGTTTTTGGATGAGTCATCGCATAGACTTTAAATTAAAAGTTGACATGGTTATAACTTGGTTCGGCATGAATGTGATGTTCATGTACTTTAGTTATCAAAGTGGGCAGCCACTTTAGTATTGCTTGATCTACATAACTATCTATGTCTTGTGAAATTATTTTCTTAAACAATGGTTTACAAAATGGCTTTTGCAAACTAGATGGTCTAGAGATATAAGATGTTGCATTTTCTGCAAAACTAAGCCACTAATGCTATCCTTTGGATAACCTCTAGCATAAATATTTTTAATTTGTGTAAGACTTGCGAGTACCTTGTACTCAGCCAATTTGTCTACTGGCTTTCAAGTGAGGAAGACTTAGAGCCCGACGTGCTCGTTAGCGCCGATTTAGGCGACGCTAACGAGTAGTGCTATCATTTAACTCCAAGTCGGTTGCCGATGGGTTATGGGCATACCTTTGCTGGACTTTTGGTTTATTTACTTGCTTCCGCTGCTACTTTATGATCTTATTTGAATTTGGCTAGTCGACCACTTGTAATAGTTATAGACTTGACTACTATTGATGTATGTCTTTTGAACTATGAATGTATGAATGTTGTATGGATGTGATCAATGTTGTATGTGAGTTTGGGTATGTTGGTCGCTGATCCTGGGAGCCATCATGACCTCATGCTCGCTGTTCATGAATTCCATTTTAACTCACTAAGTGTGGTCTTTGATTGTTTAGAGAACCGATCATCATGTAGTACTTGCAGAGGAGCAGTACGCATGATCACCGGGGCTCTAGTTTCAGTCAAGTTTTTCTCACTTAGATGGAGTTAACTTAGAATTAATTTACTTGAGGCCCAGAGTTATGTCCATAAGGCCTTGCCTAAACTAGGTCTTACGGATTTAACCCAGGGGTCCTCACACTTTAGCTCCTCATAAGAGTCTTTTAGAGAGAGATATTCTTTCTTTAAAATCTTAAATTTTCCCTTCCCTTTTTCAAGGTATTCATTTAATTCTTCAAGCATATCCATTAATTCATCATATGTAGGTTCACTATAATTAATGGATTTTACCTTATCTTCTTTTGCCATGAGGCATATAGGAGTGGAGAAGAGTGATGATTCTTCCTTGATGGCAATGCCAACAAGTCCCCTCTTCTTGGAGGACTCGTCATCATTAGAGTCAGAGTCGGAATAATCCTCATCGGAGTTCCATTCTCTAACACATGCTTCACCTTTGCCATCTTTGTGAATCTTATTGAAAAGCTTTTTCTTTCCATTAAATTACTTCTTCTCTGATGACTTGGTCTTGTCATCCTTCTTGGTTGGGCAATGAGAGGCAATGTGTCCCTTCTCATCGCACTCATACAACGAATATTGCTATAGCGCTTGTTGTCGTTGGAGAAATGCCTCTTTTTGTTCTTGTCAAAATTAGCACTTCGGTATGAGCGTCTTCTCATGAATTTCTTCATTCTTCTCACAAGGAGAGCGAACTCCTCTTTGGAGTCATTTTCTTAATCCTCCATTTCATCACTTGATTCTGTTTTTGCTTTGAAAGCGATAATCTTCTTCTTGGAGGAGGATGGCTCCAAAAGCCCCTCCTTATCCTTCTTGTACAACTCATTGGTTATGAGGTTGTCTATGAGGCCGGTTGGCGTTATCCTTGGTAGCTCGGATAAGTTAAGGAATAGAGTCACCAATGTCTCACATTTTTTCGGTAGAGCCATAAGCATTTTGAGCACAATATCAACATCGGTTAGATTAGTGCCTAGGCTCTTAATCTCATTTACAATGTTAATGAGTCTAGAATACATCTCGGTGATGTTTTCATGATGCAATATTGTAATTATCTTATATTTTATCCGAACCCTATACAATTTGGCTTCTTTAACTGTGAAAGTGTCCTCATGAATTTCTGAGAGCGTAGTGTAACACCCGAGCCCAACATGAGCCTACAATGCTACTATATAACATTGTATCCATTTAAAACAAAGACGTCTTACTAAATTTTGGCAGAACCTCCTCTGTATAGTAAACTATACCGGAGGTCCCAACAGTCATTTCTAACATACTTAATCAGTATAGCATACAGCATAATCAAAAGGCATCCGAAATTATGCTAATCATCACTTTATCATCCATAGCATGCTAAGCAACTAAAGTATAATCCGAAAAGCAACCATAATCCACTAATCAATTCTATTACAGTTTATTCCAAGCAAAGAAGAAATCATAAAAAATTTATTAAGCATTATAATCAACTACTAAAGAATCGTTCTATCAAATCGAATGTGAGTAGTTTGTGTCATTGTGCAACCACTCTAAGTTTTATTCATTCCCATGCATGACGTCCTTGTAAAGGGTACCTAAAAACACAACAATAACAAGATTGAGTCCAAAGACTCAGCAAGTACAAATAATGGTAACAATAGTATAAACAATTGTAATCATCAACATCCATCCACAATCTCTATTACAAACATGTCATATGCTCATGCTATGCAAGATGCTCAAATGCACTTTCTCTTTCTCTTTATCTTTTGAATTTTACCGGTAATGCAAAGTATACATCCGTCGATGCATACCCATGCATGTGCCATCCTGCACAGGGACCATTGCCCATACTCCACCAGTATGGTGAACTGAGCCCACACTCCACTAGTGTGGGGACTATAAGCCTGTCATATTTGTCGGGACCCAAAAATGCAATTCTGGACCATCTATGTATACTGCACTAGTCCAGTATCACGCTAGTGCACACAGTAGCAACATCGATGAAATATCATTTTCATATACAAAGATGACTAATAAATAGGCAATAACAATAAATATCAGAGTAAAGACCTTAAGGTCAAAGCTTACAATTAATGCCTCAGAAGGCGAATAGCTCAATGAAGCTACAGCGGAACGAAATGGAATAACTTCAGTGAAGCCCATCCATATGCCCATAGGCAATCGGCTGGGGTGCGCGACCTAGTTCTCCTTGATCCTTGAAGTAGACCTAGTTGACTAACGATTCCTCCACTTCTGTAGATTTGGGCACAAGTTTTACAACAAGTGTGAGTACACAACCGTACTCGCAAGTCATACCACAAAATGCAATTTATAGATGATGGCTTATTCCAAAGGAAATGACTTCTGTGGTTATTTTGCAGAAATGCAACATTTGCAATTGAATACAAATAATAGATTGAAAGTATAATTCAAAACAAACAGACAATATTAATTTAACAGTTGTTTTCACAAAGACACATAGCCTAATCAAATTCTTTCACACAGCCATATGACTTAAATCACACAGCTATCCCTTCCCAAAGGTTTTATGAAAATCTACCCCTCGTGTGAAATCCCCGAGCATGTCCATGACCGCGGACGCGGCTATTCGAATAGATTGTTTAACACTCTGCAAAGGTTGTACACTTTACCCACACAATGCAATCAACTAGATCAGAGCTGATCACAACAAAACCTTTTAGAAACTTCATCTCAACATTGACACTCCTGATGTGCTTACAAACCGCTATGCCAACCTAAACGAAGTGCTTTGGCATAACACACATCGTTGGACAGGGTCACGGCGAACCGCCCCGTGATGCGACTACCTTGTAGTACACACCTCCACCCATAGCCTAACCTACAACCTGAGTAGTCAATGCCAAGAATCCATAACCTACTAAGTTAGGCCCGTCCCATACCAGGCATGTGGTCGTACAGTAAGGCTCAGTTCAATGGCGCACAAAGTTAAGTCCTTAATCGACCAAGGCAAGATTTCCATTTTCTAACTATGCCACAAAGATTATCATTCCCATTCACAAAGTCCACCATATCACGCAGTATCCACCACTTGCCTCAGTCTAAATCCTTTCCCACCCTGTTGGTTTAGTGCAACACATGCTATCACAAAGTAATAACACATAGCGCACACAGTTTTATCACAAAGTTCCATAATCACTTAGTCAAATTTATAATTGCAACTCAAATGATAAGTGAGACTCGTAGCATGGCTAAGCAATCTACTCATATCTAACCAACCCGTGTTGGTATAGCCATAGCACCAACTAAATATGAACCAATCTAGGGCGATAAAAGATTATGACATACAATAGACAAAGTGGATATAACAAATTGGATTAATAGCTAAACCCAAAAGCATTTAAATAATTACTTAAAGTAAATGCAATAATTTGAATCAAAGTAATTTTGAAAACTGGGTTCAATATGATCAAAGGTATAACATGCCTTGCTATAGTAATGATGATCTTAATTTATCTTTGATCTTCTACTTCCTTGATCTTCAGCTCCGTCAGACGATTCCGGGACTTCGGCGTCTAACGAGAAACAAAACGCAAAACAAACTACATTCAAAAAGACAAATAAAATAAACTCCAAACTGAAATTGAATAGTACTGGAAGATATATTATGAATTTAGGAACTTGAATGGGTTCAATCGGAGTTCGGATTCAAAAGATATGACTCTAGGAAGAATTACATGAAATGATGAAAAGGCTATACGGAATATTATCAGAATATTCTATTCCGAAAATATTAGAAAAAGAATGAGTGTATGATAGGTGGGACCGACTTGTATTTATGGATTTCTAGAATTAAAAAAATTCCAGAAATAAGGTAGAGAGAGTGACAAGTGGGACCAATGAGATAAATGACTTCTCAAGAATTAAATTATTTCCCAAAAATAGGATTAGGGTTTGACATGTGGGTGTGAGACCCCGATTTATTTAGCTTGTAATACTTAGCCTTCCATTGGCTCTAGCATCACAAACAAAATACACTGTGTCTCGATGGACATGTGCTTCTTAGAATTGCAACACATATACATCTTTACAAAATCATGTATCAATTCCATACATCACAATATAATAAGTCTAGCAAAAGACGTACATAATATAGAGTTAATACAAAAGAGGGACCGACCGGCCAAATGTCATACACAACCAAGTAAACAGCGGAAGCAAAAGTGCCATAAGATGGCGATAAACAAAAGCCAATTAGTGTGCCTTAACCCACAAGGCAACCAACCGAACCGCCAAGCTAGTCGTCCCAAACACTGCCACAGCACAACTCACAAAAGTGAGGCCCTTGGGGCTCACCGTCTTCCTCTGCACACAACAAGCAATGCAGGTGAGTACATCAATGTACTCGCAAGACTTACGAGTAACAAGCCTATACATAGCTACATGTGAGCTGAAATCAAAGGAAATGGTTATATAGTTAATTGGACGCATAAAGCAATTTTCATAATTGCCAAGTTCATTGCCAAGTGCGACGTGTGCTGTCGTGTCGTTTTCAATTAACAGCTAAACTTTGAGGAATTTTAAATGTAGCAAAATAACCCCAAAAATTATAAAATTTTTACAAGAGCTTGCTAACTTAGGGATTGACCTTGTATAAAATTTTGAGCGGTTTTCAGCCGTGAATTTCCCTCCAAAAATTTAGCAAGGTACTGGACTAGGGTTTGACCAAGGTCAAACAGGTTTGACTGGCCTCTTAAAATTATCAAACAATTTCTAAAAATTGTGAAACTTTTCAGAGGGGTCACACACCATCCCTAGAACTTGGGAAAAATATTTTCAAAGAATGATAAAAGATTTGACAAGAATATTTTGAAGGGTCAAGATTTGGATCAAATGACTTGTAACTATGTATTTCCATATTCCTTTTACAAGAATTGTTTGGAACAAATAGGAAATACAAGATGTAAGAAAAGTTTTTAATTTCTACATATTTTCTTACATTTGAAACACAAGTCTAAACTTGGGATGTTACAAATCTCCCCCCCCCCCTTACAAGAATCTCGTCCCGAGATTCCGTTTACTCGGAGAAGAAAGACGGGTAGTCCGCACACAGACGATCTTCCCGCTCCCAAGTTGCCTCATCCTCGAAATGATTCAACCACTGAACGTAAGAACTTGATGACACGGTTCCTTGTCTTTCGTTCAAATTCTTCAAGAATACGAACAGGATGCTCGCGGTAGGTCAAATCTTCCTGCACATCGAGATTTTCCAACAGAGTTTCCTCGGCTGGAACACGGTGGCACTTCTTCAAGTGGGACACATGGAACACATCATGCAGCCCCTCAAGTGTAGCTGGCAACTCTAATCTGTATGAAACAGCTCCCACTCTCTCGATGATGCGATAAGGCCCAACATATCTAGGAGCCAACTTGCCCTTGATGCCGAAACGCTAATGGCCCTTCAAAGGTGAGACTTTGAGGTAAACAAAGTCATTGGGCTGAAAGCTCAACTCACGGCGACGACGATCCGCATAGCTCTTTTGCCTGGACTAGGCCATGCGCAAATGCTCGCGAATCAGCTGAACCTGACTCTCGGCCTCATTGATCAAACCTGGGCCAAAAAACTGCCTCTCACCTGTCTCTGACCAGTTCAATGGGGTTCTGCGCCTTCTCCCATACAAGGCCTCAAACGGTGCCATGCCGAGACTAGCCTGAAAACTGTTGTTGTAAGAGAATTCAGCAAACGACAGGCACGTCTCCCAATTCTTCCCATAGAAAAGAACACAAGCACGGAGCATATCTTCCAACACTTAGTTGACTCTCTCCGTCTGACCATCGGTTTGGGGGTGATAGGCTGAGCTGAAAGAAAGACGAGTCCCCATAGCCTCTTGCAAACTGTGCCAAAACCGAGAGGTGAAGAGAGAACCACGATCTGACACAATCGTTCGTGGCACACCATGAAAGATCACAATGCGAGATATGTAGAGGTTCGTCAATTGGCTTACATCAATCTTAGCCCACACTGGACGAAAATGGGTCACCTTGGTCAACCGATCAATGATAACCCATAAGGCATCCTTCCCTGAAGAAGTATGGGGCAACCCGGTGATGAAATCCATGCCGACGGAATCCCACTTCCACTCAGGCACTGGCAAAGGCTGAAGAAGGCCTACTGGACGCTGATGCTCAGCCTTTACACGACAGCACACATCATTCGGGTCCACCAGAATCTCTGACGAAGATCTTGGTACATTTTTGTGGCCCCGGGATGAATAGACAAGGGGGAATCATGGGCCTCGCGGAGAATCAAATCCCGCAATTCCATGACCTTAGGAACCACAAGGCGTTGTCCAAATCACACAACACCATGCTCATCTTCTGATAAGCACTTGGTTGTCCCATTTTTGATGTTCTGCTTGATTTGACTCACACCAACATCTGATTGTTGTACAGCCTTGATTTGATCCACCAAGGTTGGTTGCACAACCAAGGTAGCAAGAGAACCGTGCTCAATCAAACCCAAATTGAGCCGCTGAAATTCTTCAAGGAGGGCAGGCTGCTGCTCTTGGAGCATCAAAACATTACAATACACCTTTCGACTAAGTGCATCGGCAACAACATTGGCCTTGCCCGGATGATACTAAATGTCTATGTCATAATCTTTGATCAATTCCAACCATCTTCTTTGCCTGAGGTTCAGATCTGGCTGGGTGAATAAATACTTTAAGCTCTTGTGATCATAATACACCTCACAGCGGTTACCGGTCAAGTAATGCTGCCAAATCTTGAGAGCATGAACCACAGTAGCTAACTCCAAATCATGGGTAGGATAGTTGAGCTCATGTGGCCTCAACTGCCTTGATGCATAGGCCACTACCTTGCCTTCCTGCATAAGAACACAACCAAGCCCCTGACGTGACGTATCACAAAAGATATCAAAGCTCTTGTGGATATCAGGAAGAACAAGCACTAGGGCTGAAGTCAATCGCTTCTTGAGTTCCTGAAAACTCCCATCACAAGCAGAGGACCACACAAATTTCTTGTCCTTCTTGAGCAACTCAGTCATCGACTTCGCGATTTTGGAGAAGTTCTCGAAAAAGCGACGGTAGTAACCCGCCAAACCAAGAAAACTCCGCATATCGGTGACTAACTTGGGTTGACCCCAAGATAGCACATCACTGACCTTGCTAGGGTCCACAGCGACACCTCCTGCTGAAAGAACATGGCCCAGAAATGCCACTTCCTTCAACCAGAACTCGCACTTGCTGAACTTCGCATACAGCTGGTGCTCACGCAGCTTCCCCAACACAATCTTCAGGTGCTCAGCATGATCTTCTTCACTCTTGGAGTAGATAAGAATGTCATCAATAAATACCACCATAAACTTATCAAAATACTCCATGAATACTGAGTTCATAAGATTCATGAATAAAGCAGGAGCATTGGTTAAGCCAAAAGACATGACGGTGTACTCATAAAGACCATAACGAGTAGTGAAAGCCGTCTTCGGAATATCCTTCGCCCTGATCCTGACTTGATGATACCCTAACCTCAAGTCAATCTTGGAGAATACACGGGCTCCAGTCAACTGGTCAAAGAGATCATCAATGCGAGGCAAATGATATTTATTCTTTACCGTCACCACATTAAGCGGACGGTAATCAACACACATACGCAAGGTCTTGTCCTTCTTCTTCACAAAGATCACAGGACAACCCCAATGAGATGAGCTAGGACGGATAAAACCCTTCGCTTGAAGCTCACCTAGTTGCTTCTTCAACTCCTCCAACTCATTAGGAGGCATCTGATACGGCGCCTTTGAAATTGGAGCAGTACCGGGCAGCAACTCAATGACGAACTCCAGGTCTCGAACTGGAGGCATCCCAGGCAAATCTTCAGGAAAAACGTCCACAAAGTCATATACTATGGGAACATCCTAAATCTCCAAAGCTGGCTTTTTTTTCAAGTGCACAAAGATGTGGCCCTTGCAGCTGCGGCAAAAATCCAACCTGTTCGCTTGAGGGTGGTGAGGTAGACAATCTTCCTAGCACAATCGATTTGCCTCAAGTGTTGGGACAACCAATTCATGCCAAGAATCACATCCAAGCTCACTGAGTTGAGTAGGATAAGGTTCGCCACGAATCCCACTCCTTCGACTTCAATAGGAACATCCCAGCATTCTTGATCAGCTCTCATTTCCGAACCCGGAGAGCGAATAAGCAAAGGTACCACCAAAGGAGTGAAGTGAAGATCACTAGCAGCAGCAAAAGATCTCGAAAGAAAAGAATGTGAAGCTCCTGAATCAAATAATACTACAGCAGGGCGAGAATTGATAAGAAGCGTACCCAACACAATGTCGGATGCCTCCTGTGCCTCCTCAGCCGAGATATGGTTGACTCGACAACTTCCCACACCCTAGGTCTTCTGGACTTCCTTCTGGTCAGGTGGGTGACCACTCCCTTGCCCGCGTCCTCCATTAGGACGAGGGGCCGCTCCAGTCCTCTTAGGGAAACTATTAGCATAGTGGTCCTTCTAGTTGCAGGAGAAGCAGGTGACCTCGGCAGCAGGATTGCGAAGGCCACCCTGCTGCTGGGCCGCAGGTGCACGTGACTGAATCACAGCCTGCGGGGGACGGGGAGCTAGCGCCGACGGCCTCGGCGGTGGTGAAGCAAGAGAACGGGCCCCTGGTGTAGGCCCAACACGGGGACGGGAGAGGCTAGCCTATGCAGACCGCTGGGCCTCCCACTTGCGCTTGCGGGACTCGCCCAGCGCCTTCGCCTTGTGCTCGGCGACGATGGCCTTGTCCACCAAGGTCTGGAAGTCAACAAAGTCCACAATAGAGAGTTTGTCCTGCAGCTCCTCAGACAAGCCCTCCATAAACTTCTCCTGCTTGGCCTCATCAGTGGCCACCTCAGCAGGAGCATACCTCGCCAAATGGTTGAACTCATGGAGGTACTCAGTCACATATTTGCGCCCCTGTTTGAGCGCAAGGAACTCCTTCTTCTTCAGCTTCATAAGGCCGGCGGGGACGTGGGCCCATCGGAAGGCAGTGTGAAACTCCTCCCAAGTGCCCACATGGCCAGCAGGCTGCATGGCGAGGAAGTTCTCCCACCATGAGAGTGTTGCACCCTCAAGCTGGTGGGATGCAAAAAGTGCCTTCTCCTGCTCCTCGCACTGAGCGATGTTGAGCTTTCGCTCAACCAGACGTAGCCAATCATCCGCGTCAAGAGGGTCCTCGGACCGGGAGAAGGTGGGTGGCTGCGTACGGAGGAACTCCGAAAGTCCCCCACGAGACTGATGTCCACCACCTCCAGATCCCGAGGCACCAGAGGGAGTGGAGGTGTTCCTCGCGATAACCTCCAGGATCCGCGTCTGATCCATACGGTTCCGCTCGATTTGAGCAAGAACCTCAACCATGGTCGGAGGAGGGGAAGCTCCTCATCTGGACCAGCCGGCTGACTGCCACGAGTCCTTCCAGCCATCCTGTTTCAATAAGATAAGTTAGACCAGGCCCAAGAGCAAGAAATCAATAACTTACTTAAAACAGCCCAAAAACAACCACAAAATGAGTACAAGACCTTTAGTCACAAAATCAACTTCCCAGAATGATCAACCCGTATTGAAAGAACGAGCCATCGCTGAGGAAGGTAAAATTTCAGAAATCAACCCTTGGTTCAACACAGCTAAAAGCAAGGCAAAACCACCTAAAGAAGGGTTAGACACTTAGCTAACTCATATTACATCTTACCCTTTTATTCCCACAAGTTTTAGTTGGATCAACCTCTCATTTTCAGTTCTACACACTAACTACTAGCTAGCTGTCCAGATTTTCTTCTTCGCTCCTGGCCGAAATCTCCTGCTCCATAAGCTCCTAAGCTTTACCCCAAAACAGCCAACACTTCAATTTAAACTCTCATGGTTCTCCCAAAACCAATTTAACCGATAACCACTATCTTTTGACAAAAGATGAGAGGAGAAAAATAAGCATTTCAAAACTTAACAAGACAAGGTAAGGTGAGCAAGCTAAGATAGATATGGAGTAAAATCTGAAACTCTACTTAAGATTTTCATAAATCATTCGACATTTAGAAACCAAGTTTTCAAAATATCCTAAGGCCGACCAAGCTAGGGGTTTCTACGGTCAGCATGGCTCTGATACCAACTTTGTGAGACCCCGACTTATTTAGCTTGTAATACTTAGCCTTCCATTGGCTCTAGCATCACAAACAAAATACACCGTGTCTCGATGGACATGTGCTAGAATTATAGCACATATACATCTTTACAAAATCATGCATCAATTCCATACATCACAATATAACAAGTTTAGCAAAAGACGTACATAATATAGAGTTATTACAAAAGAGGGGCCGACCGGCCAAATGTCATGCACAACCAAGTAAACAGCGGAAGCAAAAGTGCCATAAGATGGCGATAAACAAAAGCCAATTAGTGTGCCTTAATCCACAAGGCAACCAACCAGACCGCAAAGCTAGTCGTCCCAAACACTGCCACAACACAACTCACAAAAGTGAGGCCCTTGGGGCTCATCCTCTTCCTCTGCACACAACAAGCAATGCAGGTGAGTACATCAATGTACTCGCAAGACTTACGAGTAACAAGCCTATACATAGCTACATGTGAGTTGAAATCAAAGGAAATGGTTATATGGCTAATTGGACACACAAAGCAATTTTCATTTGCAATAATCTAATAGGTTGGAGACAATTTGTAAAATCTGTTTTCAAGCATTGAAATAACAGCGAGTAACAATAAATAACAAGTAACCACCTAGAGGTGACTAACCCAATAGCCACCACAACATAGCACGAATCCCCGATTCGTACCACCCATCAAGTTTTAATTAAAAAGGTTGTAGTCTAGTTCTCACGGGGCGTATCCGAGCGTGTCCATAACCTAGGACGAGGCTATTCGAATAGTTTTAACCCTGCATGGCTGTACCAATGTACTCATACTTCAGACCGCCTTTTTGCCAAGCTATTAAGCACACTTCCTTTGGTATGCCGGCACGGCTAAGTCCTACGAGACGTTTCCAATATTGTGTATCAACTACGAGCCGCTCGTATGGACCGCAGCCCACACGCTTACATTGTAAAGCCGAAAAGACAACTACCCACACAGGGTAAAGCTTTTCGAACAACTACAATGCTCCCAACACATGAATCACCATATTTTACCACAACACAACACACACACGCCCTCCTACGACTCGTAGCTAACACACGCCAAAGTACTAAGTCAAGAGAGGTCTCATTTCCCTCTAGTGTGGTTAGCACGCAAAATGCTCAGTACGGTGGTGCAAGTAACTCGGTCCTTGTTGACTCGAGCACCATTCCAGTCACACCCAAAAGCACACCAACATACCATTGTGCCCAAGTCCAAATTATTTTGTTTTCAGTTTTTAGTTTTCACAAGTAAACATAGCACAAAGGCTGCAACATAAAGATCATAATAAGTTTTGTGTGATCAAGGTTATCGACAAGTCGATAACCGCCTATTTCTACCGGTTGCTAAGCATGGCTAAGCAACATACTCGAAAACTACTAAGTGACAAGGGCTCATCCAACGAACCCAAAATCACAGCAAGTATTCCTAGGCTCAGTAGTAGAGGATAAACATTTATCTACAGATTATGCATCTAATAGGTCAACTAATCGACAATAGTTTAAAACAAGATAGCAATGCATACGTAAAATTTGCAAACAACATATTAGAATTTGAAAATAGTAGGAGCAACATGATCAAATGATGCTACATCTGCTTGCCTTGCTGGAGGTCTTGTTGCTGCAGAGGAGAACTCTCAGGTTCAAAAGATTCTTTGCAACCGAACTTAAGAACGCGAAAAACCCGATAAGAACGAAAAACACCAAACAAACCTCAACAACAAAAATCATCCAAATCTCATGAAATATACACAACAACAAGGGTATGATTTTAGACAAATTTAGGAACAAGAATTATTCAATTTGGACTAAGCATGCAAAAGTTATAGCTAAAACAAATTCTCTCAGCTTGGAAATTTAAACTAAATTAATTACTGGTACTGTTCATGGCATAAATTTCTAGAATGATCTAGAACCTAAAATTTTTATGGTAGGTGGATCATGGCATTCTAAGAACAGCAAAACTGGGTTTACTTCATTTGGAGTTAGATTGAATTACTTATGATTTTCCTAAGTTGTGTAACTAGCACATTTCATTTTTCAGAGGCAAATAAATGAACAAAACCTATCCTATATTGAAGTGCATTCTCAGAGGAATTTACCAACTTTTAGTTTGCTCATTTTGGAGTTACAGGGAATTACTTGTGTCTTTTACAAATTTTAACTGAATTTCTAGACAATATTTATACCTAATCAAGTTAATTCACCCTATATAATTTTTCTGTACGAATCGGTGCCTACACATATTTTTGGATTAAAGTTTAGTTAAACAGAATTTTAACAGAATTGGAATCAACCGAAAAGGAATTAAAATGAATTAGTTATGAATTCTCAAAGTTTAAATCCAATTTTCAGTTTACAAATAAAAGGTTTCGGGGTTTACTGATGACCAAACCAAAAAAGGGAAAACCTGGGCCGTTGATCTTGAATTCAACAGCCCAAACGCGGGGGGCCGAACGGAACGCATAGCATCGCACGCAACCCCGCTGTTGGATTAAGATCCAACGGTCCACGTCGATCGAGGCATTCGGAGGGGTCCGAACGTCCCAATCAACCACGACCGTAGATCTAAAGATGGAGGGCCTACAGGGCTTGGGACGATAGGAGGTGTCCGAATGTCCCACGAGATCGGAGCCATAGATCTCAAGATGGACGGTGCACAACCAACTAAGTGTATCGCACACTCCAGAGAGCTACTTAGGATGCGGGGCCACTTGCCAGTGACACGTGGGTCACACGCGAGGGTTTACGCGCACAAAGGGGGTTTATTAAGGTGTGGGCCCACAGGTCAGTGATACAGAGGGCTATTAGGATAGTCATTAAACGCTAAACCTAAAGATTAACAATGATTAGCATTAATGATGTCCGAAGGGTATCGCACAGTGCCAGGGGTGCTTAAGTGGCTGGGCCCATATGGCAGTGACACATTCAGCTTTTTAGGACATCAATTAATTACTAACAATGATTAGTAATTAATAATCCCAAACTTTGTCCTAAAGACCCCGCTACTGTGGTTTAGGCCTACGGGCCCACATGGCAGTGAATCCTAAAGTCATTTTAAGACAACCATTAACTGCTAAACAATGATTAACAATGATTAACATTAATGACCGAATCTGTGTCCTAAATGACAACAACAGAGAGAGAGGCTCGCCCGACAAAAACTAAGTGCGGGCAAAAGCTCGTCGTTGGCGGCTTCGGCCACCGCGACGGCAACTAAAAGCAAAAATGGATGCGCAATAACCTTGCGCACCTCACGGAGGTGACTCTCGGCGGCGGCCTAAACGCCATGGCCGAAAATCAATGATGGTGACCAAAGCAGTGGAAGCGAAAATGACTAAAAAGCTCCGCATTGTCCAAAGAAGCATGTGCCACAGCGTCTAAGGACTAATAAGAAGCTACCTTAGCCAAGAAAAGCTTCAAAAATGGCCAGAGAAGCTTTGACCACGGACGAGCTCACCGGAGTTGAAGAAGATGAAGTGGAAATAATGGCCTGAGCAAAAATGAACACCACTGGGTGGTCAAAATAGCTGCATTAAAGCTCACAGAAGGTCCATGAGCAATTAATTGCCAAATGAAACCAATTACCGGAGTTGAAGAAGAAAGGGGTGATTTCGGCCTAAAATATCAAACTTAAAATTGAGTGATTCCTCTGAATGAAACCCAAAATTAAGTTAGGGGAAATGATTATGAGGTTAAGGAGCTCAAAAGGGTACAAGAAGAATTGAAAAAGAACCACTGGAGCGCCGGAGTCACCAACGGAGCTCCACGGCCTCTAATGGCGATTTTAGAATTTCAGAGGTTTTGAGCTCTAAGAACAAAGAAAGAGCTAGGGGTGGTGTAAAGGAACTCAATGAAGGAACTAAGGGGGCTATTTATAGATGGAAAACTAGGGTTTGGGCAAAGACAATAGCTCAAGGGTGAGCTCGGTTCATGGTGCGGCCATGGACCAAAAAGTGACGGGAGCATCTGAGAAAGGGGACTTTGAGTGCAAGGAGGTCGACCGCAATTAATGCAAGGTCAAAGAGTAGTTTAGGGTGACACACGGGACGTGATAGAGCACAATAGCTCTCTGCCATGGCTCACATGCGGTACGGGAGCAAGGAGGAAGAAGAAGAACAGAAAAAGAACGCTGTGACCGTTGGATTTAAAATGGACGATCAAGATTTAACTGCGACGATCGGGGGTCCCAACGTTTAGGATCGCGCGAACGGTCCGATCGAAAATGAGAGGCTGAGATTGCTTGGGACGTTTGGAGCGGTCCGAATGACCCTACGAATAGAGACCACCCGATGGAGATCCAACGGTCCAAAAGCAAAGCACAACTCAGGAGGTCCGAAGGTTTACGCGAACGAGGGCCGCCCGATGGAGATCTAACGGCTGAGATCGAATGCGCGCTTTAAGTGAGCCTGAGGTGCAGTTAGTTGATCGGGCTCAACCCAGTCAACGTGGTTGGGCTCGGGTCTGACTCGAGCCCAACAGTACTTTGACTAAGGGTTTTCAATTAACAACTGAACTTTGAGGAATTTCTAAAGGTAGCAAACTAACCCCAAAAATTCTAAAATTTTTACAAGAGCTTGCTAACTTAGGGATAGACCTTGTATAAAATTTTTAGGGGTTTTCATGATGTGAATTTCCCTCCAAAAATTTAGGAAGGTACTGGGCTAGGGTTTGGCTAGCCTCTTAAAATTATCAAACAATTTCTAAAAATTGTGAAACTTTTCAGAGGGGTCACACACCATCCCTAGAACTTGGGGAAAATATTTTCAAAGAATGATCATAAGATTTGACAAGAATGTTTTTGAAGGATCAAGATTTGGATCAAATAACTTGTGACTATGTATTTCCATATTCCTTTTAATTTCTACACATTTTCTTACATTTGAAACACAAGTCTAAACTTAGGATGTTACAGTGGGCCACTGGTTTATGGACTAGGTCCACAGAGATATGCTAGTCCACGGTGGACAAAGCTCATAGACAAGGGTTTGACCAAGGTTGACTGACATGCGGGACCCGCATGTAAGTGAGAGAAATATTTAGTATTTTTAATTGAGAGGATGACATGTGGGGTCTACTTGGAAGTGAGAGAATTAGATATTTGGTTTGGATTGATTGAATGACAAGTGGGGACCATGCCATGTAGAGACAAGGCAACCAGGAGGAACAACAACAGAAAGAAACGAACAGAGGAACGAATCAACAACCATGAACAGTAAACAGAGAGTTGGATGGTTCTTGCTCACGGAAGTGCCGATGAACGGAGGCGAACCAGCGGCGACGAAGGGGCAAAACGGAAAGGAAACGACGAGCCGGAGATGATGACGCGCTCCGGACGTCGAGATTCACCCCCATGCGATGGCAGCGACGCGAAGAACGGCGACGACGGCGGCCTTACGGGCGCGTACCACTTCGGGTGACAATCTGTGAAAAGGAAGGTGAGTACGGCGTAGAACGCGATGACGCGAACTCAACGATGGAGGAGTTGAAGGCAGGGGATCAACGGTTGCAGAGTAATTGGCCGGAGAAGGATGATGAACAAGAGGCGAGAGAACGCCCGATTCTTAGCGCACGGTGGATGAAACTTGAATATACAAGATGCGAAAAATAGGTTTCGACTTTATGGCTTGATATGGCCGATGGTGCTTCGGTGATCTTCGAGTGAAGGGGATGGAACCGTGATGTAGAACGCGATGACGCGAAGCCAACGCCGCAGACGGTTGGGCCGGGGGACATCGGATGAAGGCGCAGTTCGTCAGAGAAGACCTTCGGTTGGAGCTCAGTTTTCTGGAGATTACGAAAAAAATAGATTGATTTGGAGGAAACCAATTTGGAGGATTGGAAGAGGAGATCAATACGGACGTTTGGACGTGAACGGTTCGCTTTTATACGCACCGTGGAGGAAGATATGATTTTGGGAAGTTTTCTGTTGCTTGCGTACAGGAAACGAGCTTTTTGTTCGGTTGGCGGTTGCAGATGAACAGTAAATCGTGATTTATTGTAGCATGTGGCAGGAGAGAGAAAAAGGAAGATTTTCGGAATTAAAATAAAAGGCCAAAAATCAAGGAGATCAAATAAATAGCAAACAAATCCGAAAAAATCCCATAAAATACCCAAAAATTCCTTGAAACACAAGGAAACCAAATAACATATGTTTTTATTTAATTAATGTTTAGATTAGTCAAATTAAATGTTTTAAATTTAGGAAAATTCCCAATTAAGCTTTATTAATTCAAATAAAATTGGTGAAATTTTCAAGGGACCTAAACTACTCAAAAGATTTTTGAAATGCCAAATTTTGGGACGTTACAATATTCATGACGGGGACCTCAACAAATAAGCCCGTCATATTCATGACGGGGACCTCAACAAATAAGCCTGTCATATTCATGACGGGGAGCTCAACAAATGCTTGATCACCACGTGACCAAGTCCTCCATATATCAGCATGATGCATATGAACAAATATTAAATAATCATAATCATACATTCTCAGCAACATCACTTATGAATAAACTTATTCATTCTTCTATCATTCAAGTTCATTGATATTCGTAACATTCAAGCATCCATGAATAACACTTATTTTCACAACACTAATAATCATGATCATTGACAACCATAGCACTCTAGCATACATAAATATCACATGTACTCACAAGACTAGCAAACCAGATCATTCACCATAATAATTTTATCAAACAAGTACTTGCCTCAACCGTGTGAGAACGAAGGACGTGAAGAGGGCGCTGTCCCCCGGGACCAATCCCCCACCTGAATTTAATTAAAGCATGCTAAGACAATAATACTAGATAAGACAAAACTAAAAGTAATTACGACAATGCTACGTTCAATAGCGCAAACCCAATTCCCAAAATCTTAACCTGTTGTCTATCCCCTTAGCAGACAATCACACTATAAAATCCATAACTTTTTGTTCCAATATCCAAATGACGCTTCCCTAGACTTTATAAAAATCTTATCAAATTCTCCACCTAAACCTATTTGGTGAGCCTTTCTGATTCGGCCATCTAATACCCCTACCAAACAGATTAACAGAGCAACTATTTCACGTCACGGTTCTGGACAGTGACCTTAAAACCATCATAAATTTTAGAATAATGATCCAAATTTCATGTTCTTTAACTTCCCTGAAAGCTAAGAAAATTATCTACAACTTTTGTTATAGTGAGACCTCCCAGAAACTCATTTAGCTATTAATTTAAGCCTTATTACTAAAAACTGTCATAAACGTAGCAGATTTGTGGAACAGCAACGCTACAAATTTCATAACTTTTGAACCGCTCGTCCAAACGACCCAATCGTGTACTCTACAGAAAGGTATCGACGCCACCTACAATTCTCTAGGAGGTGTCCTGATCAGATTCTGTCGTTAAACAACTCAAAGACGTCGCCCAACCCGATCTGCTCTAGTCAGACCTAAATACCGACATTGCTAAAGGTCAAGTAATCTACCAATCGGAAGGGGAGGGGGTCTTACCCTTGAAGAACCACCGCCAAACGTGATGAACACCCACCCTAGGCCACAATCTCTCCCTTCCCCTTTCCTCTCCTTCTCCTTCTTCTTGTTGGCCAATCGATCTCCCGAGTGGTCCTCCTTCTTCCTCCTCGACACCGGCAGCGGGGGAGCACCTCCTTGGCCAGCAGCAGGGGAGGACCAGCAGGGAGGTGGTGTGGGAGGCCAGGGGTGGCACAAGGAGGAGAGGAGGTGGGGCACTAAGGGGGGAGGGGAGTGGGGTGCGGCCAAGGGGGGAGGAGGAGGGGCGGCTAGGGTTTGGGGGGGGAAGTGGCGCCTCCCCCCTTGGCCGACCACCCTTGAGGCCTTAAGGGCGAAAGCCCAGGCCCAAGTTGCCGTACAATTGCTGATTTCCCCTCTATAACTGCTGAATTAACCATTTTCTATTTGGTCCTTTGATTAATTCAGATAACTCTCTCCTGATAACTCTTCCTAATGCTTTTGGGGTGTCACACGTAGTCTATATCTCATGAGCGGTTTCAAGGTTGCTCACTCGATTGAATTTATCCGCGTTCAAAGCTCCAAAAAGAGCATTCATCACTTGAGTATTGAGGTGGGAGTTTCGTTCCTCAAGATCCATAGGGTGTGTAGGATCAATTGCCATAATGAAACCCTCACTTACAATTCTCCACATGCTTGGACTCATGGCCTTTAAATAAATAGATATTCTAATTTTCTAATAAGCATAATTCGATCCATCAAATAGAGGGGCCTTGCCTATTGACATACCCTCACTAGCCATCTTTCTCCCCTAGACGGTTAAACCTAAATAAAAGAGAGACCAAGCTCTGATACCACTTGTAGGATCAACGATCACAAACTAGAGGGGGGTGAATAGGAGGTTTATAAAATTTTTGTGCTCTAATTGACAATTTTAGCAAGTATGGTCTAATTAAAGAATTCTAGCATAATTCAAGAGATATATTGATGAGGACATCTCTACCATGGATACAACCGCACCTACACACACAACTTATCCACAACAAGTGTCACAAGGACCACTTACTCGAGCTCGTGCTTGCCAACTTAATTACCAGGTGAATTCGTTCCTAGGTTTATATATGACGGAGAATATACCGCTACTTAATGTAAGCGATTTAATTGTGCTTAGTAACATAGGAAAGGACCAAAGAGAGGCATATGGAGTCATGGATATGCAAGGAAGGCATAAGGGAGGTCACCACGTCACTTTGGGTCCGAGCCAAGCAAGAGTTCGAGTTGAGCTCGTTCTGGATTCAAATTCGGACTATTGTAACAGTATTAAGTTCAAACAATTGTAACTTTCATACAGACTCTGTTTGGGATGTTCTTGGACTTCATTGAAAGATTATCAAGTCTACTTTCCAATGGATCCAACCTCATCTTCAAATTCCATCCGAGCCGACCACAATCATCAAAACAGTCCACATCTGTTTTTGAGCCCGAGTCAAAAGGGTGTTGCACCACCTCCACTTGGGCCCATGGGCCTTGTAACCCTAGGGGCATGCGTCCACTTCCCTGGCCACCACCTTGGTCATCTCCCCATATAAGAGCCGCTGCCTCCCTTTACTAGAACTCGGATTTCGTTGAGTTTAGGTTTAGCCATTGTGCAAACTTTTATTCTTCAGTGGTGTCGAACGACCACTTGTCAAGATAGCCTTCAGGATCCCATCTTTGTTTTTCAATACCATCTACACTACATTCTTATTCACAATATTAGATTGCCTATATTTTATTCTTGCTAGTTCTTCGATTACTCGCAGGAATTGAACCTCGTGTTCACGTTGATCGCGCTTCTAGCAAGGTCAATAATGTCTCGGAGTTGGTTCAACGATTGCTAAGGTGCAAGCGTCATCGTACGGTTGTAGTCGAATCGCGAGAGTCACCTCCACCAAAATCGAAAGTTATTAATCTCATCGAAAGATCAGGCACCCCGCCTACATCATATATTCTAAGCTTTCACTAAGATACCTTAATGCTATATCAATACTAAATACAATTCTAGCTAAGCAATTTTACACAAATAAATTGCTAGAAATATAAATACGAAAATAGTAAAGATAAGATAGAAAACCACAATAAAGACTAGTGATGTTTTTTCTGTGGTATCGAAGACTTTTTGGTCTTCACTAGTCCACGTTGAGGTAAGTCTAAACGGATTGGACCGGCTCTACGAATTAAGCATCAAACACCTCAATCCTTCTATGATTGCTCTTCCTCCACTCCGGAGATGGTGAGTATCGAACCAATCACAATCGTTGTCGGGCCTCTTCACAATCTTCTTGAAAAGATCACCTCACAAACTTCTTTCAATCCGTCTAGGTGCAGGCAAGCACCAAGAGTAACAAATCACAGCGCTTGCTTGAAGGTTATTAAGTGCTAAAGAGATTAACTAATGATGCATATGCACTTGAATACTCTCAATTACCTCAAAATGTGAAATATGAGCAAATGAGTAGAGGGGAGTGCACCCAAGGCTCAAGTGTATTCAATGAGGTCCAAGGTACTAAGATTGGTGCTGGCGAGGGGGTATTTATAGCCCCCAACTACAAATTCGATCGTTTGAAGAAGATCCCCTAAAAATTCAGTAGATGTGGTACTACCGCCATTGATCGATCGATACTACTTCAACTACTGTTCATTTAATGTTTCTAAACTAGCCGTTATAGAAAGGTGCGGTACTACAACACTTAGAAGGTCCGGTACTACCGCACGGCTCAATCGGTACTACCAATTTCCAGGGGAGGAAACTCCTAAAAACATGCTTTTTGGAATTACATACTGCCTACTAGAATTCGGTTATACCAAACTACGGTACTACCGTTTCTTAGATGCGGTCATACCGTTTTTACTGAACTTTTTCCAAAAGCTATTTTAGATGCAATGCATGACTCTTAGTTGTTCAAGATGGCACAAAATAAATCCTCAAGCTATTAGCCATGATCACTCATTATAGTACATCATTTATCCTAAAAATTCGGTCTTTTCACTAACCACTGAGACCGGTAAAAAACTATAAAAGGGTCTTTAGACTATGAAATACCTTTGTCTTAAGCCATGTCAATAATTTATTGTCTTTGCATTGTCATCCATAATCCGGGACTAAACCTTTAAGACATCTTAGCACATATGTTAGTCACTTAACACATTGTTGTCATTAATTATCAAAATCATTTGTAGGTGCCTAGTTGCTTTCAACGGGGAGACCGGGAAATGTGACGTCGATGGTTTTCCTCCACTAGGATCGAACATCGAGATGGCGGCGCTCGCAGCAAAGAGGGAGCGGTGGCGCTCGTGATAGAGAAAGAGGTCGCAGCAAGAGGGGTGGGAGAGCTATGGTGGAGAAGTGGAGAGATGGACGACTGTTGAGAATTGGCGGGGTTTTTTTTTCCTTTTTTTATTAAACCATGAGACCCACCTTAATACCTCCTCCTAGCAATAAACATTGTGAGAATTGAAGGTGGCAACATGGACCCCACCTTAATGCCTAAGTGGGTATTAAGTATTAGAGGTGCCCTGATGAATCTAGCATTCTTGGCAAACTTCAGTGGGTGAATGTACCAACCCATTTTCTATTTTCACGGTTGATATTTCTTTCAAAACAAGGTTACGTTGGTTATTTTAATTCCAAATTCAGTAAACTGCAGGGGCAAAGCCCAATAGGCCCACCCGGTGTCACAGGACATCGGGTCCAAAATTTTTTTAAGTAGAGATCAACTCTTCACTACCATGTGTGCACCCCAATCAAAAAAACTGTGCACCCAAGCCACTTCCAGCCCACGTGCTTGATGCGCCCGGCTCCACGCACGGACGCGCCTGGCTCCACACCACGCGGCCCACGGCCCTTGGCACAGCTCCTTCGCTGGTGCTGATTGCACGCGCAGCAGCCAACAGGCCCAACGCCACATGCCGAAGCCCATGGCTCCACATGCAGCTAGCTAGCACTAGCAACCCAGCCTGCAGGCCCATGCGGCCAACCGGCCAGGCGGCCACGCAACGCCCACGGCCTCACGCTCCTTCACTGATTCGCTCAGTCGCGGCCTTACTGGCATTGCGTGTTGCATGTTAGTGTCTTTGTCGCGATCGTAGAGCCGAGACCGAGAGGCGAAACCGAGAACACGAAAAGTCACAGCCTCTCCGACTCTCCGTCTAATCGTCTCGCCTCAGTCGCCTGGACGCGATGACGCCCTCATCCGCTGGTCACCGGATCGGAGCTTCTTCTGGTCGCCACCGTTAGGTATTGATTTTTGTTCTAATTTCCCCCGATCGGTCGATTCTTCCAATTTCTTTCAAGAAATAGGGATTTTCAACTCGATGAATGATGATTGCTGTTTTCTTTATCAAATGTTAGGATTATAACTTATAAACTTGAAATTTAGGGTTTCAAATTGGATCGTGACCGTGATCGCAGACAAAAATTGCACGTGATCGTGACCCGTGTGTAGTGTCTATTGTGCATTTGTGCTCAACCAATGTCAAGTAAGTAAAAGCACCTATCCACACGTATGTTTGATGCTTTATTATTCTTGTTGTTGGACATGGCAATTGAATAATTGACAGCATCTAATTGAGGTTTCAAATAATTGGGAAATGGCAGGTAAATTTATGGAAAAATTTTGAAAAGAAAAGCACCTGATATCACTCTAATGCTAGGAATTCACCACAGAAGTTATCAATTGGGAAGAGGAAATTCAATTTGATCCAAGCAAAAGAAAAATGATAGATGACTACCATCCTAATCAGAAAGATGTGGTAAGAAAAAAGTACTTGGATAATGGGCTTTGTCAACCTCGTACTTATGATTTTCCATATACACACTTTGGAGATAAAAAAATAGAAGGTTTAATACTGAATGGTTTGAGGAGTTTGGGAGTTGGCTTGAATATAGCGAGTCCAAAGATAAGGCATATTGCTTTTGTTGTTTCTTGTTTAGAGATCGCAACAAAAAAAAAGTGGGTATGAGGCATTTGTTATAAATGGTTGGAACAAGAAAGCTAGACTAAAAGAGCATGTAGGTGGTGTGAATAGCATTCACAACCAAGCATTGAAAAATTGCGATGATTTGTTAAAAAGAGAACAACACATTGATGTTGCTATCTGTACACAAAATGAAGCTTCAAAGGTTGCTTATTTCACTAGACTAAATGCCTCGATTGACGTTGCTAGAGTGTTATTGAAGCAAGGATTGCCTTTCCGAGGTCATGATGAGTCAAAGGAGTCCTACAACAAAAGAAACTTCTTGGAATTTTATGAGTTCTTAGTAGAGCATGATCCAGCTTTAGGCAAGGTGGTGGGTAAAAATGATGTAGGTAATTGTCTTATGGTATCTCCTCCCATCCAGAAGGAGATTGCTCATTGTTTTGCAAATGACATATTACATTCTATTCTCAAAGAAATTAGACATGATGTGTTTTGCTTGCTTGTTGATGAGTCCAGAGATGTCTCTTGCAAAGAACAAATGGCAGTGGTCTTGCGGTATGTTGATAGTTGTGGAATTATAAAGGAGAGTTTTGTTGGTCTTGTTCATGTGAAAGAGACAACTTCTGCCTACCTCAAGTCTTCTATTGATTCTCTATTTGCAGAATATAAGCTAAGTTTGAAGCAAGTTAGAGGCCAAGGATATGATGGTGGTAGCAATATGCGAGGTGAGTTCAATGGATTGCAATCAATGATCATGACAGAAAGTAGCACAATTTATTATGTCCATTGTTTTGCTCACCAACTTCAATTAGTAGTTGTGGCTGTTGTAAGAAAGCATAAAGGTATTAGTAATTTCTTTAGTATGACTTCTCTCTTGTTAAATGTGGTGGGTGGATCTTCAAAGAGGGACATGGTTCGAGATATCAACCACGAACAAGTGCATAAGGCTTTAGGTTGTGGGCTACTTCAAACTGGGATGAGATTAAATCAAGAGCAATGTCTTCAAAGACCGGGAGATACTCGTTGGATTTCTCATTATAAAACTCTTAAGAGTTTGGTTGACTTGTTCCCAACAATTGTCACAGTTTTAGAATTTGTGGAAGAAGAAGATAAAGACAGAACAAATAGAGATCAACCATTAGGTTTACTAGTGTACTTTCAGTCTTTTGATTTTGTCTTTTATTTAAATCTCATGTTGACTATCTTGATAATCACAAACACCTTGTCACTAGCACTGCAACGAAAAGATCAAGACATTGTGAGTGCCATTAAATGTGTGAAATCAACTAGGTTGCATTTGGATGAGCTTAGGAGAGATGGGTGGGAATCTGTCCTAGGTGAAGTGTATGTCTTTTGTGAGAAACATGGTATTCCTAAGTTGGAAATGGGAGAAGCTTATGTTAATCCAAAAAAGTAACGAAAAGAACTGGAATTACCAACAAGCATCATTATGAAGTAGATTGTTTTAATGATATTCTTGACTGGCTACTTCAAGAGCTTGATAGTCGCTTCAACGAGACAACCTTTAACTTGCTTGTTTGGTCGGCCGCTTTGAGTCCAAAAGACTTATTTCATGATTTCAATTTGGATAATTTGATGAGCATAGCTAAACTTTATCCCATAGATTTTGATTTTGGGGAATTGAGAGACTTTAATCATCATCTTTGCCTCTACATTGTTGATGTGTAAGCAGATGATAGATTCTCCAACATACAGACTATTGGCCAACTTTCTCAAAAAATAGTGGAGACAAGGAAACATCTTTGCTATCATTTGGTTTATCGACTTTTGAAGCTAGTACTAGTATTGCCTGTCGCCACTGCCACCGTTGAGAGGTGTTTTTCAGCCATGAGAATTGTGAAAAATTATTTGCGCAATCGCATCAGTGATGATTTCATAAATGATAGCCTAATTTGTTATGTGGAGAAAGAAGAAATGAAGAAAGTTACCAATAGCGCGATGGTTCATCGTTTCATGAACTTGAAAGAACGTAAATACTAAAAGGCATTCTATTTACTTTCATTGGACTATTCTACTTTTTTACTAGATAATTTTAATTTGTTTTGTTCTTTTTTATAGGTCATTGAGGTAGGATGATGTATTTTGCAATGTCGACTATCTTTATCCATGATTTTGCCCTTTGTTGCTTCACTTTGCTATAATTAACAATATTATTAGTGAGTTTCTTTATGTTGGTAAGTATTTTGATCGCTACTTCTTTATTATTGTGCATTGCTATGAGTTGTATTGAAATATTGATGCTAAAAGTTGTTGGATACATTACTATTTAATATCATATTGCTTCAAAATTATATATGTTGTTATACGCACGGTGAAATAATGAACCCCTATCCTTTTCATTCTAGTTCCACCCCTAGTAAGCTGACTTTTATATGGCTCACGAGATTTTGCTACTCAACTTGCAAAAATTTATACTAGAGGATCAGCAGAAAATGATTTATTTATTTTTTTGAAAAAGAAGACCAACCACTGGACCTTACCGAGCTCTCCCAAAGCACCCAAAAAAAAATAATCACAAAAAGGTTTGTCAAAACAGACAGGACCAGATCCTAAAAATAATAATAATAAAAAGGAACAGAAGAGGGAGCCAAAATCTAAACATCTTGTGGCCGTTATACATGGAATGGTTGCCATCAACGTGCTCCACTGCCGACACTGCCAACGGCTGCCTCATCATCTCCGTGCCCGATTGGGCAGATAATCAACCCCAATTCTTGATTTCGATTTTCTTCCCATTTTCTTTTGGCCTGATAGTAACCCCCTTGCGCACCATTATTAGGATGATAATGGTCCTTCCCTACCACTAGAGGATATCATTAATGCCACCCAGGCTGTTACTGTGTCCTCCGTCCTCTCATATCCTCTTCCTCTCCCAGATCTCATTTACTTCTTCTTCGTTTGACATTGTCCTGTTTCTTGCTTCTTACATCCTCATGTGATTTGAGGCCTCGTGTTGTTTCTTGCTTTCTTGGCTGCTCGCTTTCTTAGCTTGGAGAGTGGAGATGGGGTTTTTCAGCACTGTGCTGGGTCTGTTTGGGTTTGGGGTGGGAGTCACCATGGGACTTGTGATTGGGTACTACCTGTTCATCTACTTCCAGCCCACCGATGTGAAGGTACGAGTTATCTCCCTCTTCTTTGATGCTTTATGTGTAATTTGGCTGCGCTTTCTTCCTCGAGTATCCTGTAGCACGTTGAGGAGAATGACTGGAACTGGAAGCAAGAACGGCGGTGATTCTGGATGTTTTGCGGTCTCAATGTGAAATCTTGGAGTGTTTGAGCATGCTTGAAAGTCCGTAGTTTAATTCTTCCCTTTATGTTGGTTGCTGACCTAGCGTAATCGGACTTGGCTTGTGTTCGTCGTATAATAGGATGTTTGTCTGATTGGATGCTCCTAGTTAGTGCAATTTCTGTGTCTGTATATTGTGTATACACGAGAAGAGAAAATTAGTCGCTAGGATCTGCCAGGGCCAGAGTGGTACAGGTGAAGAATATACTAAATTATTGATGTGATCTATGCATAAGAGCAAATTGCAAATAATTTTGGAGTCTGCAGGTGAATTTCAGGGATTTGATCATGTGTCAAATGAAAAGTCAGATGTTTAGTGCTAGAACGAATGTAACCGACTGTTCAAGGGTGCCATACTGCAAAATCATGTTTCAGATTGAATATCGTTCTAGTTTCTGGCTCAAGACAGTTAGTAGATTCATGGCCAATAGGAAAATTAAGTATTCAAAATCACAACAATGATGCATTTTTCTTGGGAATGTCTCTGGATGATGTCCTGAAGTGCCATTGTTTGTATATGCTTATATGAGACAGTGGTGGTCGTGGTCATATCGTATTTTCAGGGTTTACTAATTATTACTGTGCACCACTGAAGTCGACATTCTCCTAAAAATTATGATTTATAAGTAGACAGCTTTACATGCTTTCTGCATAGGTGCACTTATTAGAATGCAGATTTTGATAGCATACTTGGAGGTGCAAAAATTGATCGATCACTCTCTTAGGTGTACAAACAATAGATACTGATTGATCAGTTTCTTTTAACATTGTGATCCATAAGTCCAAAAAGTATTTATTACCAGCGCCTAACTTAACATTTCCTGCTTTAACGGTAATTGCACAGCACCCTGTAATTAGGCCACTTGTTGAACTTGATACAAAATCATTGGAAAACATGCTTCCTGAGATTCCTCATTGGGTGAAAAATCCAGACTTTGATCGGGTATGCTAATCCTTTCAGTGGAACTTCTATTCTCTTGCCATGCCATCTTATGTTTGACTTCTATAACCTAACGTTGCTGTCCTTTTTCCGATCATAAAGATTGATTGGCTAAATAAGTTTGTCGAGAATATGTGGCCTTATCTTGACAAGGTATGTGTTATGTTCAAATTTCTATAAAATGTGCAATATTCTTTGTCCAAGTATTATTTTTGCTTTGTTTAGTAATATTATCTTTTACAGGCAATATGTAAAACCGCAAAGGAAATCGCTAAGCCAATTATTGCTGAGAATACTGCAAAGTATAAGATTGATTCAGTTGAATTTGAGACATTAACATTAGGTTCATTACCACCAACATTTCAAGGTTAGTTCTTCTCTGAAGTTTAGTTACCAACCTTTTGGACAATTTAATTCCAACGGAGTATTTTTTTTGAGAAAAGTAGCAGCCACTCTTTAAAGAGTCTTCACAGAATGTCAGGAATATCCTGTATCAAAGTAGCTTTATAAGAATCAAATTCTCAGCTTCTTGTAAACAAGTACATTTATCCAGTTTTTCCTGCTTTCGTATGTGAAAAATACACAGTTGTGTTAAGAGTTAATCAGTTAAGTATGAGTCTATGACACATAATCGTTTGTCAAGAAAAAAGAGAGGATGAAATAAATGGCCTGTTTGATAAATCAGTGTAGGCTACATTATTGGATTTATAGCTTATATGCCAAATAATTTTGCTTGAATAAACCCAGAAATCTGTTTAGTTGTGTCCAGTTTATAAGCCTTTCGATCATAGAAGTCCTGTAACCAACTCTACTCTACCTTAGGCTTCTATATGGATTTGGGGTCATCACTCGTAACTTATCTGATGAACTCAGAAATTAATTAACTATTTGGCTTGACTTAAGCTTATAATCCAAATTAACCGAAGCTTAAATTTGAACACAATCTTTCATGTGTCATTGTGCACTGTTGTTGTGGTAACAATTAAGCAGCCAAGCATGACACGGGTCTCTTTGGCCCAGCTGAAACTGTAATCTTCATTTTAGCTTATTGAATAAGTCCAAAAGGTTATATAGGTGAATCCAACTTATAATGAGACGTTAGGCGTCAACTCTCCCTGTACGGCTTACAAGAGGTATATTAAGGGGTAAAAGGACTTAGAGTCCAAGTAAAAAACTAATCTGCTAATATGGTAACTAATCCAAATACTTCCATATTAGAAATTCGGATCACAATATATCCCATATTCAACAATCTCCACCTTGAGACGAATTTTCTCTTGTAGCATAATAAAGAATCATCAATCACCAAATATCTTCACAATAAGATAAAAATCACCGTACGCCAACTAGTCTCTAGGACTAAAGTGTAACACCAACTAAGTTTGAGCAAAGCTCAAACTTAGTAGCAGGAACTGACTTTGTCATCATGTCAGCTGGATTATCATGAGTACTTATCTTGCACACCTTGACATCACCTTGAGCAATAACACCTCGAATAAAGTGATATCTCACATCAATGTGTTTTGTTCTCTCATTGAACATCTGATCCTTTGTAAGGCATATAGCACTCTGACTATCACAAAATATAGTTGTCATGAACCTTAGTTCATAACGAGGTAAACATCCGTCGGAGGGAGGTCGGACGGCGACGACTTGAGGTAGAACGGCGCTAGGTGAAGGAGGGCGCCGATTGGGGAGGAATAGATCTAGAATAGCCGGTCAAGGGAACGACCACAGCTAGACTTTAGGGACTAGGATCTTGTCTATTCATCTTTACTTGCTTCCTTCGTAATGGATACAATGGGCCTCCTTATATAGAGGGCTCTTCTAACAATTATGGATAAAATCAATCTAAATAATGACTTTCTTAACTAATGGATAACCTTCCTAACTAATAGATAACCTTTCCAATTAACTAATCTCTATACAAGGAAACTAATCAACTATTTAGGGAAATAGATATTCTTATTGAGGAGTAAATCCTTCTAATCTCGTACTACAGTACCAAGTACTGTTCATGTGAATAGTAATTACTGCACATAACAACTTCTAAGCTCCTTGACAAGCGGCTCGTCCTCGAGTATGGTGACGCCATGACCGCAACCCTTGAAAGCCCCATGGCAGCGAAGTCCCCACGACTTGATCGATTTGTCATCATCACCATGATAGCGTAAGTCGTGGAAAGGATCGATCGCTCGATGCAAATGTCATGAACCTTAGTTCATAGCGTAAACATCGCGGGGAAGAAGTAGGGCGGCGTCGGCAGTGGATGAGAGATTAGACTATAGGCGGGATGATAGAACCTTGGGAGAGACTAGATTAATTCATCTTTCTTGCTTCCTTGATAATGGATACATGTTATCCCTTTTATAGGGACGACAGACTTGACCCTAAGAAACAATCTCTATGTCTAAGAAACTTATTTTTAATAGATGGAATATATCTCTAAAAAGTAAACCCAACTAATAAGGAAACTAACAATTCTTATCTTTATTTCCAACTACTAATGCACCATGAGGCCCGCATGAGCAGTGCGCCACGCATACCACCGTCATCGTTCACGCAAGGTATCGCGGTGTCGCGAAAGGAGGAGTAATGTCATGGGCGATATCGTGCGTGAGCGGTATGGGTGATAACGTAGCGCGCATTGTTCATGCGGGCGCGGTGCATTAGTAGTTGGAAATAAAGATAAGAATTGTTAGTTTCTTATTAGTTGGCTTACTTCTTTAGAGATATATTCCATCTATTAAAGATAAGTTTTCTTAGACATAAAGATTGTTTCTTGAAGTCAAGCTCTGTCGTCCCTATAAAAGGGATAGCATGTATCCATTATCAGAAGCAAGAAAGATGAATTAATCTAGTCTCTCCCAAGGTTCTATCATCCGATCTATAGTCTAATCTCTCATCCACTGGCGACGCCGCCTACTTTCTTCCTGGCGATGTTTACCCCGTTATGAACTAAGGTTCATGACAATAGTAGTGCAAGAATTATCTCCACAAAGCTTAGTGTACAAATCTCTCAACCAAATAACTTCTTTACAAGCTTCAGAAATAGCCATATATTCTGCTTTAGTGGTAGATAAGGCAACAGTAGATTGCAAACTTGCTTTCTAACTATCAGCACAACCATCAATAGTGAAAACATAACCTGTGAGAGACCTCCTCTTGTCCAAATCACTAGCATAATCAGAGTCAACATAACCAACAAGTCCATCTCTAGAATTCCCAAACTCCCAACAAGCATTAGAAGTGCCACGCAAATATCTGAAAATCCACTGAACTGCTTTCCAATGCTCTTTTCCAGGATTAGCCATGTATCTACTAACAACACTCAATGCATGAGATAAATTAGGACGAGAACAGACCATGGTATACATAAGAGAACCAACTGCACTGGAATATGGAACTCTAGACATGTACTCAATATCATAATCTGACTTAGGACATAAAGCTGAAGATAATCTTAAATGCGAAGCTAATGGAGTACTCACTGGTTTTGCATTATGCATATTAAAATGACGAAGAACCTTCTCAATATAACCTTTTTGAGTAAGGTATAACTTGCCAGATTGCCTCTCTCTAATAATCTCCATGCCAAGAATTTTCTTTGCTGCATCTAGGTTCTTCATCTCAAATTCATTACTCAATTGTGCTTTCAGTTTTGCTATTTCCGATTTATCTTTTGCAGCAATCAACATATCATCAACATAGAGAAGCAAATAAATGGTTAAACCATTAACAGTCTTTAAATAAACACAACTGTCATAATTAGATCGCTTAAAATTATGTGAGAGCATAAAAGAATCAAATCTCTTGTAACATTACCTAGGAGATTGCTTCAAACCATAAAGAGATTTCTTTAATCTATAAACAAGGTGTTCTTTTTCAGGAATAACAAAACCCTCAGGTTGGTCCATATAAATGTCTTCTTCTAACTCCCCATGTAAGAATGCAGTTTTAACATCTAATTACTCGAGTTCATAATCATGTATAGCAACAATACTGAGTAAAGTGTGAATAGAACTATGCTTCACAACTTGGGAAAAGACATCATTAAAATCAATACCTGGAATTTGACTATAGCCTTTAGCAACCAACCTTGCTTTATACCTTGCTGGTTCAGTACAAGAAATACCTTCATTTTTTTTGAAAATCTACTTGCAATGAACAGGCTTATTCTCTTTTGGCAATTTCACTAATTCCCAAATGCCATTCTTTTCAAGTGACTCCATCTCATCATGCATAGTAGTTATCCACTTATTACAATCAGTGGAGCTAATAGCCTCAGAGTATTATGAAGGTTCTGTATTACCTTCAATTCTTCTGCTACACTCAAAGCATAAGCAACAATATTAGCTTCTTCAATCAACCTCCTGGGTGGATTAATCTCCCTCTTAGGCCTGTCGACTACAATAAACCGTTGTGGTAACTGCTCAACAATGGGAGTATCCTCAACAATAGGTGCACATGAACAACGGTATTTTCCTTATCTGATGTGTTACCTGAACTAACAGAGTGTTCCACCTGAACACTTGAATTCTGCCTACTCTCAACAGGAACGTTAGTAGGCAGTTTATCAGGAACCATAGCAGATTCATTAAAGACAACGTTTCTGCTAATCACAACCTTTCTTGTTTCAGGATTCCACAACTTATATCCTTTAATACCAGATTTATAACCAAGAAAGATGCACTTAATAGCTCTAGGCTCTAATTTTCCATTATCAACATGAGCATAAGCAGTGCAACAAAAAACTCCCAATTCTGAATAATTTGCTGGGGAATCAGACCATACCTCAATTGGAGTCTTCTTTTCAATTGCAATATTGAGTGACCGATTAATAAGATAGCAAGCGATGAAGCGGCTTCACTTCAAAACGCCTATGCAAACCTGCATTAGACAACATGCAACGGGCCTTGGACATGATGGTTCTGTTCATACGCTCAGCTACACCGTTTTGTTGAGGAGTATCAGGAACGGTGTAATGCCTGACAATGCCTCTAGTCTTACAATATGATTCAAATTCACCATAACATAATTCCATCCCATTATCAGTGCGAAGTTTCTTTATCTTCTTTTCAGTTTGTTTTTCAATCATAGTCTTCCACTCTTTAAATGCTGAAAATGCTTCTGACTTATGTTTCAAGAAATAAGGCCACACTCTTCTAGAATAATCATCAATAATTGTTAACATATAACGAGCACCTCCTAAAGATGTCTTGCGAGATGACCCCCATAAATCAGAATGCACATAATCTAAAATACCTTCTGTAGTATGAACTGAGGTATTAAATCTCACCCTCTTGTGTTTGCCAAACACGCAATGCTCACAAAATTTCAGCTTGCCGATGCTATGTCCATCAAGAAGTTCTCTCTTACTTAGTTCTGCCAAACCAAGTTCACTCATATGCCCAAGACGCATATGCCAAAGATTAGTAGTATCAGAATCAGATAATGAACTTGAAATTACAGCAACATTACCTGATATTGTAGTACCTCGCAGATGGTACAAATTGGCAGTTTTAATATCAGCTTTTATCACAATAAGAGAACCTTTTGATACCTTTAAAACTCCTCCTTCACCAGAATACCTGTACCCTTTAGCATCAAGAGTACTCAAAGAGATGAGGTTTCTTTTCAAATCTGGAATGTGCCTCACATCTGTTAAAGTTCTGACAATACCATCAAACATCTTGATCTGAATTGAACCAATTCCTGCAACCTTACAAGATGAGTTTTTGTTTCCCCTGTCTCCACCAGTTAGTCAGCCATTACACCTGCCTTTGTTTTTGCTGCGTCCTCTACTCCTTCCTTTCCTCAGTGGCACCATCGTTTGGACTATCTTTATGGATCGCGACTGTCGTCTCTAGTCGGTCATGGACTCGTGGTCTTCTTGGGTCTGTTTATGGTGACACCTCTTTACCTTGTATATGTTGCAAGCTTGGCAAGTAGCTGTAGCTCCCCTATCCCTCTAGTGATTCTGTTTCTACCCGTCCTTTTGACCTTGTTCACTCTAACGTTTGGGCTCTAGCTTCCTTCGTTTCGAAAGGAGGTCATTAAAACTATGTTATTTTTATTGATGATTATTCTCGGCATACTTGGATCTACTTCACGTCCTCATGTCCTCTCGTAGGTTCTTTCTATTTACCAGATGTTCGCCACCATGGTTCGTACTATTACACGCTGGACTCGAGCCGCTCCTAAGAGTTGCTTTATGTAGTCGAGGTTATGCGCCGCTCGCCCTCGTGCTGCCTCCCTCTCCAGCGGCTCAAGGTCCGCGTCGGCGCTGTCATCAGCAGAAATGGAGTCTTTGTTCTTCGCCGCAGAACCTCGACCTCGCTGCTGCCGCGACGCTGCATCTGCCGCCGCCGCCGCTTCGCCTCATGCTGGTGCGCTAGCTCGCCATTGCCGACCTCGACGCTTCTTTCGCCGCTGCGGCGATCTGCCGCCGCGCCGCTCGTCTTTGCTCTGCGGCGAAGCTCGGCCGTCTGCTAACGCCGCATGCTCGAGGCGGCCGAAGGCCGAGATCGCCTGCGGACATGGCGCGCATCTTGGGGGTGTTGCGTGGAGAGAGGGCGCCGACGAGCCGCCGTCTCGGAGGAGTGGCGTGGGCGGAGCCGCCCGCTGCTCTGCCATTGGGCTGCTGAGGCGGAGAAGGAGATGAGCAGGAGATGCTCAAAGCACTGGATAGTATAGCTCGATACCACTTGTTACACTGTTGGACTCTTGCTCTTGGTGATAGCAAGATCCTTACTCTCATGGAGAGGATGACACTTAGAGATGGGGCAAATTTTTCTTGGTTTATTTCTCTTCACAATGCCATGCCAACTCGAGGGGTTGGGTATACATATTTATAGGTCGCTACTCACCAAGCATATGCCAAGATGCTAGTCTAAGATGCTAACAACCCGTCCTAGATGTTGTCCTCTAAGATGCTAACAACTTTGTCCTAGATCTTTGGTCAAGATCTAGATCTTGTCCTCTAAGATGCTAACAACCAATCAAGGATGCTGTCCTTTACAAAAGCAAAAAAAGCCGACACAAAAAGCCGACACAGAGACTTTTCCATCACGTACTTAGTTTGATTTGGCCATTCGTGTGTTTCATACGGACTCTATTGGGAATACCTATCTGTTGCTTTGCGTCACTTTCTCGCTGAGCATGACACTCTTCCTCAGCACTCTTGCCCTGATGCTCATGCTCAGAACGGTGTCTCTGAGCGTAAGCATCGTAGCTCGTGCTCTCATGTTTGCCTCTTCTATTCCACTTCATTTCTGGGCTGAGGTTGTCTCCACTACTGCTTTCCTCACCAAAATGCAACCTTCCACTGCTCTTCAGGGCTCTATGTCGAGTGTCTCTATGGTCGGGCACCAGAGTATAGTCACCTTCACTGTTTTGTCCTTCTTCCACTTCGTGAGCGTACCAAGGTGACTGCTCAGTCAGTTGGGTGTGTTTTTCTTGGCTATAGTCTTGAGCATAAGGGTTATCGCTGCTACACCCTGTTGCTCGCCGAGTGAGGATCTCTCGGGACGTCACCTTCGATGAGTCCCGACCTTACTACCTTCGTACCCATACTGTTAGCTCAGAATCTCTTATTGAGTCGATCTCCTTTCCGAGTTTTCCTGACTTTCAGCTTTCCACTTCTGGTTCGCTTCCGCCTATACCTTCTTTGCTTCCCTCTCCTCCGGCTCCACCTTCTTTCTCCGTAGGAGATTCCTTCCAGCTCTTTTGTTGAGATTCCACCATTTCCCTTGCACTACTCTCGCCGTCCTCTGTCTACTCTTTTTTCAATTGAGCCTCCGTCTTTGCTTGGCCCTGTTCTCAGCTTTCCTTCTCTGTCCGTGCTGGGTCCTACTCCACCTTCTCCTCCTTGATACGATCTTCGTGATAGTCGCACTGTCATGCCTCCTGAGCGCTACTACTCTCTCTGAGTCTACGACCTACCGTGAGGCTGCTGCTCACCCTGAGTGACAGCTCACGATGTCTGAGGAGATTGCTGCTTTGGAGCGTACTGGCACTTGGGATCTTGTACCCTTACCTGCGCGTGTTACTGTACAAGATCTATGACCCGCTCGGATGGTTCTCTTGAGTGCTACAAGGCTTGTCTTGTGGCGTGTGGTTTTCAGCAGGAGTATAGTCGTGACGGCGATGAGACATTCGCTCCTGTCACCTACATATGACCACTATTCGCACTTTCCTTGTTGTGGCCTTTGTTTGACAGTGGTCTAACTCTAGTTGAACGTCAAGAATATCTTTCTCAATGGCAAGCTACGTAAGGAAGTCTATATGTAGCCACCACTTGGGTATTTTGTCCCTGATGAATTCATTCCAACAAAGATCACTTCAAAAGAAAAAGCTGAGTTTGCCACTGCACATCTTCCAATCATTTGACAGTAACACCCCCCCCCCCTTGTATATTACCTGTTTATTTTTGGTTCAACGTTGTATGGCAACTAAACTACATGCCGACGTAGACCGTAGGTTGCTTGATGATGAACTGACATGGCATCTCCCTGATCTTCAATATAGGGATGAAGGTCTACACCACAGATGAACAGGAACTTATAATGGAACCTTCAATAAAGTGGGCTGGAAATCCTAATATCACCATTGTAGTGAAAGCATTTGGGCTTAAAGCAACTGCACAGGTACACTTATTCAGAAACATACGTGAGTTAAATGATATTGTGATTAGTAGATTACTTTCTGTAGCACTTCATGTTCAAGGGATTGAGCTAATTTGAAGACTTAAAATTTCATTTTCACAAAATATACTGATCCTGTATCATGTCAAATATTATAGGTAATTGATTTGCAAGTTTTTGCTCTACCACGCATAACATTGAAGCCATTGGTCCCTAGCTTTCCATGTTTTGCTAAAATAGTAGTCTCACTCATGGAGAAGGTAAATTCTGAGACATGAATCTTTTGTCCATTTCTGATGGAATTGTCAACTTATGGTGTTCACCTTTTGCAGCCGCATGTTGACTTTGGTCTGAAACTCTTAGGAGCAGATCTCATGGCAATTCCAGGCCTTTATGTATTTGTTCAGGTATTTTCTACGTTAATAGAGCTTCTCATTTCATCCAATTCTGAGGATAATGTTTCTTTTCATCCCAACTACTTTTCTGGTATTCATGAATTTATAGTATAGTGCTAGCAGTTTTCTATTTATTAATTGATTTGTTTCCAGATCAAAATCTACCCCAATCTGGTGTCTCCTATTATTCCACCAATCCTAGTCTTCCTCTATCCAAACTTACTTAATTACATGCCTTTTTTTTTCCCCACACATACTCATGCTCATATTAACAACTGTTAACTTGTCTCCCCTTGCAGGAGATTATCAAAACTCAGGTAGCAAATATGTACTTATGGCCCAAAATACTTGAGGTGCAAATCATGGATCCTGCAAAGTAATGCCATACTATAATTTATTTTTGTTTTAAGAGACATGTCCATGTTCAGTTAGTTAATTTAGTATCTTTTTTATAACATGGAACATGAAGAGCACAAAAGAAGCCTGTCGGAATTCTGCATGTTAATGTCGTACGGGCTGTTAAACTCACGAAGAAAGATTTGCTAGGGAAATCAGATCCATATGTGAAGTTAAAGCTAACAGAGGAAAAACTTCCATCGAAGAAAACCGAAGTGAAGCGAAGCAACCTGAACCCTGAATGGAATGAGGACTTCAAGTTAGTTGTCAAAGACCCAGAATCTCAGGCTCTTGAGCTTACTGTTTATGACTGGGAGCAGGTAATGATTAATGGATTCAAATCTTCTGCCTTAGCTGTTTACCCTATCCCAGCCTGATATTTTCCAACAACTTATATCTTCCTTCACAGGTTGGGAAGCATGACAAGATTGGAATGAATGTTATCCCATTGAAAGACCTTATTCCTGATGAGACAAAATCAGTTACACTTGACTTGCTCAAGACTATGGATGCAAATGACCCTGCAAATGAGAAGTTCCGGGGGCAGCTCACAGTTGATGTAACATACAAGCCTTTCAAGGAAGTTGATTCTGATGTTGATACAAGTGATGAGTCCGGTACCATTGAAAAAGCTCCTGATGACACACCAGAAGGTGGTGGTTTGCTGGTAGTTATTGTCCATGAAGCACAAGATGTTGAAGGAAAGCACCACACTAATCCGTATGTAAGAATTGTATTTAGGGGTGAGGAAAAGAAGACTAAGGTATGTAAAACAGTTTCAAATATGTCAATAACCATTTATGCGTAAATTTCACTAATAAAATATGCACCATAACAAATGCTAATATAAGTTGGTAGTTGTGGTCACCACCTTACAGATGTAATGTTTGATCTGATTCATGCAGCATATTAAGAAGAATCGAGATCCACGTTGGGAACAAGAATTTGAGTTTGTGTGTGAGGAACCACCCATAAATGATAAAATGCAAATTGAAGTCATTAGCAGGCCACCAAGTATTGGTATACATTCCAAGGTATCAGTTATGTTGTCTGATTTTTCTTCATTTGTGATGTGATAGTGACAAAACATCAATTGTAATTTGGAATTATACTTGCACAAGTTGTCACGCAAAATGTGAATACTAAATACCATTGCTAGCCACATCCTTCTCACCAACACTGAAGCCCTACAGGACAGCAGCCAATGGGATAGTTCTGTTATGAATATTGTGTATATATTCATGAGGCCTAATGAGCAATATATATAGGGAGTATAAGGAGATATTACAAAAGAATATACCATATATATATAAGAAAATACAAAAGGTATATAAAGAAATACAAAGGAGTTCCTATTCTAACACTCCTCTTAAACTCATGGTGGATCACACACATCGAGTTTGGAGAGAAAATACAAATGTTATACCCTAATCTGTGGTTTTGTGAAGAAGTCAGCAATCTGTAACTCTGAAGGTACAAAATGTAAAGCAAGTACTCTCGCCTGCACCTGTGAGCGAGTGTATGAAGCAATCACACTAATGTATTTGGTGAGCTCATATTTCACTGGGTCACGGGCAAATACTGATAGCATCTGTACTGTTAGACAAAAGAGTCGTAGGTTCCATCACAGTCACTCTAAAATCTGTAAATAGCCACCTCAACCAAGTAACCTCTGCTGTCACTACTGTCATAGCTCTCAACTTAGCCTCTGCACTCGAACGGGAAGCTGCAGTCTGCTTCTTTCTTCCAGGCAATTAGGGAGGAGCCAAGAAAAATACAGTAAGCAGAAAGAGAACGACGATTAGAAGGATCACTAGCCTAGATCGCATCGGAGTACGCATGAAGCTGTAGTGAGGTGGAGCTAGGGAAAAACAAACGATGAGAGTCCCACGCAAGTAGCGAAGAACACAAAGAAGGTAACTGTAGTGAAGATGGGTAGGCGAGCCATGAACTGACTCAAGATATGAATAACATAAGTAATATCAGTACGAGTGCTCACAAGATACACCAAACTCCCAACAAGATGACGATATCGAGTAGGATCCTCAAGAAGATCACCATCAGTGGCACGAAGCTTTAGGGATAGCTACATGGGAGGCTCAGCAGTGCGAGTGTCAATCAGACCAGACCGATCAAGAAGATCATAGACATACTTTTGCTGGGAGAGGTAGTAGCCCTCAGGTATGGACGAGACCTCAATCCTAAGGAAGTGCGTAAGAGAACCAAGATCAGTCATTAAAAACTGCTCACTGAGATACTTTTTCACATACGTGATGAACGAGGAATCATCATTAGTGATGAGTATATCATCAACATACAGAAGAAGCAGTATCCTACCCTGAGATGAGACATGGATAAAAAGAGTAGGATTGTGGGAACTAACAGTGAAACCGATAGCCGTAATCACTGAGGTAAAACGTGCAAACCATGCACGAGAAGCCTGCTTGAGGCCATAATGAGCACGACGAAGACGACAGACGTGCCTATCGGGAATAGAATACCCAGGTGGTAACTGCATGTAGACCTCCTCATGCAAAACACCATTAAGAAAGACATTCTTAACATCCAATAGAGAGACCACCGGCGAACATAAACAACCGCAACAAGAGTGCGAACAGTAGTCATATGGGCAACAGGGGCAAAAGTCTCATCGTAGTCATGACCGTACTCCTGTTGAAAGCCGCGAGCCACAAGAAAAGCCTTGTAGTGCTCGATAGTACCATCAAACCGAGTCTTATTCTTGTACACCCACTTGCACGTGATAGGACGAGCATGCATAGGTGTCGGTACAATATCCCAAGTCTCTGTACGTCGAAGAGCATCAAGCTCCTCTATCATAGTGAGCTACCACTCAGAATGAGGAGTAACCTCACGATAAGAACTAGGCTCAGTGACAGAGAGAGCATGAGCTATCGGAGTAAATCCAAGACGATCAGGAGGTCGAAGGGATGTCCGGTCACGAAGGACGTAACGGGGAGCATCATCAGGAGGATCAGATGTGGGTGTCGGCAAGATACCAGGAGAGGAGACTGGTGAAGGAAGAGGACACCTGGAGTAGTAATTACCAGAGAAACGAGATGATGGTGCTACAGGAACAAGAGGTGGTGCTGCAGGAGGCAGCACCGGAGGCGGAGGTACAGAAGGAGCCACTAGAGACAGACCAAGGGAAGGCTGTGATAGTGGAGAAATGGGTGAAGAGTCAGAAAGACAACCATGAAATCGACTCAACGGTGGAAACATGACAAGGAGCCAAATCTCGATAGAAGAAAGGCCGAGATTCGTCAAAAACAACGTCTTGTGAAATCCTGATCCGTCGAGTAGAAGGATCATAGCAACGATAACTTTTATGCTCAGAACTATAACCAAGAAATACACACTCAACTGACTGAGCCGATAGTTTGGTCATCATGAGGCCAATAGGCCAATATACAATTACAGGTATAGCATATCTAACACCCGTCCTCAAACTTATGGTGGATCAACAACATGAAGTTTGGAGAAATAGATGTTGTGCTGGGCTTTGGTCTGTGCCTTCGTGAATAAATCTGCCAACTGAAGTTCTGAAGGCACATACTAAAGAGCAACGACCTGATCCTGCACCTGCGTTCACATGTAAGAAGCATCAACACCAATATGCTTTGTAAGCTCATGCTTTACCGGATCTTTAGCAATGCTAATAGCACTTATACTATCAGACAAAAGGGGAGTAGGTACTGAAACAGAAACACTAAAATCCTCAAGTAACCACCGTAGCCAAGTAACTTCCGTAGTCAACAAAGCCATAGCTCGCAACTCAGCCTCAGCACTCGAACAAGAAACTGCTGTTTGTTTTTTAGTCTTCCAAGCAATGAGAAAACCAGCGATCAGAGAGAGACCAGCGATCAGAGGGATCACTAGCCCAGGTGGCATCAGAATATGCCTGAAGCTGTAAAGAGCTAGAGCGAGGGAAAAAGAGACTGCGAGTGATGGTTCCACGAAGATATCGTAGAACACGAGAGCAGACACAAATTGACTCAAGGTATGCACAGGGTACGAAATATCAGGACAAGTGACACAAAGGTAAACAAGACTTCTAACAAGGTGACGATAGCGAATAGGATCAGTAAGAGGCTTACCATCAGTGGGCCGAAGATGAACATGAAGCTCCATGGGAGTCTCAGCTATGCGCTGATCAGTAAGAGAAGCACGATCAAGAAGTTCCTGGATATACTTTTCTTGGGACAGATAGAAGCCCTCAGGCGTAGAATACCCTTGGTGGTGGCTGCATATAAACCTCCTCACGCAGCTCACCATTGAGAAAGACATTCTTGACATCAAGCTGAGAGATGGATCATGCCCGAACAGACGCCACGACAAGAAGAGTGCGAACAGTGGTCATGTGAGTCACAGCAGCAAAAGTCTCATCATAATCACGAACATGCTCCTACTGAAAACTACGCGCCACAAGACGAGCCTTGTAGCGCTCAAGAGAACCATCAGAGTGGGTTTTAACCTTATAGACCCACTTGCACGTAATAGGAGTAACATGCTCAGGAAGACGGACAAGATCCCATGTGCCAGTACGCTCAAGGGCAGCGATCTCTGCCATCGCATGTTGCTACTCCTGATGAACAGTAGCATCACGATAAGAAGTCGGTTCGGCAAGAGCAGCGCTAGCAAAACCAAAGTGCTCAGGAGGCCGAATCGACTGGCGATCATGAAGAGCATATCGAGAAGGAGAAGAGGTCAAGAAGACCCATCAGAAGAAGATGGCGTATCAGAAGAAGCCTCAACTCGCAGACGACGAGTGTAGTAAAGAGGATAAGAAGGAACAAGACCATGAGGAGCCTCTAGAGAGGGTGTTAGTGGCAAAGGAGATGCCGAGAGTGAAGGAGGCACCGGAGAGACCAAAGGCTGTAGTGGAGGTGTAGTGACTAGGGGTAGCAGGAAAAGTCAAGAAAGAAAATGGCTCGACAAGAGATGCTGGAGTGGTGGAAGGAGAAGGACGAGGGTAGAAAGAACGAGACTTATCAAGTGACATCTCGAGAATTCCACATCCGTCGGCCATTAGGATCCCAACAACAATATCCCTTATACTCAGTGCTATAGCCCAGAAAATAACACCCCACAGCACTGAGCGGTCAGCTTGGTGCACTCACAAGGTGCAAGACAAATATAACACAAACCCAAAGAGGCGAAGACCAGAATAATCAGGAGTCTTGCTATAGAGACACTCAACTGGGATCCCTCCCTAGAGAGCAGAAGAAGGCTGAATATTGATCAAGAAAGTGGTAGTAGAAACAGCCTCAGCCCAGAAGTGTGGTGGAACAACAGAAGCAAGCATAAGAGTATGGGCTGTCTCAAGAAGATGACGATGTTTTGTTCAGCTACACCGTTTTAGACATGAGTACCAGGGCAAGAAAACTGAGAGAGTTCCCTGCTCAGCAAGAAAACTACGAAGAACTCTTGACAAGTATTCCTCAGCAGAATCAGCACGAAAAACACGAATAGGAGAGTCAAACTGAGTACGAATCATGGTGGCAAAAGTCTTGTAGATGGATAGAACCTCACTACAAGATGACAGAAAGTATATCCATGTGTGTCGAGAAAAATGACCAATAAAAAATATAAAATATCGATGACCTCCTTTCGAAATAAAAGGAGCTGGACTCTATACATCAGAATGAACAAGATCAAAAGGACGCTGTGACACTGATTCTTTGGAAGGATAGGGGAGTTGAAGCTGTTTACCAATCTTACAACCCTGACAATTTAGAGAAGCATCACCAGACACACACCCTAAAAGATCACGACGAATTAAAGAAGATAGACGCGACTCGTAAAGATGTCCCAAACAATGATGCCATTGAGCAAAAGACGCACTGGCTGATGCAGTAGAAGCGGAGGCGGTGGTGGAGGCAACAAGACTGTTAGGGGCAGCGGAAGGAAGATGAAGCTGGTCAAGCTCCTAGAGACGTCGTGAGTCATGGCGGCAAGGGCCAGTACCAACCAGAGTCCCCGTGCATCGATCTTGAACACAACAAGAATTAGAATCAAGAATGACACGACAACCATGATCAGTGAGCTGACCGGTAGATATAAGTTGCATGGTTAGTTTAGGAGCATGAGAAACTACAGGAACATGAAAAGAGGAATTCGAAAGAGTGTCTCATCCTACGACAGAAAGAGGTACCATCTGCTATCTGAATAGTGATAGGTGCAGCTAAAGGACTAATGGAAGTAAGACTGGTGGAATTAGATGTCATATGAAAGGAAGCACTAGAGTAAAAAATCTATGGTGATATACCTGAGGAAGAAGAAGTAGAAGGTGGTCTCTCATAAGAAGATTGTGTAGCAGAACTGGACGGTGCAGAACAAGCCATGCGACGCAGCAGTGTGAGAAGCTCCTTAGTATCCGAAGCACTAGAGCTCCTCTGAGAGGAGGAACCGCCAGTGCCCTTTGGAGGATGGCCACCACGACGTAAATCCTTCTTCCTGTAGCAGAACTGCTCCACATGTCTATCCTTATTGCAATAGGTGCAGTGGAGTCCCCTACCAACAATAGCTATCACTGGTGAAGGAGTAGCTGGAGACATAGCGAGTGTAGAAGCTGGAGCTGCTAGAGTCGAAAGAAACGACAGTGATGGCTGTTACACGTTGGACTCTTGCTCTTGGTGATAGCAAGATCCTTACTCTCATTGAGAGGATGACACTTGGAGATGGGGCAAATTTTTCTTGGTTTATTTCTCACACAATGCCATACCAACCTGAGGGGTTGGGGATACATATTTATAGGCTGCTAATCAGCCAAGCATATGCCAAGATGCTAGTCTAAGATGCTAACAACTTGTCCTAGATGCTGTCCTCTAAGATGCTAACAACCTGTTCTAGATGCTGTCCTCTAAGATGCTAACAACCTGTCCTAGATGCCGCCATCTAAGATGCTAAGATGCTAGTCAAAAGCTAGATGTTCTAGATGCTAGTCAAAAGCTAGATGTCCTAGATGTCAGACTAGATGGGGCAAAGAAACAACCACCATGCATCGTGGTCACAAGAACCATGTGCCCACCCCACAAAGACCACAAGACATAGACTTATTCATCATTCTCCCCTAAGTCTTGTGCGTCGCTGTGGGAAGGTTGAACCATCCCGACGGCGGTGAAGATGACTGAGCCGACGCTCTTGATTTCCACGAGGCGCCCCCGCACTTGACGAGCCTCGACGCTAGAGTCAAGCTCGCGAAGAACTCCCGCCGACCGGTTATGTGACGGGTGGCGCGGTGTCGAGGCACCACCCGCCGCCTTGTCGCGTCGAATCGTCGCGGAGGGTGTGTGCTTTGGCCCGCTGGCGGAGAGAGCCGCCGCGCGCGCCGCCGAGGTAGTTCGATGCTCGCTCGAGCAATGAACAGAGCCGGCCGCTTCCTCCTCCGCCAAGGCGACGTGGCCCGCCGCTGCCGCGGTCGCCGACAATCCTGGCCTAGTGACCGTGCTTGCCGCAGCTTGTAGCAAGAGTCGCCTCGCGGCGCTTGCTTGCGGCGCGCGCGCCTGGCGCCCACGCCATCACCTCGCGACGCCCCGTGCCCTCGCCTGGCGCTTTGCGCGTTTGCCGCGCTTGCCACGCTTGTGGTCGCCGTCGTGGAAGAAGGCTCCTTCTTCCTCGCCACCCCGCCGGCACCTTCACCGCTTCCTAAGCCGAGGAGCTTCCCACCAATGGTGACGGTCCCGAGACGCCGTGGCTCATCACGCCGACGACCTTGAGGCGACCTATCGCCTCCTCGATCGACATCGTGGAGAGGTCCAAAGAGACCGGATCGAGCGAGCCATCCGCTTGTACTTCTCGGGGATGCGCCGAAAGAGCTTCTCCACGCCTCTCTCGCCGTAGGTGTCATCGCCGAATCGCACTCCGCAACAGAGTGTTGAGACGAGAGCAAAGTCATCGACGCCCTCACCGCTTGAAGGCCGTGTTCTCCCACTCCGCTCGGCGCTCGCAGCTGTGGACTTGCGCGCGGCCGCCGCCGATGCGTCAGCCGCAATGATGGCGCCCAAGCCTCTTTGGCACCGCTTGTTGGTAAGTTTAGAATCGCATCTCGCGGATCAGCAATGCGAGAGCATCCGCGCTCGCCGATCCGGGTTGTAGTCGACGTTGTCGCACGGATCGCATCCCACATGTGCCGCACCGAGCTCACTTCATCACCGCGCCCACTCGACGAGTTGGCCTTGGGCGAGGTAGGCCACCCACCGCCGGGGCCGGCCCCGACAATACCGAACCCGTGGTAACCACGATACGGCCCGGGGAGAGCCACGCTTGTTCGTGAAGGCCGCGCGCTCTATCGACCGCTCGCCGTTGTCGTCGCGCGCCTCTTCCAGAGCACCACCGCCGAGCGCCTCCAGAGCGCCACCGCCGCGCGCGCCTCCAGAGCGCCACCTGGCCGCGACCGCTGCCGTTCGATCGCCGCCAAGCCGCGGGCGTGGGCCGCCACCGCGCGCCGCTCGCTGTGGCTCTCGCCGCCAGGTCGAGGTTCGCGCGACGCTTATCGCCGGGCCGAAATAGAGCTACCGACGCCGCGCGCAGAGCTCGACCTCCGCCGCCGCGACGCGCCGTGCCGCCGCCGCCGCCGCCCACCTTCTCGCTTCGCCGCCGCTACCCACGCGCCACTCGACGCTTTTTCCGCACTGCCGCAGCTGCTCTTCGCCGCTGCGCATACGCTTGCCGCGGCGAAGCTCGGGCCGTCACGACGCCGCGTGCTCGAGGCGACCGAGGCCGATCGCCGCGACATGGCGCGCACGGGGTGTTGCGTGGAGAGAGGTCGCGCCGACGAGCCGCCGCTCGTCTCCGAGAGAGCGAGGCGGATACCGAGTCGCCGCACGCACGGGGTCGGCACGCACGGTCAATGGCCGCGAGGTCGAGAAGGAGATGAGCAGGAGATGCTCAAAGCACAGGATAGTATAGCTCGATACCACTTGTTACACTGGACTCTTGCTCTTGGTGATAGCAAGATCCTTACTCTCATGGAGAGGATGACACTTGGAGACGGGGCAAATTTTACTTGGTTTATTTTCACACAATGCCATACCAACTCGAGGGGTTGGGATACATATTTATAGGTCGCTAATCACCAAGCATATGCCAAGATGCTAGTCTAAGATGCTAACAACCCGCCCTAGATGCTCGCCCTCTAAGATGCTAACAACCCGCCCTAGATGTCGTGCTCTAAGATGCTAACAACCTGTCCTAGATGCTGTCCTCTAAGATGCTAAGATGCTAGTCAAAAGCTAGATGTCCTAGATGCTAGTCAAAAGCTAGATGTCCTAGATGCTGTACTAGATGGGGCAGCAAACAACCACCATGCATCAGGGTCACAAGAACCATGTGCCCACCCCACAAAGACCACAGTACATAGACTTATTCATCAATGGCAGCAGACCCGAAGCACGAAGGCGAATCTTCTCAGCACGAACAGATGCAAGGGCCTCCAACAGAGTCACACAAGGGTGGCGTGCCAGCAACTGAGCACGAGTCTGCTCATACTCAGCTCGGAAACGTGTCAAGAAGTCGTAGATGCGATGAAGCTCCCGGTAAGATTGCTGACGTTGACAGCACTGATAAGTGCAGCAAACATCCGTCCCAAAGAGTCAATTTGACGCCATACCGTGGACAACTGGGCATAGAACTTATCCATAGTGGCATCTCCCTGCTGCAACGACTGCTCTTTATGCCCAACAACAAGATATAAGGAATCACCAGACGGCTCGTAGCGGTTGCGCAGATACGCCTACATCAACTGTGCTGAAGCCAAGCCAACCACATCCCTAGTGAGATGCACTTCCATGCTAGCAACCAGAATAGCAGAGGCACGGGCATCCTCATCAATCCATGTCTTGTAGGCAGCATATTGAGTCTGAAAAGTCTTCATGGCATCCTCAAAAGCATCAGCCTCTTTTCGAGTGTCTTCGGAAGCAACCTTCGGGAGTATAGGATCAATAGGTGGAACAGCGCGAGGCAGACAAGGCAGCTCGCCAGTGAGGAAATTCCAAAGACGCTGACCACGCATGTGGAGGTGCATGTGCTGAAACCAGTCCTGATAATTGAGACCATTAAAGATCACCGGGTAGCGAGGAACAGAAATGGTGCCCGAAGAGGACATCCTCTTTTTTAAAATTTACCTTTTATTTTATTTTATTTTATTTTATAACCGAAGACTACTTACTCGATACGGTTTCTATTCGAAACAGTATTCGAAGTCTCGGTCGGTACCGAGGAGGCAGCTCCCCAGTGGCGACGGCAGCGGCAACCCGATGGCGACGGTGACGGAAGTAGCTCCCCGTCGCAGATCGATAATGGGTGACGGGCGAAGGAGGTGGCGGCCCGGAGCGACGACGACGGCCGGGCGGGCGACGACGTCAGTGGCAGCCCAGAGCGACGACGACGACCGGGCGGGCGACGGGCAAACGAGGTGGCGGAAGATTGAGGTAGTGCCGATGACTTAACGGGCGAAGATGACGGCAATGGACGAGGACGACAGAGAGGCGAGACCGGTGGCGAGAAAACCAGCGGTATGGCACAAGCAAAGCCCAGTGGTGTAGCAAAACCAGGCGATGGCTGGTGAAAACTCCATAGCGGCGGCTTGATGAAACCCTAGGTATGGCTCTGATACCATGTTATAAATAACGCTTGTATTCAACGTGAGGCCGGCCAATATATATACAATATAGGGATAGCATATATGCAGATAACCCCTTATACAACAGGATACACATCTAACAGCTGCAGCAGAACAAAACAAGTACAACAAAAAGCACGGAGGTGAGTGTACTGGGGAGCTCGAGAGTAGAGACGCTCTATAGTACTGATACCCTTAAGAGTAGTGGAAGGCTGCATATTGATGAGATATGCAGCAAAAACAACCTCAATCTAGAACTGTGGTGGCACGTGAGAGGCAAGTAGAAGAGCGCGGCCTCAATCAGATGACGATGTTTGCGTTCAGTAACCCAATTCTGAGCATGGACACCAGGACAAGATGACTAGTAAAGAGACTGTCTAAAAGCGCCAGAACAGTACTCGCCAGCAGAATCACAATGAAAAGTACGGATGGAAGAATCAAACTGAGTATGAACCATCGTTGCAAAACTAGATAGATCGCAAGAAACTGACCACAATTAGACATAGGAAAAATCCATGTAAAACGGGAATAATCATCAATGAAGATCGTATAAAATTTATGCTCGCCTTTAGAGATAATAGGCGTAGGTCCCTATACATCTGAATGAATTAAGTCAAAAGGATAAGAAGATAAGGATGCACTAGAATGATAAGGAAGTTGTAGCTGCTTACCTAGCTTACAACCCTGACAAAACATAGCCGTGTCAATAACAACACGTCCAAGAACACCCTGACGAACTAATGAAGAAAGGCCAGACCCACACAAGCAACCTAGACGATGATGCCACTGCGCAAAAAACTCCAGAGATGGTGGCAGCAGTGGCGGTGGAGGCAGACGTAGAGATGATAGGAGCAACCGAAGTAGATGGAAGGTGGAGGCGGTCAAGGATGTAGAGACCCGGACGATCCCTACGGCGCCGGCCAGTCCCAAGTACCGTCCCTGTCTGTCGGTCTTGAACGAAACAAGAGTTAGTCAAAACCAACCCTACAGCCGAGATCGGTAAGTTGACCCATCGAGAGAAGCTGCATGGTAAGCTAGGGAACATGGGAAACAACTGGAACAGAAAAATCAATGGACAAAAGAATGCCCTGACAGTTGACAGACAGAGTACCGTCAGCTGTCTGACAGAGATAGGAAAAACAGGAGGTTATACTGAAGTGAGAGATGTGGAGTCCATTATCATGTGGAAAGAGGCACCAGAATCCAGAACCCAAGAAGTACTTAGAGGAGACGTCTGAGTTAGACTAGCAGAACATGTTGAGCTGTGAGAGAGCTGTTGAAGTAGAGCCTAGTAGAATTGTTGAACAGAGTCACCTCGCTGAGAAGGTCCTGACGTGCTGGTCTATCCTCCCATCAAGGAAGGGCCTCCCTGCCCCCCTTGGATCGTCCACCCCCACACGCCTTGTTTCATTTTTTTCGCACTGCACAACTCTAGTAGTTGTGCCCGAAGTTCTTGCAATAATTGCACTGAACCCTAGTTGGTGCAAAAACAGGAGCGGAAAAAGACACTTGAGGAGGGACTGTAGTTGAAGCAGAAGTCATCGGTGTAGTCGAAGGTGTAGCAAGCACAGTCGGAACAAACTGTGATGCTAACCCGTGGCGAAGCTCCTCAGCACGAAGCGTCGAAAGAGCCTGGGTGATTGTCGGTCGTGGTGAGCGACTCAGCAGTTGAGCCTTGACAGGCTCAAACTCTGGGCGAAGACGACAGACAAAATCATAAAGGCGAAGGCGATCACGATCTGCCTTCTGCACCTTATGACACTCCTACCAGAGCGGAGAAGTCAGCTCGTCCAGCTGGCGCCAGAGACTGGCTAGGGCCTTGGAAGAAGTCGTGAACGGAAGAGTCCTCCTGGCGAGGTGTCTCCAACTCACACTGAAGCGAAAAGAACTGAGCATCGGAAGTTCTGTTGGTATCGCTCACGCAAGTACTCCTAGATCTGACGAGTGGAATGCAGACCAAAAATGTCTGGCTAGATAGAGTTGTCGACGCTGACCACCAGGATGGCTTGAACACGGGCCTCATCAGTATACCAACGCTCAAAGACGTCTATGGCATACTGGAAGGCCTCATCAGCAGCGGCAGTGGCCTCAGCCTCCTCCTTGGCGACCTCATCATCTACAGGAGGAGCAGAGGTAGGCTATTTGGAAGAAGGTTGAACCGGCGATAGCGGACAAGGTCGAGCACCAGTGACATGTCCCCAGAGGCGGAGACTATCGAGCGTGATCTTCATGAGTGAAGACCACAACCTGTAGTTCGTCCTATGGAGCTTTGTTCTCAAGAATGGGATCGCAGCTGACGGAACGAAAGCCATCGGTAGGCGGCACTGGACAGCACGGCGACCAAGACAATGAAGTCTAAGAGGCGGCGTTGGACGGCGTGGTAGTTAGATTGACGTTTTTTTTGGAAAGCTAACTCTGTTTCAGTTTCTATAAGAAACCGATATGCGCGTATTCTCGGCGGGCAACCAGGTGGCGGCCGACGGCGGCAAAGGCGACGGTGACGCAAGCTAGAGTAGTTGGCGGCTGGCGCGAGCCGGACGGCGAGGCGCGAGCGGTGGTGTTGGCACGGGTCGGCGGTCGTGGCTGACGAGGCAGCCTCGCGCTTCGCGGCGCGACGGCGGCGGGCAATGGCAGCCTTGGTACGGCGGTTGCCCGATTCGGGCGGGCGAGCGGCGGCGGCGTTCCCATAGGCGACGACATCGGGCGCAGGCGGCGGTCAAGCGGGCACGACGTCGGGCGATCGAACAGGTGACGGCGCAGCGTCGGGCGACTGGGCAGGCGACAGCGGCCGAGCGAGCAGCGGTGTCGGACGGCGGGGCGTTGGGATGGCAGCGGAAGGTGCTCTAGCTTTAATACCATGTTATGAATATTATGTATATATTCATAAGGTTCAATAGGCAATATATATAGGAAGTACAAAGGGAGATTACAAAGGAATATACCATATATATATATAAGGAAATACAAAGGAATTCCTATTCTAACAAGTTCCCTCTCAAGACAATGCTAGTTAATGAACTCATTTACAGTGTGGAGAGAATAACTGGGAACTAGCTGGTAACTGCAGCCTGCCGGGTCCAATTGTTTCATTAAAATTTATAAAGCTGCACGAAAGGTCATAAGTTGCTGCCTATATAGTTTGTGTCAAGAATTGACCAGTTCCTATGAAATTTCTGGCAATGTTTAATCTGGATTTTGGTCTGTATGTAGGTCCGAAATAGGTTTATGAAACCTTGCTCAGGAGTCAGGAGTCAAACCAGGACTCTCCTTGAGCATCAAGTAGTTTATAAGTTTTCTTGGGAGAACCACTCCTGAATTTCTATTTGATTATATTCTTCAATTTCCTTCACATACTTTATATTCACATTCAAATAGGACTGATGAGTGTGTCCACCTTTTACCAGTGTCAAGTGTCAATTGTCCGGGAATACCATTAAAGTTGGAGATTTTCTATAATAGCTGGCACTTCCGCAAATATAAAGAAGTATACCAATTCAAATTGTCGATCTATATAGAACACTATTGAGTGTTGACGTTTTGTTTCTACCCTAAGTCCTAAGTCCTAACTATCATTTGCATACCCTCACATCGATATTTTCCCCCTTTCCTGGCTATACCTAACAGAAGCATTGTTCTTTTGATCCTTGATCATCCATCCAATGACATGCTTGCCCCTGGAGTACTGCCCAATATTGACCTTTCCCAATAACTTGATGGGCAGTCATGCATATGGTTACAAAAACCAGGGTGGTTCCAAATCATATTTGGAGAAAAATCTAATTTAAAGAAAATTGGGCAGGTAACCAGCTAATTATCAGAAACCGGTGGGGTTCAGGACAAACGGCACAACCGGTTTTGTAACCCTAGTCACACGTACAGAAGGACATTGCCCAACACCCCATGGGAAGCTTGCCCTGCTTTGAACGCTATGGTAGGAACCAATATGACAAATAGGAAATGAGGGAACAGAGACATCAATGAACATAGACCAACAATCCTCAATTTAGTGTTTTTCAGCATGAGATTGTGCTAGTTTGCAAACAGAGTCCAATGTCTTTCTTTTTGTCAACTAGGTCCCCGTATTTGGAAAATGGTTACAATTAGGTGCGTTGTCAAAGTAACTAGCATACCACATCAAGCTAAAAATAAAACCACAGAACCATAAGACAAGTATGCTATCTTTTGGAGGTGCTTCTTGAGCATCCATTTTCCACTGTAGCCATATTGTTCTTTGGATTTCCAAATGACACCAGCACTGTCTTGTACACGAATGGTACAAAAGCACACGAGAGAATGCTGGGGCAGCAGCTTAAACAAAGAGGCACAGCCATGCTTTTCGCACACAGCCAGCTATGTAAGAAAGTAACTTGGTATGAATATGTGACAACAAAAAACACAAGGAAATGTTTCAGCAGCTTAAACACAGTCGTGCTCTTCGTATGTGGCCCTAAGGAAGTCATTGTGGATGCTAATCAATCTATAATTCAAAAGACAATTTGTGCCAGAAATCCATGCACGATTCTTGAATTTGAAGTACTTTTGGCCTGCTAAAAATTAAATCAAATTCAAATTATCTATTGACAGCAAGGAAATTGCAATGTGTTTACAAATATAAAGACCCAGTTGACAAAAATGCAAAAATTGGTACCCAGTTTGCAAACCTGTACATAAATGGGGCCTAAAGTGGAATAAAAATACTCATCCCCATTTAATAGACTCGTAAGGAAAAAACCATTACATAAGGAAAAAAAGATGAACTCGTATATAAATTTTGCATTTGAAGCTAATCTTTCTAAGGCAGCAGCACCATCTAAGAAGCTAACAAACACTTGTAAAACTGCCTGTCAGTGTGAGATACCAAATTCGTCTTGTTTATATTCTATTCAGGACTGGATGAATGTGTTCTTGCTTACTGTTGAGCTAGGTAGCTCACAAAGCGAGTAGATATGAAAGTCTAGAAAGCTTAGGATCGTATATCAATTATCACCCAGTCTTGAATCCATTAAACTTCAAGTTAGCTTGCTACTCAAACTCCAATTCACAAGATGGGATGTTCTATCAATTAATTTGTGTATTGGACTAATTGGTATTTCAGGATCTTAAAGTAGAGATATCTAATTTAAGCTAAAAAACATGAAGAATGCACCTGTACTTTTGGATGTTACAGTAAATGTCTGCTTAAAGCTAACAATGTTTGTTAGTCATTAGCTCGCTTTATATTCATGCTCTGGTACTGATAGGGCATGTCTGCCTTCTGTGCTGCTGTGTTTTCTCTTCAGGAAAATCTTGGCTATATCGTCATCAGTCTTGCAGATGTTATAAACAACAAAAGGATCAATGAGAAATACCATCTAATTGACTCGAAAAATGGTCGCATCCAATTGGAATTGCAGTGGAGAACATCTTAAAAGACCTCACGTGCCGAAGCCGCGGACTTGTAAAGTTTCTCTTGTTTAGAAGCTATCCACACGTGTATGTATCAAGCATTTGGCAGAATTACCTTTGTACTTAGTTGTGATTTGCTTTTAAATTATTTTTTAAAATGCTTGTCTGGGACTTCCTCATTTCTGAGTTTTAGTAAATATGAGTCCGAACAGAAAACAGCATGCTTGAATTAACCATGGAATTGATATTCTGCATGAGAATCAATAAAATCTGAGTGGTCAATGTCACAGCAGGCTATTGAGTTTGAACTATGGCGTCCTACTTCTAGGATGTGTATGTTTCGAGACGGCCAAAAACAGTCAGAATTTTTTTTGGAAAAACTGTCAGGAAATATTAATTTGCATTCCAGGATCCTTTTAACTTGTTTGGTTAAGTTTCGAACATATGCGATCGTTTATTGGAGCAAGCTGGTGGGCGAACTTTCACCTTGTGCCATGATTTGTTTGAAAACACGCCTTATCCCGGGAGTTGTTACTCTCTATTTTGTATCTCACAACGTAGAGAATATCTTGTGCAACTGAGAGTATGTATGTGTAGTATACGAGTATATAAGACCACTTAGATGGTATTTACACTATCTTACAAATTTTTCGTGTGGTTTACATTGGAGTGTCTTATAATTAGTATATGAGTATACCTAAAGTGATAAAAGAGTATATATATATGTATATGTATATGTATGTACATATATATCTTGATGTAGAAGAGGGCAACGTGGCTTATGTCGGACCCTAAATTTGGAGTTTGGGATCTAATGTTAAGCTGTGTCATTCCCTGGATCATTCGATAGTACACACAGATACATTGTGAGACCCTGGTTTATTTAGTTTGTAACACTTTAGCTTTCTCTTAGCCTAAGCATCACAAACAAAATACACCGTGTCTCGATGGACATGTGCTTTTCAGAATTGCAGCACATATACATCTTTATAAAAGCATGTATCAATTCCATACAACACACAGGTTCAAAACTTAACTTTACAAGCAAAAGACATATATAATAGATATTACAAAGGAAAGGCCAACCGACCAAAAACAAGCTAAAAGAGTTATAAATAATAGTGGAAGCAAAATGCTATAAGATGGCTAAGACAAAAGCCAACCGGTTTGTCATACACCCACAAGGCAATCCGACCGGACCGCCAAGCTAGTCGTCCAAACTGCAGCGAAACTCACCAAAGTTGACCCCTTGGGGATCAACCTTCTCTGCAACAAATAAGCAAAGCAAATGAGTACAAAGAATGTACTCGTAAGACTTATGGTAACAAACCTATTTACTACTACATGCAGGCTTTAATCAAACAAGAAGGCTCAAGGTTAATTTTCAGCATAAAACAAGTTTTATTTGCAATAAGTAATAGTTTGAAGGCAGTTTTAACAATCTGAATTTTACTTGCATGAATAATAGCGAGACAATAAGTAATATCATAACAACAACCTGGAGATGACTAACCCAATAGCCATCACAACAATAGCACGAATTACCCATTCGTATCATCCATGTCAAGTTTTAAATAAAAGGTTGTAATCTAGTTCTCACGGGGTGTATCCGAGCGTGTCCATAACCTAGGACGAGGCTATTCGAATAGTTTTAACCCAGCAGGGGTGTACCAATGTACCCACACTTCAGACCGCCTTTAAACCACAATAAGCATACTTCTGAAGGTATGCCGGCACGGCTAAGTCCTACGAGATGTTTCCAATATTGTCTATTAACTACGAGCTGCTCGTATAGACCGAAACTTATACGCTTACATTGTAAAGCCTAAGGTCAACTACCCTATAGGGGTAAAGCCTCCGGACAACTACAATGCTCCCAAACACCATCCCTCCTGCGACCCCCTACAACTCATAGCTAACACACGACAAAGTACTAAGTCAAGAGAGGTCCCATTTCCCTCTAGCGTGGTTAGCACGCAAAATGCTCATTACTAAAACGCTTTAGATGGGTTAATTGAATTAGAAATGGCGCAAGTAACTCGGTCCTTAATGACCCGGGCACCATTCAAGTCGCTCCAAAAAGCAAACTATCTTACCATTGTGCCCAAGTTCAAATCATTTTGTTTTCAGTTTTAGTTTTCCCAAATAAACATAGCATAAAGGCTAAATCATAAAGTCATAATAGGTTTGTGTGATCAAGGTCATCGACTAAGTCGATAACCGCCTAATCCTAAGAGGCAAGTACTAGAGTGGTGAACAATAGATTGTTCGCCATTGTCATTGTAACTAAGCGTTGACTAAGCATCATATCGCAAAGACAGTAAAAAACCATAAATCATCCATCGGGCTCTAATTCACCAGTGAGGATAATAACCTAGGGTAGTGGCGGAGGTGAACAATTTCAGGGAAAATATGCAATGGGATTAACTACCTCTAATCGACAAAAACTACTTTGACACAAGAAGCATGCATACTTAGTTTTTGCAAACAAGATATTAAACTTTAAAAGTAATCGGAGCAATATGATCAAATGATGTTACACTGCTTGCCTTGAAGGATTTGCTCAGTTTGCTGCAAAGGCATACTCTCGTTACTAATGCACTCGTCGACACCTAACGAAAAGCGAAAAGAACCGATAAGAACGAAGAATACCGAAAAGACTCAAAAATCAACTTTCTCCGAATGCTCTGAAAATTTTACAGCAGCAAGAGCATGATTTATAATGAATTTAGAAACAAGAACCAATTGATTTCGATTCTTAATGCAAAAGTTATGATCAAAACAATTCTGTTCAGCTGGAAAAATACAATCTGTTACTCTTCATCATAATTAAATTGTTTGGCATAAATTTCTAGAAAGGTGGTGCAGCTGGAATTTTTATGGTAAAGCAAGCACCTCATAAGATGAACAACCCAATTGGATCCATCTCATTTGGAGCTATGATGTACTTTCTATGAATTTTCAAAGACATGAAAAAGTGTATAAGTTGAATGCATAAGTAAACTTTTTGAAAATAGTAGCATGTTCAAAACCTATTTTGCCAGAAAGTAAACTAATAGAGGAAACTAACACTCAAAAACAAGTTACATAGAATTAGTTATGCATTTTTCAAGTTAAATGAATTTTTAGTGCACAAAATAACCCTAACAGGAATTAAATCTATTCTCCTATTGTTCTGGAGCTAATACTAAGCTTAAAACCATTTTTAGATTAAAGTTTAGTTAAAAGCAGAATTATCAAAATTTGAATCAACCGAAAATGACTTAAAATGAATTAGATATCAATTTCTAAAGTTTAATGCATTTTTAGTTGCAAAATAAAGCTTACCAGGAAAAAGAAATGACTTAACCGAGAGGAATAGGCGTGGCGCATTGTGGGCCGCTGATGTGCCATCGCACGGCCCACAGCGCGCGCCAATACAGTAACGTGCGAATCGGAACGACATCATACGGTTGGATCTAGAATGGACGGTTGAGATTGCTTGGGTACTGTTCATGGCTTGAACGGCCCAATGAATCTCAGCCGTTGATCCAGCGATGAAGGGCTGAGATCAAAGTGCGGTTTGGACGACCCGAATGGCACAACGATCTCAACCGCTGATCTTAAAATGGACGGCCGACAACGATCGAGCCAATCGGCCTGCGCACAGCGAATCCTGACAAGCGGGGCCCGCTGTCAGTGACTTAGAGTCACGCGTGCGGCTTTGAGCGCACGCGCCCATTGATTTCAAAATGGCAGGCCCACAGGTAAGCGACCGTGGGCCACACGCGGGCGTAACAGCATGCTGGAAATTTTAATCGGGTGGACCACATGGCAGCGACAGTGCCGCACAGAAAAAGGTGGTTATTAAAGGTTTAACCCAATGATTAGAGCAGATTAATCAATGATTAGTCTTAATGACTTGAGCACAGTGCTCGAGAGAGGTTTAAACTGTTGAGCCCACATGTAAGTGACCCACTAAGTTTTTTCGGACATCAATTAAATGCTAACTAATCATTAATAGTAATTAACAATCATTACCGCATTTAATAGCCAAATCTTTGCTCTAATCGGGCACGGCACAGTGCATGCGTCCGGCAAAGTGCACAGTGCACAATATGGTTCGCCGCCGGCGACCTAGGGCACAACGGCGCAAACCAAGCACATGGATGGGTTCGCAATAACCTTGCGGACCGGATGGTGATGACCTCGCCGGCGGCGGCGGCGCAAATCGCCGGCGAGCCAGAGAAGACGACGACAACACAAACGGTCGAAAATGAAAATACAAAAGAGCTCCGCATTGTTCAAGGTAGCAAGTGCCATAGCTTCTAGGGATTATTAGGAAGCTACCTTGGAGCTGAGGAGGCAAGGGGATGACCGGATAAGCGCCGGCGACGAAGAACTTGTCGGACCCGAAGAAGAAGAAGCGGAAAACACGGCTTGAGCAAATTGAGCAAGACCGCGTCATCAATACAGCTTCAACACGGCCCGTAAATGGTCCATGAGCAAGCAATTGGAGAATGAGGCACTCACCGGACTTGAGGAAGAAAGGGGGCGATTTCGGCCGGTTTGAGCAAATCCCAAAATTGAAGAATTCCTGTGAAGGTCAAAATCAATTGGGTTAGGGTTATTACTCCAGGAGGTGAGAGGGACGAGCTGGAGCAAAGGGTTGAGCAAGAGGCCACTTTGGAACCCTAATGTCGCCGAGGAGCTCCAAGGTCCATTAATGGCGGCAGAGTGTGCTCTGGTGTTTGGGCGCAACCAAGCACAAAGCAAGGTGAGGGAGTGTTTAAAGGATGCCAAGGAGGAGCTTGAGGGGTTTTTATAGCCGGGTGGAGCTAGGGCAGCAACAATGTTGAGCTCGGTCTATGGCGCTGCCGCGGCGAGTGGAAAGGATGGGAGCAGGCGCGACCGAGACTTTTGAGGGCGGCCACTGAGGTGCATTAAATGCTAAGAGTTGTTGAGAGGTGACAAGGCGTTGCAAAGCTCCTCCCCTGCTCTGCGCTCTGCCATGGCTCGCCAGCATTCACGCACGCGAGGACGACCGAGGAAGGAGACGAGCAGGGTGGCGCGGCCCCAAAGTTAGTGAGAAAGGCACAGAGCGGCTCGGGAGAAAGAAGGCAACAGGGTCGAGCCTAACCCCTTAGGTGCTAGCCCCACACCCACGGCTAGATGAATTTTGAACGGTCACGATTGAAACATTCCGGGTAGTTAGATTTAGATCTAACGGTCACGATTGACGCGCGTTTGAACAGAGCTGGCTGCGCTGCGCGGGAAGGACGCGAGGGTTCGATCAAAATCCGACGGTGGACAGTGATCGCGCGCGAGAGAGAGACTGAGCTGGCTGGGTCGGACCGAGAAAGAGAACGGGCTCGAGTCTGACTTGAGCCCGAGCAACAATGCTTTGACCAAGGGATTAAAATGAAGGATTTAATTGATATATGCCATTGCAAAGGTGATGTCTCACAAATGTGCCACTGAAAAGTTTTTTCTTAGAGAAATGCCATTGCATAGTGTGTGACTTTTGGGGCAAAACACTAGTAAGTGGTAGATTGGGATCAATGAAATGAGCAGTGGCATATTTGAAAATTTCCCTAAAATGAAAGTTGAGCTTTAAAGGATTATTAGAGATAGCAATTCAACTCCAAAAATTATGAAATTTTAAAGGGAGGTTGCTGACTCTAGGATCAACCTTGTGTAAATTTTTCAAAGGTTTTTATTTAGAGAATTTTTTTCCAGAAAATAATCAAGACTTGTTCTAGGGTTTGACCAAGGTCAAACTGGTTTGAATGCCTCCAAAAATTATCAAACAATTTCTAAAAATTATGAAAATTTTCAGATGGGTCACACAACATCCTTAGAACCAGGAAAATTATTTCCAGTGGATGATCACTAGATGTGACAAGAGTTGGCCAAGAAGGGTTATGACTTTAGTCAATTTGGAGGTTTGGGTTTTGATTTCCCACAATTCCTTTACAAGAATTGTAGAAAAGCTCAAAAACTTCAAGATGAAAGAAAGTTTTAAATTTTACACATTTTCTTACATTTGAAACACAAACCCAAATTTGGGATGTTACAAGACCTCACCCCCTTAGAAAAATCTCGTCCCGAGATTTGGCTTGCTCGGAAAAGAAAGATGGGTAGTCCGAACACAAGGACGGAGCAAGTTTTCCAAGACTTGGTTGACTCGTTCTGTCAAGCCATCAGTTCGGGGATGATAAGCTGAGCTAGAAGAAACGCGAGTCCCCATAGTCTCTTGCAGACAATGCCAAAATCGGGAAGTGAATAGAGAACCACAATCAGAAACGATCGTTTTCGGTACCCAGCGAGCTTACGATCTTTGAGACATAAAGCTCAACCAAGTGACCGATACGAATCTTGGTTCTGACTGAAGATTCTGACTTGGTAGAAAACGTGCCACTTTAGTCGACACGGGGGAACTTACCAGGTCTGGATAAAACAAGGATTGATAGACTAAGAGATCTTTCTCGACTCTAAGGGTGGTGGTGCAAGATCGTCATTAGCTGGTGGAGTGATTTGTCTGGTTAATTCCGCCAACAACGGGATCTCAGCCTGCTAACTAGCTATGCGAAGTCATCCCTCCGCAGCTAGTTTGTTAGAGGAACAAAGGCCATTCTCAGTTGGTGGAGTAATTTGTCTGGTTACTCCACTAACGAACGAGACCTCAGCTTGATAACCAGCTGTACGGAGTCATCCCTCCGTAGCTAGTTGATTAGAGAGGCTGCGGCCGCTTTTGGCCACGGAAATTTGAAGCAAAAACTGGGATGAGATGCCCTTGGATGAAAATGGAAGGAAATGTGCCACTCAAGTTAGCCCATCCAAGATAACCCAAATGGTACACAAATTACAAAGCATCCAAAGGTTTTGGACATTATCACATCCTTTTCAGTTGATCGAGGAAGGAAGAGGCTAGCACCCAGAACAGAGTCTTACACAAGATACCCAACTAAACAAGTGCTATCCTATTACATTTTTCAAAGGACAGCTATTAGCTGGATACAACCTCTATGGTAGTTTCCACACACCTAGATTTAGTCATTTCTGTTGAAGTTCACAGGGAACTCGTCTAGGAGATGGGCTTCAGGTGATCTGGTGTCCAGTGGAGACAAGGGGTTGAAGAGACGCCTTGGGGGTCCCAACAAAGAAACATGACCTTCTAAAGGATCGGGCCTCCGGTGCTAGAAATCCTCACGTCATGTGGACTTGGCGGTGCAGGTCCATAGACGAGCATCGCCCTGCTACTCGAAGTCGAACCGGCGGTGCCACAACAGCTGGGGAGGTCTCATTGGCGCTAAAAAGCACATTGTGAGGAACGCGGTTCATGCTAACCCCGATCCTAAGGTACTCCTAGGCCTCTCTAAGACGACGCCGAGTTTCCGACAGCTCAAACAAATTGCAACGATGAACTTGATCCATGATATGGACCAGTCTCGCCAATTGACGCACTTGAGGGTCTTCTCCGAACTGAATCTCAGCGAACGTGTTTATGTCTGCTTCAGGACCCCTGTGCGGGAAATGATCGTAGGGCGGTTGAGACAATTCTGTCAAGTCATGACGAAGTTGGCTCATAACGCTGCTGGCAGCTTCCTGGATGGCCATGGCTTCAGAGGTGGCGTGAACCTGGAAGCTGTACGGAATATTGCCGGTCACTTATCTTGCGATGACGTTGACCACACATCGATATTCTTCCATTCCAGGTCCACGGTCCTGACGGTAGATGGTATACTCTGGTTGGTAGGTGAAATTGGCGCGCCACATCATATTTCGCAGCAGTGCGGGATACCTGTCCACGTACTCCGCACGCATCTCCTTGACCAAATACCAGCTGCCCATCTATCGCACACAAGAACAAGGTAGGTGAGCAATTAGCTAGGGAATCCAACCGAAAGTTGGGTGGGAACAGATACTAAAACGGATAAGGGCCAAACCCGAAAACTGAGGCAAGGAAATCAATAATTCACTAAGAAATGAACTCAAAAAGCTAAAAAACAAACACAAAATCAGCACAAGACCTCAAGTCACAAGACCAACTTCCCGATACGACTAACTCGTATTGAAAGAAAGAGTAATCGGTTGAGAAGAAAATTTCAGCATGCAACTCAAATTCTAACATGACTAAATAGCAGGGCAAAACCACTAATAATGGTGTTAGATACTTAGCCAACTAGTATCACTTCTTACTCTTTTATTCCCACAAGTTTTAGTTGATTAACCTCTCATTTTCTACCCTATTAGAAACCATTGAGCTTACTGTCCGAAAATTGACGCTTGCTGTTCAGATTTTGCATCCAAGCTCCTAGTCGAAATTTACCACTCCAGAAGCTTCAACACCTTGTAGAAGGGCAGCCAACACTTCAATTTGCCAAACTCATTGGTTCCCAAAACCCAAATTAAACGATAACACTATCCTTTGAAAGGAAGAGAGGGAAACAACTTTTTAAAACTCAATCAAGAGTAAGGTGAGATGAGCAATCTAAGATAGGTAAGGAGTAAAAGCTGAGAACTTACTTAGTTTTCAAAATCATTTGATAGCTTTGAAACTAAGTTTTTCAAAACATCCTAAAGACGACCAGCTAGGGTTACTACGGTCAGTATGACTCTCATACCAAGCTTGTGAGACCCCGGTTTATTTAGCTTGTAACACTTTAGCCTTCCCTTGGCCCAAGCATCACAAACAAAATACACTGTGCCTCGATGGACATGTGCTTCCTAGAATTGCAGCACACATACATCTTTACAAAAGTATGTATCAATTCATACAACACACAGGTTCAAAACTTAACTTTACAAGCAAAAGACATACATAATAGATATTACAAAGGAAAGGCCAACCGGCCAAGAACAAGCTAAAAGAGTTAGAAATAACAGTGAAAACTAAATGCCATAAGATGGCTAAGACAAAAGCCAACCGGTTTGTCATACACCCACAAGGCAATCCGACCGGCCGCCAAGCTAGTCGCCCACACCACAAATGAAACTCACCAAAGCTACGCACTTCTGTGGTTACTTGTATGTATCTTTATTACTATTATTTCAACATTGAAAACAGATTTGCAAACTTGCTTTAAAATGTATTACGTTATTGCAATAAAGTTGGCTTCATGCAAAATGAGACATACAACCTCCACCTAAATAAGCTTGCATGTAGTTTATGAATAGGTCCGCTATTCCACACGCAGCCTTGGGGTACAAAGACAATCTTTGTACTCGGATGCTATGCTTAATTGTTCGCTGCAGAGGAAGAAGGTGAGCCTCGAGGGGCCTCACTTTATGAGTGTGTTGTGGTAGCTCTCATGGCGACTAGCTTGGCGTCCCTGGGCTTGCTTGTGGTGTATGGCTAAACTGGCCGACTTTGTTCTAGCCATCTTATGGCACCTTTTGCTTCCCTGTCATTCTTGTATATTGTTCTATTTGGCCTGTCGGCTCTCTTTGTAATAACTTTGCTTTATGTATGTCGTTGTTGAACTTAGTGATGTATGTGTATGGAATTGATGTGTAATTTTGTGATGATGTGCATATGCCTGCACTCGGGAAGCATATGTCCATCGAGGCTTAGAATGTTTAATTAGTAATGCCAGAACCATTTGGAGGTTAAGTGTTACTAGTTAAATATTCTGGGGCCTCACAAAAACTAAATACCATAAGATGGCTAAGACAAAAGCCAACCGGTTTGTCATACACCCACAACAAATAAGTAAAGCAAATGAGTACAAAGAATGTACTCGCAAGACTTACGAGTAACAAACCTAGTTACTACTACATGCAGGCTTTAATCAAAGGAGAAGGCTCAAGGTTAATTTTCAGCATAAAGCAAGTTTTATTTGCAATAACTAATAGTTTAAAGGAAGTTTTAACAATCTGAATTTTATTTGCATAAATAACAGCGAGACAATAAGTAATATCATAACAACAACCTGGACATGACTAACCCAATAGCCATCACAATAATAGCACGAATTACCCATTTGTACCACCCATGCCAAGTTTTAAATAAAAGGTTGTAGTCTAGTTCTCACGGGCGTATCCGAGCGTGTCCATAACTTAGGACGAGGCTATTCGAATAGTTTTAATCCCGTAGGGGTGTACCAATGTACCCACACTTCAGACCGCCTTTAAGCCACAATAAGCACACTTCCGAAGGTATACCGGCACGGCTAAGTCCTACGAGACGTTTCCAATATTGTGTATTAACTACGAGCCACTCGTATGGACCGAAACCTATACTCTTACATTGTAAAACTGAAGGTCAACTACCCTATATGGGTAAAGCCTCCGGACAACTACAATGCTCCCAAACACCATCCCTCCTGCGACCCCCTACGACTCATAGCTAACACACGCCAAAGTACTAAGTCAAGAGAGGTCTCATTTCCCTCTAGCGTGGTTAGCACGCAAAATGCTCATTACGGTGGCGCAAGTAACTCGGTCCTTAATGACCCGGGCACCATTCCAGTCGCTCCCAAAAGCACACCATCTTACCATTGTGCCCAAGTCCAAATCATTTTGTTTTCAGTTTTAGTTTTCCCAAATAAACATAGCATAAAGGCTGAATCATAAAGTCATAATAGGTTTGTGTGATCAAGGTCATCGACTAAGTCGATAACCGCCTAATCCTACCGGTAACTAAGCATTGCTAAGCATCATATCGCAAAGACAGTAAAAGACCATAAATCATCCACCGGGCTCTAATTCACCAGTGAGGATAATAACCTAGGGTAGTGGCAGGGGTGAACAATTTCAGGGAAACTATGCAATGGGATTAACTACCTCTAATCGACAAAAATTACTTTGACACAAGAAACATGCATACTTAGTTTTTGTAAAGAAAAAATTAAACTTTAAAAGTAACCGGAGCAATATGATCAAATGATGTTACACTGCTTGCCTTGAAGGATTTGCTCAGTTTGCTGCAGAGGCACACTCTCGCTACCAATGCACTCATCGACACCTAACGAAAAGCGAAAAGAACCGATAAGAACGAAGAATACCGAAAAGACTCAAAAACCAACTTTCTCCGAATGCTCTGAAAATTTTACAGCAGCAAGAGCATGATTTATATTCTTAATGCAAATGTTATGATCAAAACAATTCTGTTCAGTTGGAAAAATGCAATATGTTACTGTTCATCATAATTAAATTGTTTGGCATGAATTTCTAAAAGGTGGTGTAGATGGAATTTTTATGGTAAAGCAAGTACCTCATAAGATGAACAACCCAATTGGATTCATCTCATTTGGAGCTATGATGCACTTTCCATGAATTTTCAAAGACATGAAAAAGTGCATAAGTTGAATGGATAAGTAAACTTTTTGAAAACAGTAGCATGTTCAAAACCTATTTTGCCATAAAGTAAACTAATAGAGGAAACCAACAAAGTTAGTTTAACTCAAAAACAAGTTACAGAGAATTAGTTATGCATTTTCCAAGTTAAATGAATTTTTAGTGCACAAAATAACCCTAACAGGAATTAAATCTATTCTCCTATTGTTCCGGAGCTAATACTAAGCTTAAAACCATTTTTAGATTAAAGTTTAGATAAAAGCAGAATTATCAAAATTTGAATCAACCGAAAATGACTTAAAATGAATTAGATATCAATTTCTAAAGTTTATTGCATTTTTCATTGCAAAATAAAACTTACCGGGAAAAAGAAATGACTTAACCAAGAGGAATAGGCGTGGCGCATTGTGGGTCGTGATGTACCATCGCACGGCCCACAGCGCGCGCCAATACAGTAACGCACGAATCGGAACGGCATCATACGGTTGGATTTAGAATGGACGGTTGAGATTGCTTGGGTACTGTTCATGGCCCGAACGGTCTCAGCCGCTGATCTTAAAATGGGCGGCCGACAACGATCGAGCCAATCGGCTCGCGCACATCGAATCCTGACAAGCGGGTCCCGCTGTCAGTGACTTAGAGTCACGCGTGTGGCCTCCTGCGACTCGTAGCTAACTCACGCCAAAGTACTAAGCCAAGAGAGGTCTCATACCCTCTAGTGTGATTAGCACGCAAGAATGCTTGGTTTAATGTAACAAGATATTCGGTCCTTGTTGACTTGGGCACCATTCCAGCCACACCCAAAATTCACACCACCTTACCGTTGTGCCCAAGTCCAAATTGTTTCGTTTTCATTTTTAGTTTTTTTTTTTACAATTTGAACATAGCACAAAGCTGAAACAAAGATATCATAATAAGTTTGTGTGATCAAGGTTATCGACAAGCGCCCATTTCTACCGATAGCTAAAGCATGACTAAGCATTTCAACTCGTACTAGTAAGTGACAAGGGCTCATCCAACGAACCCAAAATCACACCAAAATAAACCTAGGCTCAGTAGTAGAGGATAAACATTTTCCTACAGATTATGCATCTAATAGGTCAACTAGTCGACAATAGTTTAAAACAAGATAACAATGCATACGTAGAATTTGCAAACAACATATTAGAATTTGAAAATAATAGGAACAACATGATCAAATGAATACTACATCTGCTTGCCTTGCTGGAGGGCAGAGTCTGGCTGCTGTGGATCAGATTGAAGACCAATAATATTTTCGGAACCTAACGCAAAAATACGATAACAACAATAAGAACGAAGAACACCAAACAAAACCCAACAGCAAAAGTCATCCAAATCTTATGAAATTCATACAACAGCAAGAGACTGATTTTAGACAATTTTAGGAACAAGAATTACTTCATTTGACCTAAGCATGTAAAGGTTATGGCTAAAACCATTTCTCTCAGCCTGTTAATTCAACTAAATTAATTACTGATACTGTTCATGGCATAAATTTTCAGAATGATCTAGAGTCTGAAATTTTTATGGTAGGTAGATAATGACATCCTAAGATCAACAAAATTGAGTTTACTCAATTTGGAGTTAAAATGATTTACTTATGATTTTTCTAAGTGGTGAAACTAGCACATATCATTTTTAGAAATAAAACCATGATCAAAACCTATTTCATATTAAAGTATGCTAACAGAGGAATTTAACAAGATTGAGTTTGCACATTTTGGAGTTATACATAAAAAGATATGCATTTTACAAGTTTCAAATCAATTTCTAAAATATTCTAAAATGGCTGAAATCAAGTTAATTTTGTTTATAAAACTTTCTGTTACAGAAACATGTCTAAATGCATTTTTAGATTAAACTCTAGTTAAACATGAATTTATCCCAACAGAATCATCTAAAAAGAATTTCAAATGAATTAGTTATGAGATTTTAAAGTTTTAATACAATTTTCAGTTGATAAATAAAGGTTTACCGAAATAACATCAACTTATCTAAAAGAAAACGACGTGGACGAATGTGGGCCTTTGATTCGGGATCCAATGGCCCACGTGCTCCGCACACAACGCACACGCGCGGTCCAAAAAGAGGTTCACCGTTGGATCTAGATCCAACGATCCACGCGGAGTGGGACGTTCGGGTGACCCGAACGGCTCAAAGCATCATCGACCGTATATCTTGAGATGAAGGGCTCAGGGCGCTTCGGGTGACCCGAACGGCACACTCATCTTAGCCACAGATCGCAAGATGGACGATCTAGAGCGGTTGGGAGCTCGGGTGGTCCGAACGGCCACTCAGATCTAGACCGTTGATCTAGATCTGACGGCCCACGGAGATTGAGACCTCTGGAGTTCAAAGTTTTAGATAGATCTGGACCATTGATCTTGAAATCGATGGTCCACAATCAACGAGCGTATCGCACGCGCCCGAGAGGGGTTTAAAGAACTGGGCCCACCTGTCATTGACACACAGTGACATGCAGGACCCACTATGAGTGACTGCAAGCCACGCACATGGGTTTAACGCGCACGGGGCTGATTTAAAATGGCGTGGCCCACATGACAGTGAATCAAACGATTCTTTCGGACATCAATTAAATGCTAACTAATCATTAACAACAATCAACAATCATTAGCCATTAATGATTGTCTTAATCAACAACGACACAGTGCAGCTCGCGTCCGACAACGAAACCGAGCGCAACCAAAGGCTTGCCGCCGGCGACTCCGGCGACGGCGGCGCCCATAAAGTGCCAAAATGGGTCTGCAATAATGCTGCGCACCCAGTGGAGGTGACCTCCACGGCGGCGACGGCCTAGAACGCCAGCGAGCCGGAAATCAATGACAGTGACTAAATCGGCCGAAAGCGAAAATGGTCAAAAAGTTCCGTCAGCAGTCCAAAGAAGCGGGTGCCACATCATCTAAGAACTAATTAGAACCTACCTTAACCAAGAAGGGCTTCAAAGATGGCCAGAGCAGCTTTGACCACGGTGGAGCTTGCCGGAGCCAAAGAAGACGAAGAGGAAATAGAGACCTGAGCCAAAATGAACACCACTGGTGGTCAAAATAGCTGCATTAAGGCTCACAAAAGGTCCATGAACAATTAATTGCCAAAAGAACCACTTACCGGAGCTAGAGAAGAAAAGGGGGTGAATTCGGCCGAAAAGATCCAACCTTAAAATTGAGTGATTCCTGAGAATGAAACCCAAAATTAAGTTAGGAAAAATGAATATAAGGGTAAGGAGCTCAAAAGGGTACAAAAAGATTTGAAGAAGAATCACTGGAGCATCAATGTCCACAGTGGAGCTTCACGGGTCAACAATGGCGATTTGGGGGTTTCAGGGGTTTTGAGCTCCACACACAGAGGGTGAGTTGGGGAAGTAGAAGAGGTCCAAAAGAGGAGTTCAAAGGCTTTTTGAAGCTAATGAGCTCAGCACAAGGAAAGGGACCTCGCTGTGATCTGTGGTCGAGCGCGAATCCGCAACAAAAGTGGAAACGAGGGGGAGCAGCGTGAGGCATGGCTTTGAGCCGAAAGCACTGACGCGCAGCACTGCCCCGTCAAGTAGGCGCTGACGAGGGAGCATGAAAGGACCAGGCCATGCCTCCCTCTGTTCACGCACGACGCGAGGAAGAAGATGACTAGAGAAGCTAGGGTGACCGTGGGCGGTTGGATTTAATCGGACGGCTGAGATTTGCCCAAGGCTCCAGAGGTTTAAAACAACAGAGAAGATCATGAGCGTTGGGTCTTAATCCAACGGCTCAGAACCAAGGCGGCTTGGCTCGATCAAGTCAAATGACTTGGGCTCGGGTTTGACTCGAGCCCAAGTCTGACTGAGACCAGAGTTCCATTTTTAGGGTTTTGAATTGAGACAGGCTTTGGGGATTTATTTGAGGTAGCAAAACAACTCCAAAAATTCTAAAATTTTTACAAGAGGTTGATAACTTAGATATTAACCTTATGTAAAATTTTCAGAGGTTTTTATGTAGTGCATTTTTCTCCAAAAATTATGCAAGGTTCTAAAAGTATTGAAACAATTTCTAAAAATTGTGAAATTATTCAGAGGGGTCACACACCAACCCTAGAACTTAGGAAAAATATTTCCAGGAGATGATCACAAAATTTTGACAAGAATATTTTTGGAAGACAAGGTTTTGGATCAAAAGACTTGTGACTTTGCATTCCCATATTTCTTTTACAAGATTTGTTTAGAACATACAGGAAATACATGATGTAAGAAAAAGTTTTAATTTCTACTCATTTTCTTACATTTGAAACACAAGTCCAAAACTGGGATGTTACAAACCTCCCCCCTTACAAGAATCTCGTCCCGAGATTCCGTTTACTCGGAGGAGAAAGACGGGTAGTCTGCACGAAGGCGATCTTCCCGCTCCCAAGTTGCCTCATCTCCGGAATGATTCGACCACTGAACCTTAAGGAACTTGATGACACGGTTCCTTGTTCTTCGTTCAGATTCTTCAAGAATACGAACAGGATACTCGCGGTAGGTCAAATTCTCTTGCACATCGAGAGTCTCCAACAGAGTTTCCTCAGTTGGAACACGGAGGCACTTCTTCAGGTGAGACACATGGAACACATCATGCACCCCCTCAAGTGTAGTTGGCAACTCCAATCTGTATGCAACAGCTCCCACTCTCTCGACGATGCGATAATGCCCAACATATCGAGGAGCCAACTTGCCCTTGATGCCAAAACACTGATGGCCCTTCAAAGGTGAGACTTTGAGGTACACAAAGTCATTGAGCTCAAAGCTCAACTCTCGGCGACGATGATCCGCATAGCTCTTTTGCTTGGACTAGGCCACGTGCAAATGCTCACGAATCAACTAAACTTGGCTTTCGGCCTCATTGATTGAGTTTAGGCCGAAGAACTGCCTCTCACCAGTTTCTGACCAGTTCAGTGGGGTTCTGCACCTCCTCCCATACAAGGCCTCAAAAGGTGCCATACCAAGATTAGCTTGGAAACTGTTGTTGTAGGAAAATTCATCAAACGGCAGGCACTTCTCCCACTTCTTCCTATAGGAAAGAACACAAGCACGGAACATATCTTCCAACACTTGGTTGACTCTCTCCGTCTGACCATCAGTTTGAGGATGAAAGGCTGTGCTGAAAGTAAGATGGGTCCTCATAGTCTCTTGCAGACTATGCCAAATCGAGAGGTAAAAAGCGCACCACGATCAGAAACAATCGTCTTTGGCACACCATGCAGCTCACGATCCTTGAAACATAGAGCTCGGCTAAGGGTCCCACACGAAGCTGAGTCTTGACAGGAAGAAAATGTGCCACTTTAGTCAGCCTATCAATCACGACCCAAATGGCATCGTTCCCTTTGGACGAGCGAGGCAGGCCGGTGATGAAATCCATGCCTACGGAATCCCACTTCCACTCAGGCACTAGCAAAGGCTGAAGAAGACCTGCTGAACGCTGATGCTCGGCCTTAACACGACAGCACACGTCACACTCGACAACGAACTTGGCAATCTCGCGCTTCATTCGGGTCCACCAGAATCTCTAACGAAGATCTTGTTACATTTTGGTGGCCCCGGGGTGGATAGACAAGGGGGAATCATGGGCTTCAGGAGAATCAAGTCCCACAATTCCATAACCTTTGGAACCACAAGGCGCTGTCCAAACAACACAACACTATGCTCATCTTCTGAAAAGCACTTGGCTGTCCCATCCTTGATGTTCTGCTTAATTTGACTCACACTAACATCTGATTGCTACGCAGCCTTGATTTGATCCACCAAGGTTGGTTGCACAACCAAGGTAACAAGAGAACCATGCTCAACCAAACCCAAATTGAGCCGCTGAAATTCTTCAAGAAGGGCGGGCTGGTGCTCTTGGAACATCAAAGTATTGCAATACACCTTCCGACTAAGTGCATCGTCAACAACATTGGCCTTGCCCGGATGATATTGAATGCCCATGTCATAATCTTTGATAAATTCCAATCATCTTCTTTGCCTGCGGTTCAGATCTGGCTGGGTGAACAAATATTTCAAGCTCTTGTGATCAGAATACACCTCACAACGGTTACCAATCAGGTAATGCCGCTAAATCTTGAGTGCATAAACCATTGCAGCTAGCTCCAAATCATCGGTAGGATAGTTGAGTTCATGAGGCCTCAACTGCCTTGATGCATAGGCCACCACCTTGCCTTCCTGCATAAGAACACAACCATGTCCTTGACAAGAGGCATCACAAAAGATATCAAAACTCTTGTGGACATTGGGAAGAATAAGCACTGGGGCTGAAGTCAACCGCTTCTTGAGTTCTAGAAAACTCCCATCACAAGCAGAGGACCACACAAATTTCTTGTCCTTCTTGAGCAACTCAATCATCGGCTTCGCGATCTTGGAGAACTTCTCGATAAAGCGACGGTAGTAACCTGCTAAACCAAGAAAACTCCGCACATTGGTGACTGACTTGGGCTGACCCCAAGATAGCACATCACTGACCTTGCTAGGGTCCACAACCACACCTCCTACTGAAAGAACATGGCCCAAGAATGCCATTTCCTTCAACTAGAACTCGCACTTGCTGAACTTTGCATAAAGCTAGTGCTCGTGCTGCTTCCCCAAAACAATCTGCAGATGCTCAGCATGCTCTTCTTCACTCTTGGAGTAGATGAGAATGTCATCAATGAATACCACAACAAACTTATCCAAATACTCCATGAACACTGAGTTCATAAGATTTATGAATAAAACGGGAACATTAGTTAAGCCAAAAGACATGACGGTGTACTCGTAAAGACCATAACGAGTAGTGAAAGCCGTCTTTGGAATATATTCAGCCCTGATCCGGACTTGATGATACCCCAACCTCAAGTCGATCTTGGAGAACACACGGGCTCTGGTCAACTGGTCAAAGAGATCATCAATGCGAGGCAAAGGATACTTGTTTTTCATCGTCACTTCATTAAGCGGACGGTAATCAACACACATACGCAAGGTCTTGTCCTTCTTCACAAAAATAACTGGACATCCCCAAGGAGATGAGCTAGGGTGGATAAAACCCTTTGCTTGAAGCTCACATAATTGCTTCTTCAACTCCTCCAACTCATTAGGAGGCATTCGATACGGCGCCTTCGAATTTGGGGCTGTACCGGGCAGCAACTCAATGACAAACTCCAAGTCTCGGGCTGGAGGCATCCCAGGCAAATCTTCAAGAAAGACATCCATAAAGTCACATACTGTGGGCACATCCTGAATCTCCAAGGCTGGCTTCGCTTCAAGGTCACAAAGATGTGGCCCTTGCAACTGCGGTGAAAACCCAGCCTGTTCGCCTGAGGGGTTGGTTAGGTAGAGAATCTTCCTAGCACAATCGATTTACCCTAAGTGTTGGGACAACCAATCTATGCCAAGAATCACATCCAGACACGCTGAGTCGAGTAGGATGAGATTCACCAAGAATCCCACTCCTTCAATATCAATAGGAACATTCCGACATTCCTGATCAGCTCTTATTTCTGAACCCGGAGAGCGAATAAGCAAAGGAACCCCCAAAGGAACAAAGTGCAGGTTACTAGCAGCAGCAAATGATCTTGAAATAAAAGAATGCAAAGCTCCTGAATCAAATAACACTGCAGCAGGGCGAGAATTGACAAGAAGCGTACCCAACACAATGTCGGGTGCCTCCTGAGCCTCCTTAGCCGAGATATGGTTGACTCGGCCGCTTCCCACGCCCTGGGTCTTCTGGACTACCTTCTGGTCAGGTGGGTGACCATTCCCTTGCCCGCATCCTCCATTAGGACGAGGGGCCGCTCCAATCTTCTCAGGGTAACTATAAGCATAGTGACCCTTCTAGTTGCAGGAGAAGCAGGTGACCTCGGCAGCCAGATTGCGGAGGCCACCCTGTTGCTGGGCCGCAGGTGCACGTGACTGAAACACGGCTTGCGGGGGACGAGTGACTGGCGCCGACGGCCTCGACGGTGGTGAAGCGAAAGAACGGGCCCCTGGTGCAGGCCCAACACGGGGATGAGAGAGGCTGGCCTGTGCAGACCGGTGGGCCTCCCACTTGCGCTTGCGGGACTCACCCAGCGCTCTCGCCTTGTGCTCGGCGATGATGGCCTTGTCCACCAAGGTCTGGAAGTCAGCAAAATCAACAATAGAGAGCTTGTCTTGCAGCTCCTCAGACAAGCCCTCCATGAATTTCTCCTGCTTGGCCTCATCAGTGGCCACCTCAGCAGGAGCATACCTCGCCAGATGGTTAAACTCATGGAGGTACTCAGTCACAGATTTACGCCCTTGTTTGAGCGCAAGGAACTCCTTTTTTATCTTTATTATGTCGGCGGGGACATGAGCCCGTCGGAAAGCAGTGTGAAACTCCTCCCAAGTGATCACATGGCCAACGGGCTGCATGGCTAGAAAATTCTCCCACCATGAGAGTGTTGCACCCTCAAGCTGATGAGATGCGAAAAGTGCCCTCTCCTGCTGCTGGCACTAAGCAACGTTGAGCTTTCGCTCAACCAGACGCAGCCAATCATCCGCGTTAAGAGGGTCCTCGGATCGGGAGAAGGTAAGTGGCTGCGTGCGGAGGAACTCCAAAAGTCCCCCACGAGAGTGATGTCCACCACCTCCAGATCCCGAGGCACCAGAGGGAGTGGAGGTATTCCTCGCGATGACCTCCAGAATCCGAGTCTGATCCATACGGTTCGCTCGATCTGAGCAAGAACCTCGGCCATGGTCAGAGGAGGGGGAAGCTCCTCATCATGACCCAATGGCTGACCGCTGCGGGTTCTTTCTGCCATCCTGTTCCACCAAGATAAGTCAGCAACAACTCCGGGACAGGAGATAAGGAAAAACAATTAACATTTCTACGAAATGAACTCCAAAAGCTTAAAAACCAGCATAAACTCAATGCAAGATCTCAGTTTACAAACTCCGCTTCCTAGTATGATTAACTCGTATGGAAGAACGAGCAATTAGTTTTAGGAAGGCAATTTCAGAATACAACCCTTGGTTTAGCACTGCTAAAAAGCAAGGTAAAATCACCTAAAGAAGGGTTAGACACTTAGCTAACTCATATCACATCTTACCCCTTTTATTCCCATAAGTTTTTAGTTGGATTACCTCTCATTTTCAACACTATTTACTAATTAAAAGATAGTTGTCCAGAAATTTGTGCTTGCTGTCCAGATTTCTTCTTCAATGCTCTTGGCGAAATTTACAGCTTTAGGAGCTCCTAGTCTTCACCAATGGACAGCCAACACTTCAATTTATACTCTCATGGTTCTCCCAAAACCAATTTAATCGATAAGCTCTATCTTTAGAAAAAGATGAGAGGAAAACAACTTTTCAAACTCAATCAAGAATAAGGTGAGATGAGCAAGATAAGATAGATAAGAAGCAAAATCTGAGAATTTACTTAAGATTTTCATGAATCCTTTGATATTTAGAAACTAAGTTTTCAAAATACTCTAAGGATGACCAAGCTAGGGGTTTCTACGGTCAGTATCAGAGTGAGACCCCGGTTTATTAAGCTTGTAATCCTTAGCCTTCCATTGGCCCTAGCATTACAAACAAAATAACACGTGCCTCGATGGACATGTGCTTCCTAGAAAAGCAGCACACATACATCTTTACAAAAGCATGCATCAATTCCATACATCATATTATAACAAGTCTAGTAACGACATACATAATATAACGTGATTACAAAAGAGCCGACCGACCAATTGACATTAAGTATCAAATAACAACGGAAGCAAAAGATTCCATAAGATGGCTTTAACCAAAAGACGACCGATTAGCCACATAACCACAGGGCAACCGACTGGGCCGCTAAGCTAGTCGTCCCACACACTGCCACAACACAACTCACAAAAGTGAGGCCCTTGGGGCTCACCTTCTTCCTCTGCACACAACAAGCAATGCAGATGAGTACAATAATGTACTCGCAAGACTTACGAGTAACAAGCCTATACATAGCTACATGAAAGTTGTATCAAAGGAGATTGGTTATATGGTTATTTGGACGCGTAAAGCAATTTTCATTTGCAATAATGTAATAGATTGAAGCCAATTGATAAAAATATGTCTTTAAGCATTGAAATAACAGCGAGTAACATTAAATAACAACTAACTACCTAGAGGTGACTAACCCAAAAGCCACCACAACATAGCACGAATCCCCGATTCGTACCACCCGTCAAGTTTTAATTAAAATGTTGTAGTCTAACTCTTAAAAGACTTCCCCAAGCATGTCCATAACCTAGGACGAGGCTATTCGAATAGTTTTAAGCCTACAGGGGTGTACCAATGTACCAACACTTCAGACAGCCTTTAAGCCACAAGATTAGCACACTTCTGAAGGTATACCGGCACGGCTAAGTCCTACGAGACATTTCCAATATTGTGAATCAACTATGAGTCGCTCGTATGGATAGAAACCCATACGCTTACATTGTAAAGCCGAAAAGACAACTACCCCTCGGGGTAAAGCTTTTCGGACAACTACAATGCTCCCATCACATGAACCACCTCATTTTACCACAAGACAAAACACATACGCCCTCCTGCGACTTGTAGCTAACTCACGCCAAAGTACTAAGACAAGTCGATAACCGTCCATTTCTACCGATAGCTAAAGCATGACTAAGCATTTCAACACATACTACTAAGTGACAAGGGCTCATCCAACGAACCCAAAATCACAGCAAAATAAACCTAGGCTCAGTAGTAGAGGATAAATATTTTCCTACAGATTATGCATCTAATAGGTCAACTAGTCGACAATAGTTTAAAACAAGATAGCAGTGCATACGTAGAATTTGCAAACAACATATTAGAATTTGAAAATAATAGGAACAACATGATCAAATGAATGCTACATCTGCTTGCCTTGCTGGAGGGCAGAGTCTGGCTGCTGTGCATCAGATTCAAGACCAATAATATCTTCGGAATCTAATGCAAAAATACGATAACACCAATAAGAACGAAGAACACCAAACAAAACCCAACAGCAAAAGTCATCCAAATCTTACGAAATTCATACAGCAACAAGAATTACTTCATTTGAACTAAGCATGTAAAGGTTATGGCTAAAACCATTTCTCTCAGCCTGTTAATTCAACTAAATTAATTACTAGTACTATTCATGGCATAAATTTTCAAAACGATCTAGAGTCTAAAATTTTTATGGTAGGTAGATAATGACATCCTAAGATCAGCAAAGTTGAGTTTACTCACTTTGGAGTTAAAATGATTTACTTATGATTTTTCTAAGTTGTGACACTAGCACATATCATTTTTCAGAAATTAAACCATGATCAAAACCTATTTCATATTAAAGTATGCTAACAGAGGAATTTAACAAGATTGAGTTTGCACATTTTGGAGTTATACATAAAAAGATATGCATTTTACAAGTTTCAAATCAATTTCTGGAATATTCTAAAATGGCTGAAATCAAGTTAATTTTATTTATAAAACTTTCTGTTACAGAAACATGTCTAAATGCATTTTTATATTAAACTCTAGTTAAACATGAATTTATCCCAACTGGAATCATCTAAAAAGAATTTCAAATGAATTAGTTATGAATTTTCAAAGTTTTAATACAATTTTCAGTTGACAAATAAAGGCTTACTGAAATAACATCAAACTTATCTAAAAGAAAAAGAAGTGGACGAATGTGGGCCTTTGATTCAGGATCCAACGGCCCACACACTCCGCACACAACGCAATCGCACAGTCCAAAAAAGAGGTTCACCGTTGGATCTAGATCCAACGATCCACGCCGAGTGGGACGTTCGGGTGACCCGAACGGCTCAAACCAACTTCGATCGTAGATCTTGAGATGAAGGGCTCAGGGCGCAGCGCGCTTCGGGTGACCCAAACGGCACACTCATCTCAGCCACAGATCGCAAGATGGACGATCCAGAGCGGTTGGGAGCTCGGGTGGTCCGAACGACCACTCAGATCTAGACCGTTGATCTAGATCTGACGGCCCACGGAGATTGAGACCTTTGGAGTTCAAAGTTTTAGAGAGATCTGGACCGTTGATCTTGAAATCAACGGTCCATAATCAATGAGCTTGTCGCACGCGCCCGAGAGGGGTTTAAAGAACTGGGCCCCCTTGTCATTGAAACACAGTGACATGCGGGACCCACTGTCAGTGACTGCAAGCCATGCACATGGGTTTAACGCGCATGGGGGTGATTTAAAAAGGCGTGGCCCAGATGAGAGTGACTCAAACGATTCTTTCGGACATCAATTAAAAGCTAACTAATCATTAACAACAATCAACAATCATTAGCCATTAATGATTGTCTTAATCGACAACGGCACAGTGAAGCTCGCGTCCGACAACGAGACCGAGCGCAACCAAAGCCTTGCCGCCGGTGACTCCGGCCACGGCGGTGCCCACAAAGTGCCAAAATGGGTTTGCAATAATGTTGCGCACGCAGTGGAGGTGACCTCGACGGTGGCGACGGCCTAGAACGCCGGCGAGCCGGAAATCAAAGACGATGACTAAATCGGCCGAAAGCGAAAATGGTCAAAAAGGTCCGCACTATTCCAAAGAAGCGGGTGCCACAGCATTTAAGGACTAATTAGAAGCTACCTTAACCAAGAAGGGCTTCAAAGATGGCCGGAGCAGCTTTGACCACGGTGGAGCTTGCCAGAGCTGAAGAAGACGAAGAGGAAATAGAGACCTGAGCTAAAATGAACACCACTAGTGGTCAAAATAGCTGCATTAAGGCCCACAGAAGGTCCATGAACAATTAATTGCCAAAAGAACCACTTACCGGAGCTAGAGAAGAAAAGGGGGTGAATTCGGCCGAAAAGATTCAAACTTAAAATTGAGTGATTCCTGAGAATGAAACCCAAAATTAAGTTAGGGAAAATGAATATAAGGATATGGAGCTCAAAAGGGTACAAAAAGATTTGAAGAAGAACCACTGGAGCACCAATATCCACAGTGGAACTTCACGGGTCAGCAATGGCGATTTGGGGATTTCAGGGGTTTTTGACCTCAACACACAAAGGGTGAGTTGGGGAAGTAGAAGAGGTCCAAATGAGGAGCTCGGAGGTTTTTTGAAGCTAATGAGCTCGGCACAAGGAAAGGGGACCCCGTTGTGATCTGCGGTCGAGCGTGAGGCACGGCTTTGAGCCGAAAGCACTGACGCGCAGCACTGCCCCGACAAGTAGGCGGTGACGAGGGAGCATGAAAGGACCAGGCCATGCCTCCCTCTATTCACGCACGGCGCGCGGAAGAAGATGACCAGAGAATCTAGGGTGATCGTGGGCGGTTGGATTTTAATCGGACGGCTAAGATTTGCCCAAGGCTCCAGAGGTTTAAAACAACAGAGGAGATCGTATGAGTTGGATCTTAATCCAACGGCTCAGAACCAAGGCGGCTTGGTTCGATCAAGTCAAATGACCTGGGCTCGGGTTTGACTCGAGCCCAAGTCTGACTCAGACCAGAGTTCCATTTTTAGGGTTTTGAATTGAGACAGGATTTGGGGATTTATTTGAGGTAGCAAAACAACTCCAAAAATTCTGAAATTTTTACAGGAGCTTGCTAACTTAGATATTAACCTTGTGTAAAATTTTCAGAGGTTTTTATATAGTGCATTTTTCTCCAAAAAGTCTGCAAGGTTCTGGAATAGGGTTTGACTGATAGTCAAACAAGTTTGACTGACCTCCAAAAGCATTCAAACAATTTCTAAAAATTGTGAAATTTTTCAGAGGGGTCACACACCAACCCTAGAACTTAGGAAAAATATTCCCAGGAGATGATCACAAAATTTTGACAAGAATGTTTTTGCAAGACAAGGTTTTGGATCAAAAGACTTGTGACTTTGCATTCCCATATTTCTTTTACAAGATTTGTTTATAACATACAGGAAATATATGATGTAAGAAAAAGTTTTAATTTCTACTCATTTTCTTACATTTGAAACACAAGTCCAAAATTGGGATGTTACAACCTCGCTGGCGGCGGCGGCGCAAATCGCCGGCGAGCCAGAGAAGACGGCGGCAACACAAACGGCCGAAAATGAAAACACAAAAAGAACTCCGCATTGTTCAAGGTAGCAAGTGCCATAGCTTCTAGGGATTATTAGGAAGCTACCTTGGAGTTGAGGAGGCAAGGGGATGACCGGAGAAGCCCTGGCGACGAAGAACTTGTCGGACCCGAAGAAGAAGAAGCGGAGAACACAGCCTGAGCAAATTGAGCAAGACCGCGTCATCAATACAGCTTCAACACGGCCCGTAAATGGTCCATGAGCAAGCAATTGGAGAATGGGGCACTCACCAGACTTGAGGAAGAAAGGGGGCGATTTCGGCCGGTTTGAGCAAATCCCAAAATTGAAGAATTCCTGTGAAGGTCAAAATCAATTGGGTTCGGGTTATTACTCCAGGAGGTGAGAGGGACGAGCTAGAGCAAAGGGTTGAGCAAGAGGGCCACTGGAACCCTAATGTCGCCGAGGAGCTCCAAGGTCCATTAATGGCGGCAGAGTGTGCTCTGGTGTTTGGGCGCAACCAAGCACAGAGCAAGGTGAGGGAGTGTTTAAAGGATGCCAAGGAGGAGCTTGAGGGGTTTTTATAGCCGGGTGGAGCTAGGGCAGCAACAATGGTGAGCTCGGTCTATGGCGTTGCCGCGGCGAGTGGAAAGGATGGGAGCAGGCACGACCGAGACTTTTGAGGGCGGCCACTTAGGTGCATTAAATGCTAAGAGTCATTGAGAGGTGACAAGGCGCTGCAAAGCTTCTCCCCTGCTCTGCGCTCTGCCATGGCTCGCTGGCGCTCACGCACGCGAGGACGACCGAGGAAGGAGACGAGCAGGGTGGTGCAGCCCCACAAGTCATTGAGAAAGGCACAGAGCGGCTTGGGACAAAGAAGGCAACAGGGTTGAGCCCAACCCCTTAGGTGCTAGCCCCACACACACACGACTAGATCAATTTTGAACGGTCACGATTGAAACATTCCGAGCAATTTGATTTAGATCTAACGGTCACGATTCACGCGCGTTTGAACATAGTTGGCTGCGCTGCGCGGGAAGGACGCGAGGGTTCGATCAAAATCCGACGGTGGACAGCGATCGCGTGCGCGAGAGAGACTGAGCTGGCTGGGTCGGACGGAGAAAGAGAACGGGCTCGAGTCTGATTTGAGCCTGAGCAACAGTGCTTTGACCAAGGGATTAAAATGAAAGTTGAGCTTTGAAGGATTATTAGAGATAGCAATTCAACTCCAAAAATTATGAAATTTTAAAGGGAGGTTGTTGACTCTAGGATCAACCTTGTATAAATTTTCCAGAGGTTTTTATTCAAATAATTTTTCTCCAGAAAATAATCAAGGCTTGTTCTAGGGTTTGACTGCTTGCAAAAATTATCAAACAATTTCTAAAAATTATGAAATTTTTAGAGGGGTCACACAACATCCTTAGAACCCAAGAAAATTATTTCCAGTGGATGATTACTAGATTTGACAAGAGTTGGCCAAGAAGGGTCATGACTTTAGTCAATTTGGAGGTTTGAGTTTTTGATTTCCCACAATTCCTTTACAAGAATTGCAGAAAAGCTTAAAAACTTCAAGATGCAAGAAAAGTTTTAAATTTTACACATTTTCTTACATTTGAAACACAAACCCAAATTTGGGATGTTACATACATACTTGATCATTCTCACCCATGGAAGTTCCAGGCGGCCTACGACCAGGTGCCACCATGCTGTGCTATAGGGGAAGGTCCCAACAGCCGACGGTACTGACAGTCCTCGGTGTAGACCGTGCTCGGTAGGAACAGTGCTCATGTGAATAGTACTCATAGGAACAGTGCTCATATGAACAGTGCTCGGTGTAAACAGTGCTCGTATGAGCAGTGCCCGGTGTACACAGTGCTCAATGCGAGGAGTGCTCATATGACGGTGCTCGGTGCATACAGTGTTCGTAGTACATAGTGCTCGATGCAAGGAGTGCTCGTATGACAATGCTCGGTGCACACAGTGCTCTTAGTACACAGTGCTCGATGCAATGAGTGCTCGTATGAACAGAGGTCGTCGTAAACAGTGCTTGTAGGAACAGTGCAAGCCCATAATATATTACATAACAGGGCGAGTGGCCAACTCTTTTACAAAAGGGCCACGAGGCCAGCAATTTATACAAAGTCGAGGGTAAGTGCGGAAGCAAAACAAGTCGTAGTGGATCCATTCACTCTGCCCACAGGCAAGCGACTAGGGGTCCCAGCCTAAGCTTCATTATCTTCACCATTAGGTCTGAAAGATTATATTGGACGAGCCTGAGTACATAACCGTACTCGCGAGCCAACACACAATGCAATTGTTATAGATGCAAGGCTAATCAAAGGGGAAGCTCATGGTTCCTTTTATTTGCATAAAGTCACCAGTTTGAAATAAGGTAAGTAGTAACAAAACCTGAGACTTAGCGTTTTTATAACACAAGTTTTGTAAACTGAGTTTTTGTTGTAAAGTACTAGTGGAGGTCCAACCTCCTATACCATTGAGTGGCTCCATCCACTCAATGCTCAGACTATCTCATATTACCACTGGTCCCAGACCAGGCCTTTTCAAATCCTTGGGGTCCCACCCCATCTTTCCATCCCATCCATAAATTGGTTTTTATAAAAAGGAAAACTATATCAAGAGGGTTCTCAGCACCACTCTTGACCGTGAGCACGGCTATCCAGATAGTTTTCTTACTCTCCAGAGTTTGCATGCTTTACCCACAAGAGATAATCATTTTGATATGTACACATTTCCTTGGACATGTGAATCAAGGGGAGATTATCACAAGGCCTTTACAACGCTCAACCTCGACGCAACTCCACCCGCTAAGGTTTCCACAGCCCAGAGCCAAGATCTTCCGGGAGGCCCCTCTTGCGCTGTGTGGTTTCTATGTGGCTTCTTTCCCCTTTACCCACACCACATTCCTCCGGTGGCAAAGCCACGCCGAGGAGAGCAAATTAGTTATCCAGGTCGTACCCATTATAGACTTGTGGTCGTATTGTTTATACATGAGAGGTCATCACCAGATTCGGTCCTTAATTGACTTCAGTGGCACATCCACAGACCAACATCATCTCGTGCCCCCGGCACCAGCCCCTCTTTCCATCTGCTCAAGTCGAAATATGTTTTTCAAGTTTTATTTGTTTTGAGAATAATCCTTTAGTCCAACATACCAGCCAGGCTCCTAGCCTCCATTGCCCAAATCCAGTTTTTATATTGAAAGAGTGCTTGTCGGGCAATGTAATGCCCGAGTGACAATGTATCTAAGCAAGGCTAAGTATGACACTTAGATACAAACTTATTAACTAGTATGTAATCCATTAAGTCTAGGGTGACAAAGGTTAGTGTCCAAGTTCAAGGATTGGAAGTTTATACACAATTATGGTTAAGGTATTAGCTATGACTAGACCAAATATAGTTGCATAAATCATAGCAATGCAATTTCATTATTTAAAGCAACATAATTTGCAAAGAGTAGGTGCAATATGGTCAAAGTGTTGACTTGCCTTGCTTAGAGTACTGATGATCTTGGTCCTGATCAATTGATGGTTCTTCGGTCGCCTCGGCTTCTATATACACAAAGACAACCAAAAAGGCAAATAAGCACATACGAATGCAAATCGCTTTCAAACAATTGATGAACTCCAAATAATGCAAGGTCGTAAATTAGAAGAATTAGGCCAATATAGTTGAAGACTTAGTGGTCGAACTCGAGTGGGCGAACTGTGTGGTTGAGACACAGTGGTCGAAATGGTCGAAACATAGTGGTCGAGAGAGTGATCGAAATGAGTGGTTGAAACTGAGTGGTCGGAACACAGTTGTCGAAAAAGTGGTCGAAACTGTTTGGTCAAAACACAGTAATCGAACTCTGTGGTCGATATACAGTGCTCGTAGCACTATAGTACTCGTGGACGCTTAGTACTCGTAGCGGTTGCGTGGTCGTAGCGACCGAGTGGTCGTAGCGCTACAGTACTCGTAAATCCTACAGTACTCGTAGTGGGATACGTGGTCGTGGTGCCTGAGTGGTTGTAGCGCTACAATACTCATAGATGCTATAGTACTCGTAGCGGGCTGTGTGGTCGTAGCGCCCAAGTGGTCATAGCACTACTGTACTCGTAGAGAGCTGTGTGGTCGTAGCGCTACAGTACTCGTAGAGGTTTCAGTGGTCGTAGCGGGTTGTGTGGTCGTAGCACACAGGTGGTCGTAGCGCTCGAGTGGTCTAATAGAGTGGTCGAGAGGGGTTTTTGACCACTGGTCAGAAGGGTTCCGAACATCTGGTTGAAGGGATTTCAGCCACCAGGCTGGAAAGGACTTCGACCCCTGGTCGAAAGAGGTTTTCGACTAGGAGTGGTCGGAGAGGGGATACGACTGAGTGCCATCGAAGGGGTTTCAACTATGTGGTCGTAGAAGACTCGGTTGATCGTAGTCGAAGGAGTTTCTACTACGTAGTCGTAGAAGACTTGGCTGGATTCGAATACTCCATAGTGGTCAAAGGAAAGAAGGATTCGAATACTCTACACTGGTCAAAAGAAGAAAGGATTCGAATACTCCATAGTGGTTGAAAGAACAAAGGATTCAAATACTCCACAGTGGTCGAAAGAACCAGTGAAAGAACCAGAGAAGAAGCAGAGAAAGAACCGAAGAAGAACAGGGTAGCTCGAACGAGAAGGAGCATCTGTACCACTAGGAATGTACCGGTACGGAGCTGAGGGGATGAGCTAGCCGGAGCTGGGCTGGCGACAGAGGGTCAAGACTGCGAGTGAAGCTCTGCACGGCAGTGAGGGCCCAAGGGAAGAGAGTAGTCTACACCCTCAGGACAGCTTCAGGTAAGTAGGTGGATGGTCCCGAGGAAAGAACTTGGGGTGCACCTCTCCAGCGAGGCCGATTCGACCCCTTGGGCTAACTTGGTTAGAGGGGAGGGAGGACGAGGTCAGCGACGGTTCTTGTGAGCCAAGAGCGGAACCGATTGAGGGAAAATGCCTCTTGGGTCATGAAAGATGCGCTGACTCATACAAGGGGGGGAATCTTACCGAAAGGGGGTCAACAGCGGTGGCGAGCGCTCGAGCCTTACCTGGAGCTCAAGCTTTCTTGAGGAAGGAAGAAGGTGGGACTAGAACTGGAGTGGCGGAGAAGGCGATGAGGGGGCTCGTGGTCTTTATATATATTAGCAGTGGGCGGCGATGCAGTCAGCACGACCCGACAAGGAGGGATGTTTGGTGATTTGACAGGGTTGGCGGCACAGTGTAGCGGAGTGACGGTTCATAATGGTCGTGTGACAGCCCCTGCTAGTGCCCACGCCTGGTCTCACTCGGCGCCCGCTTTCGGTCAAAGGGGGTCTGGCCGCATCGAGTTTGCCTAGCGGTTAGGTCGGAGGAATAGTGAGCCGGGGAGAATGGGCTAGGGGTCTTTAGAGTGGTTTACATAATATTAGTATTCCCATATCTTAGAATTCTCTGATCTTTGTGCCATTTATAGCGACAAGAAAATATGATGCAATCCAAATAAGTCTTGAAAATGCATTCAAGGAGAACAACATTAGTCATCATACAAAAAGTTTCAAAAATCCCATATTTTTACATTTATGGATTTTTGGGCTGTTACAAACCCTACCCCCCTTAAGAAGAATCTCGACCCCGAGATTCAGGGTTCGAAGACTCCCTAATCGGCTAGGCCTTCATATCTATAGACACCATCGACTAGAGGCTGGTCGTAGAAGTGCTTATGACAAGGCGGCGGTCGTAGTAAAGTTTACGGTCACCATAGACTGGTCGTAATAAGACTTAAGACCAGGGGTTAGTCGTGAAAGGGCTTATGACCAGGAACTGGTCGTAGGGGAACTTACAACCAGGTAGTGGTCGTAGACAAGCTACGAGGAGTGTAAGGATACTTCTATCTATAATAAGAGTTGTGGACAACGAATAAGATGTGGCTTTATCATATTCTTGTTAGTTAGAAAACAACTGGGGATACTCGGTTCTTAACAAGTCTTCACGCTCCCATGTAGCTTCTCTCGCGTTGTGGTTGCTCCATCTGATTTTACGCAAGCAATATACACGGTTTTGTGTTTGTTTCTCCACTAGTTCTAGGATTTCGACTGGGTGTTCGGCATATGCCAAATCCTTGCCGACTTCAATGTCTTATAATCGAACTTGCTCTTCAGGCACTCGAAGACATTTCTTGAGTTGTGACACATGAAGCACATCATGTATGTCAGACAATTCCTCGGGCAGTTCTAGTTGGTAAGCTACTTTCCCCATCTTGGAGATGACATGAAATGGCCCTATATACCTTGGTGCCAGCTTACCTTTGACCTTGAATCTTCTGACTCCTCTGAGAGGAGAAACCTTCAGGTTGACAAAGTCTCCTATTTGGAACTTTAGCTCTCGGCGATGACGATCAGCATAGCTCTTCTACCTTGATTGTGCTGCCTGCTGTCGATCTCGAATGAGACGAACCTTGTCTTCGGCCTCCTTCAAGAAGTCTGGTCCAAAAAGATATCCCTCCCCTACTTTCGACCACAATAGTGGGGTTCGAAACTGTCGACCGTAGAGGGCTTCAAAAGGTGACATCTTCAGACTAGACTGATAGCTATTGTTGTATGCGAAGTCAGCATATGGCAGGCATTTTTCCCAGTTAGCAGCAAATTCTATAGCACAAGCCCGGAGCATGTCTTCAAGGACTTGGTTCACCCTTTCAGTCTGACCATCGGTCTAGGGGTGATATGGTATGTTGAAAGCTAGATAGGTGCCCAAGGCCTCATGAAGGCTATCCCAGAAATGGGAAGTGAATTGCGAGCCCCTATCCGAGACGATTCGCTTGGGAACCCCATGCAGACTAACTATCCGAGACATATACAACCCTACTAGTTTGTCGCCTTTGTAGGTGGTCTTAACCGGTATGAAATGAGCAGTCTTAGTCAATCTATCAACGATGACCCAGATTGAATCATACCCCGACTTGGTCTTTGGTAGACCAGTGATGAAATCCATGCTGACTTCTTCCCATTTCTATTCGGGTACTTGTAAAGGCTGCAAAAGACCAGCATGCTTCTAGTGTTCTGCTTTGACTCGCTGGCACACATCGCAGTTGGTGACGTAGACTGCAATGTCCCTCTTCATGCGGGGCCACCAGTAGCATTGCTTCAAATCCTGGTACATCTTGGTACCACCCGGATGGATAGGCTGAGTCGTGTGCTTCTTTGAGGATCAAATCCTTCAGTTCCTATTGGTGAGGCACGAAGATGCGCTTCCCATACCATATGATCCCTTGATCATCCTTCATCATCTGTGAGGCCCTTCCTTGCTTCATGAGCTATTGGATCCTCTCTATGCTGGTACTCCCCAATTGCGTGGCCTTGATCCTTTCCTCTAAGGTTGGGTGCACCACCAAGGCGGAGAGGCTCCCTTATGGCACTATTTCTAGGTTGAGCTTCTCAAATTCTTTAAAGAGGGAAGGCTGCTGATCATGGGTCACAACGTGGTTACAGTAAGACTTCCTGCTCAGTGCATCAACCACCACGTTGGCCTTGCCCGGATGATAGTGAAGGTCCAAATCATAGTCCTTGATGAGTTCTAGCCATCTTCGTTGCCTTAGGTTAAGATATGACTGGATGGAGATGTATTTGAGGCTCTTATGATCCGTGTATATGTTGCATTGGTTTCCGATGAGGTAGTGGCGCTATATTTTCAATGCATGTATTACCGACGCCGATTCCAGATCATAAGCAGGATAATTTTCTTCATGTGGTCGAAGCTGTCGAGATGCATAGGCTATCACCTTCTTGTCTTGCATCAGCACACTGCCTAGCCCTTGACGAGAGGCATCATAATATACCTCAAAATCTTTATGGATATTAGGGAGGACCAGAACCGGGGCAGAGGTTAAGTGGACTTTTAGTGCTTGGAAACTCCTTCCACACCTTTCGGTCCATTCAAACTTCCTCTCTTTCTTCAGCACCTGAGTGAGGGGTCGTGCAATTTTGGAGAATCCCTCAATGAATCTGCGGTAGTATCCCGCCAATCCGAGGAAACTCCAGACTTCGATCACCGAGGCAGGTGGTTGCCACTCAATGACGACTTCCACCTTTAACGTATCCATGGCTATTCCGTTTGTAGATATCACATGACCCAGAAAGCTGACATCTGATAACCAGAACTCACACTTGTTGTACTTGGCATATAGCTGGTGCCCCCTGAGCGTTTGCAATACCAATCTCAGGTGTTGGGTGTAACACCCCAGCCCAACATAAGCTTGGAATGCTACAAACTACACTAAACAATTCAAAACCAAAGATATTCTACCAAATTTTCGGCAGAACCTCCCCTGTATTAGTAGCTAGGTGGAGGTTCCAACATATAGTATAGAATCATAACTCCAAATTTCTTCATCCAAAATCCTCACTAACCATTAAAGTTATGATAAACAGCTAGAACATAAATCAAGATGTCTAAGTTGTGCTACTCATCATTATTACAAAACTCAATGCATGAAACCTATCCATAAACCAAACTTAAGCAGTTTGCTCATTTATTAGCTAACATTCCAAAATCTAATCAACTATAAATGATGGGTGGCAGTGTGTGAATCTACTTCGGGTCTACTTTCCCCCCATGCATGACGTTCTTGCAACGGTACCTAAAAACACAATAAAAGCAAGGGTGAGTTCAAGAACTCAGCAAGTACCACATAAAGAGACACTACTACATAATTAAAGAATCAACATCCAATTCTAATCTTTGCTCGAAAACTTTATCACATGAAGTATGAATGCAGACATGCATTCACTTTTCACTCTGTTGCGCATTACACCTGTAATGCGGGGTAAGCAACCGTCGCTGCGAACCCATGCCTATGCTCGCAAGCACAGGGACCAATTGCCCTATACTCCACAAGTAAAGGGGACTTCAAGCCCACACTCCGCAAGTGTGGGGATCTTAGCCCATCGTTACACGATGGGGATCTCTCCTCAATTGCTCACATTCCATGAATGTGGAGATCTCAATCATGCATCTTTATGTATGCTCCAACTGTGCACATGAACAATAACAGTGTTGCAATATGCGTGAACAACATCATCTGTACATGAATTATAACCATTCATATCATAAGCTTGCATCAGCTAAAACCAGCATATCTTTCCATCAATCAACCACGGTTACTAATTATCAAATGCAAGCATGTAACATAAGCACTCATCATCTTTAACCAGCATACACCCTATCAATTTAACCACAGTCGCTATATATCAAATACCGGTAAGCATTGCGAAAACATCCACAACAACACTACCAAGCGAGGTACTTACCTCAACCGTGTGAGAACGGAGGATACGAAGTAGGTGCTGCCTCCGGGACCAGTCCCCCATCTAAAAATACATTTAAAAGCTTTCTAAGACAACAGTAATGGACCAAATAAACCATATGAGCAAGCACGAAATAGCAATAGCTTGAAACGTGACCCCGACTCCAATTTCCTAAATGCTGAAGTGACCCCTCTGTAAACAGTTGTATTCAAAAATTCGTATCTTTTAGTACAGGAGTCCAAATAAGGTGATCTTGGACTTCATTGAAAGGTTGTCAAATTCCCCAACTAAACCTAGTTGGTGGGCCTTCCTGATTCGGCCAGCTACTACCCTTATCAAGCCAATCAACAGAACATCATTTTCACGTTAGGTTCTCTGGACAGTACACTAAAACTATCATAACTTTTAGCTCGTTTGTCCAAACTTTGCGTTCTTGACCTTACCTGAAAGCTACGACAATTACCTAAAACTTTTGTTACACTGAGCTCCTCAAATTTTCCATTTAACAGATCGCACAAGATAGATTACTAAAACCCGTCAGATTACCGACAGATTCGCAGAACAGTCCTACCAAATAATTCATAACGTCTGCTACAGAGGTCCAAATTTTGCCATCTAATACTTCATCGAAAGCTAACGACGTCCTCTACAATATTCTAGGAGACGTCCAAAGCTGATTCTGCTCGCATCTATAACAAAACGACATTCGAATGCGAATTATCCTGAATAGGCCTAATTACCGATACTACTGCAACAATAAAAGATGGATCTGATCGGGGGAAAACCGGGATTACCCTTGACGAACCGATTGTCGAGAACGCAGAGCACCCAGCAGCGAATCCTCCCCACGAAGACGGTCTCCTTCCCTCACCTTCTTCTTCCTCCAACAGCGAGCCACCTCCTAGCGATCTCCTTCTTCTTCCTTGTCGGCAGGCGTGGAGAACGGATGTTCTTCGCCGGCAGCGAGGGAGACATGAAGGGGAGGGAGTGCAGTAACCGGGGGCAGCCTTGGCAGGGGGTGGCGCACAAGGGGGAGAGGGGCGGCGGTCTGCGGGAGAGGGAGGGGTGCAAGGAGAGGGGGACGGCTAGGGCTTGGGGAGGGTGCCTCCCCCCTTAGCCGGCCACTAGTGGGGCCACATGGGCCGAAGCCCAGGCCCAGGTTGCTGCGTTTTTACAAAAAAACCCATCTCCCACTTATTCAATTATTTTCCAGAAGGTCCTCCCCCTGAATCGACTTCCGATCACTCGTTTCCTTTAATTCTTTAGATTTTCTCCTGAATCCTATTATAGGGTATTACATTGGGCGTGTTCTTCAGCATCCTTGGAGTAGATGAGGATGTCATCAATGAATACTACCACAAATTTATCCAGATACTCCATGAACACCTTGTTCATTAGATTCATAAAGTAGGCTGGGGCATTGGTTAATCCAAATGGTACAACTGTGAACTCATAGAAGCCATATCGAGTAGAGAAGGCTGTCTTGGGAATGTCTTCGGATCTGATTTTCAACTGGTGGTACCCTGAACGTAGATCTATTTTGGAAAACTTCGTTGCCCCCTTAAGCTGATCAAACAGACCGTCAATCCTGGGCAACAAATACTTATTTTTTATGGTTACCTCATTCAGGGATCGGTAATCTACACACATCGCATGCTACCATCCTTCTTCTTCACAAATAGTACAGGGGATCCCCATGGCGAAGAGCTTGGCCTAATAAACTCTTTCTCCTGTAACTTTCGGATTTGCCTCTTCAGCTCCTCGAGTTCATTCACTGCCATTCTATAAGGTCTCTTGGACATAGGTGCTATCCTCGGCACTAATTCTATAACAAACTCTATATCATGATCAGGTGGTCCCCTTGGCAATTCTTCTGGAAAGATGTCAGGGTATTCCTGCACCACTGGCATTCCCTCCAGAGGAACAACTATGGTATAGTAGACTGCCCTTTTCCATTGGAAGGGGTGGTCTAACTTGATTACGACCGCTATGTCGAGTCCTTTGGTGAGGCTTACTGTTCTATTGGTGCAGTCTATCTCCCCTTGATACCTGGCTAGCCAATGCATCCCGAGGATGGCGTCCAGGGTCTGGGCTTGCAAAACCATCAAATTCGCTAGAAACACTATTCCCTCGAACTGAATTTCCACCCCAGGGCTTACTAATTTGGCCCATAATAGTCCCCTAGGGGAGCTAAGCTCTAAGGGTTTCTTGAGTGCGAAGGTTGGCAAATGCCAATGATCCACAAACTGGCTGGATATGAAAGAATGCGATGCTCCAGAATAAAAAAGAACACAAGCTGGAGAGGAATTAACAGAGAAAGTACTCATCTGTACATTCGATGCCTCTTGTGCTCCCTCGGCAGTGATGTGGTTCACCTGGCCTTGCCCTTGAAACGAGGTGGTTCCAGGTGCTAGTCACGGACCTTCCTCTTGCTGCTGTCCCGGGGGTGTGCGGCACTCGTGCCGAGGTACTCCCAACATTAAACTTGACAGGCGTGAAGGTCTTACGTGGGCAGGTGCGGGCGAAGTGCCCGGGTTCGTTGCAGTTGAAGCACAATTGGCCAGTAGGCAGTGTGTCGGTCTGCTGAGGTTGGCTCGGTCTGACCGGGGTGGCATATAAGGCACCACCGGTCCGGTTTGCTAAAGCTGAGGACCGGGGTAGGGTGGTCGACTGAGAGCCACTACCAGAAGGAGTGGCATAGACTAGTCGTGGGCTAAGTGTTGGCCCCCGTGATGTTCCCATCTTTCGCTTGCGGCTGGCTTCGAATATTTTGCGTTCATTTTCTAGGAGTAATGCCTTGTTGATCAGGTGTTGGAAGTCTTGGAAGTCATGAATGATCAACTGCACTCGCAGCCCATCACGCAACCCTTCCATTAAGCGGTCGATCTTCTCTTCTTCATCTATTATGTCATTCTGGGCATAGCAAGCCAGCTTATTGAACCAAGTGAGATACTCGGTGACCGAGGAGTTGCCTTGCTTCAGGGTCCTGAATTCATTCCTCTTCATGCGCATAACACTTGCAGGTATGAAGTTGCTTCTGAAGGCTTCCTGGAACTCAACCCATCCCACTTCGGGTGCAGCTACTTCTCCAGCAGCCGGTGCTCCCACTCCCGCGGCTGCTGCTTCAGGTTCTTCACTCACCCTGGCTGCTGAATAGTTCTCCCACCAGTCGGCGGCTGGTCTTGCGAGTTGTTGAGTTGCATACACCACCTTGTCTTCCTCGCGACATCGCGCCAGAGTCAGGTTCTTCTCAATAGCGCGAAGCCAATCTTCAGCTTCGAGTGGCTCATTTGCACTTTCAAAGATGGGAGGCTTGGTGCGCATGAATTCCCCAAGCCTAACCCATGGCTGGCCGATCCAGCTTGCTGGCCAGCTGCTATTGCTTGCAGCAATTGAGTTTGCTGAGCCATTACTTGGGCCAGCGTGTGATGCTCAGGAGGTGGTGGTGTGGTGTTGTCGCTGGCGCTGGTGCTGTTGGTGCTGGGCCACAACCATGCCCATGACCACGATCACGACCACGATCATGACCACAACCACGACCCGCGGCTGCTCTCCTTGGAGGCATCTGTTAACGAGAACTCTTTAGAGAGCAGTACACGACAATAGAAGACAATACTTATAATGGAAAAAGTGACCCTCACAAGCCTACCCAACAATCAAGTCACAAAACCACAGGCTCAAGGCCAACTGATTTTTTTTCAAGGATGTGTAAAAGCTTTGCACATCATAACATTAAAGGCCAACTGATAAGAATAAGAAAGATGCATTTAAACCAAAAACGAGTTCAGCAAAAACCGAGGGAAAGGAGTAGCCAAGCAAATACGACTAGAAGAGGCCAAGATAAAATACATATATATACTTTGAAGGGCTGCTAAATTGTTCTCTAAAGTGTGGCCCTAGTTTTCTAACGACCATGCTAACTAAGGCCTTTACCCTACAGTCGTAGGCTCTAATATCGGGTCTGTCGGACCCCAAATTTGGAGTTTGGGATCCACTGTCACTACCATAGAAAAGGTCTTCACAGCGGTTCAAAAACGTCATCGTAGATAGTTTCATGAGCCGTCTGAGTCTTTGGGTCAGTGATGATATGAGGTCATCACAGACGGTTTTTCAAACCGTCTGTGATGCATACTATCACAAACGGTTATTAACTCAGAACTGTCTGTGATAGTCTACTTCAGAGACGGTTTGTAGATGAAACCGTCTGTGATAGTCGACTATCACAGACGATTTGTAAATGAAATCGTCTGTGAGAGATGATGCATCACAGACGGTTTATCCTAAGGAACCGTCTGTGATATTCTTTTGTATTGTTGCTAAATATATTTCTGTTTATTGGCTAGCCTTAGAAAATGCTAGCCATGCCCTCCGAAACAAGTTGAAACACAACAAGTAAATGTATACATCCAATTCATATTCATTTTAGAAAACAAGCACATCTAATTCACATTCATTTCAGAAAACAAGCACATCCAATTCACAAATCAATTAACTAAAATTAACCATCCATGTACATTTATACACATGTACCGTTAAGTTCAATATCTTATCTCAATCAAGTTCAATCTACATTGTGGAACTTTCCATCTGGATTTATGACCTCACGGTTCAAGAATGATGCGAACTGTCCTAGAATGTTTATGAGCTGGCACTGTTCTAACGCAGTTTCCACGATGGTCACAACCTGTCGCTACGAAGATTAAATTCGTGCATATATAAATTGATAAGTATGAAATAATTATTGCAAGATTGACAAACCTGAGGATCATTGGTCATCGCGTAATCGACGAGTAGTTTTATGTTGTGGCAAACATAGAATCCATAGAGGTTGTAGGGCGACGGCTGCTGGTAGCACTGCAAAAATAGAATTGGTTAGTTCGAGAGGCATTACTACGAAGTGTTATATAGGATTAATGTGTACTAGGAATACCGGGAATTTTAGATCGTGTCGCAGGGTCCCTCCCTTGCATATCCCTCCTTTTGCAAAGTACGTCTTGAACGACCTATGTGATTCCAAAAACTTAGCCTTAGCCATTGCAAAGGAAGGAAAGACTGTACAATAGAGTTATCTATGGTAGAAATGTGTTTACCCATTCATTAATTGTCGGACTCATGTGCGTGCTCGAAACCCTAATCATTTCCCTTTATAATGCCCCCTTGGCTCCTTCTGGTGTTCCTTTACACCACCCCTAGCTCTTCTCTGTGTTTGAGCTCAAAACCACTTCAAATCAGCTCTGCACCATTGTTGACCCGAGGAGCTCCAATGTGGGTCTTGGTGTCCAGTGGTTCACCTTCAATATTTCTTGCACCCTTTTGAGCTCCTCAACTTCCTTTATATTTCCCCTAACTTAATTTTGGGTTGCATTCACAGGAATCACTCAATTTTAAGTTTGGAGATTTTCGGCTGATTTCACCACCTTTCTTCTCCAACTCCGGTAAGTGGTTCTTTTTGCGATTGCTTACTTATGGAGCTTGTGGGAACCTTGATAAAGCTAATTTGATCACCCATTGGTGTTCATTTTGCTCAGATTGTCATTTTCGTCTTCATCTTCCTCGGCTCCGTGAACTCCATCGTGTTCCGACTTCTCCGCCACCTTTGAAGCTCACCTTGGCTCGGTAGCTTCTTATTAGTCCCTAGAAGTGTTGGCACTCGCCGTGGATGCGATGGAGCATTTTGCTATTTTCATGTTTTGCGAAAATGGCTCCATCTTAGTTTTCGGCTCATGGCGTTCTATACCTCCACCGCCGGCGAGGTCATCACCATTGGGTCCGCAACACTATTGCGAACCCATTTTGATATTTGGTTGGCGCCGCTGCGACCGGAGTCGCCGGCGACAAGCCATTTCGCTTCGGTTTTGTCGGTGACAAACTCCGTTTTGTCAAATTATTTAGGACACAGTTAATGCCCAATTATTGTCAATCATTACGTGTATTAATTGTGTCTTAATTTGGCTTAATGTCTCACTGACATGTGGACCCAACCCCCTGTAATCATCGCTGGCGTTAACCAATTGCTGTCGGACATCATTAATGCTAATGATTATCATTAAATCCCTGTCTTAGCATTAATGTGTCCGAAATTGTCTTTTGGTCAGCGGCGTGTGGGCGTGAGGCCTTAAACCTCAGTCACGGGTCATTAAGACTAATTTTCGAGTTCATTAAATGTTAATCATTGTTAGCATTTAATTGACCCTAAACTCTCCCCTTGTGCCACTGCTAGGTGGGCCCACAATCATTTAAATCACCTCTGCTCAAAATCATTAGGACACATTAATTGCTAATCATCATTAATCATTGGTCATTAGTAATTAATTAGATGTCCTAAAGATCCTCTGTAAGTCACTGCCATGTGGGACCCGAGCTCTGTGCACGTGTCCATATTTGTCCATAATTGTCCACGTCGATTCTTTTCTGGTTAAGTGTTGTTTATATCTGTAAGTAGTTATTTGTCAACTGAAAAATTGTATCAAATCTTTAGAAATTCATATCTATTGCAAAATAGATCCTTTTTAAATAAATCCAACTGTAATAAATTTCTATTTCACTAAATCTTATTATAAAAATGCTTCTAGTTATCCTTTTGTGGTAGAAAATTCTGTAATCTTTAATAGCTTGTTTTCTGCCATTTTTGTATATTTCAGAATTGAATTAAAACTTAGAAAATGCATATCTTTTTCTGTATATCTGCAAATTGAATGGTTTCAACTCTGATAAATTTGTTATTAACTAAACTTTACTCTAAAAGTGGTTGTAGGCCTAAATCAGCACCAGAAAAATATGTTAATAGATTTAACCATATTGGTAGCATTTAAAAATTCATTTAATGTTGTAAAATACACAAGAAATTCCCTGTAAATCCTTAATATATAAAATTGATGCTGGAAAATCCCTCTGTTAGCATACTTTAATATGAAATAGGTTTTGCACATGTTTATGTTTTTGGAAAATGTAATGTGCTAGGTTTACAACTTAGAAAAATCATAAGTAAATCATTATAACTCCAAATTTAGTAAACTCAACTTTACTGTCATTAGGATGTCATAATCTACTTGCTATAAAAATTTCAGAGCTTAGATCATTCTAGAAATTTTCGCCATGAACAGTACCACTAATTAATTTAAAGAATTTATAGGCTGAGAGAACTTAGTTTAGCCATAACTTTTTCATGCTAAGTCCAAATGAAGCGATTCTTGTTTCTAAAATTGTCTAAAATCAACCTCTAGCTGCTGTGTAAATTTCATGGGATTTGGATGTCTTTTGTTGTTGAGTTTTGTTTGGTGTTCTTCGTTCTTATTTGGTTTTATCGCATTTTCGCGTTAGGTTCCGAAGATTATATTGAATCTGAGAATCCTCCTCTGCAGCAAGAGCAAGACCAGCAAGACAAGCAGTTTGATCATGTTAATCCCAGTATTTTAAGTATTTATGTTGTTTGTAAATTCTATGTATGCATTGCTAGTTTGTGTTAAACTATTGTCGTTAGTTGACCTAGTAGATGCATTTCCTTAGGCAAATGATTATTCTCTACTACCATTGAGCCTAGGTTATTGCTGTGATTTAGAGTTCGTGGAGGAGCTCTTGTCACTTAGTAGTTGCGAATCTATTGCTTAGCCATGCTTATCTTCCGGTAGAAATGGGCGGTTATCGACTTGTCGATAACCTTGATCACACAACACTTATTATGATTTATGATTTCAGCCTTGTGCCATGTCTATTTATGAAAGCTAAAACTGAAAACAAAAATGATTTAGACTTGGGCACAATGGTATGTTGGTGTGCTTCTGGGTGTGACTGGAATGGTGCCCGGGTCATTAAGGACCGAGTTACTTGCGCCACCGATCGAGCATTTTGCGTGCTAACCACACTAGAGGGTATGGGACCTCTCTTGACTTAGTACTTTGGCGTGTATTGGCTTCGGTCGCAGGGAGTCGCGGGAGGGATGGTCTGGGAGCATTGTAGTGTCCGAAAGGCTTCCGTGATGGTGGTTGTCTTTCGCTTGCAATGTAAGCGTATGGATTCCGATCCATACGAGCGGCTCGTAGTCAATGCACAATATTGGAAAGCGTCTCGTAGGACTTAGCCGTGCTAGCATACCTTGGAAGTGTGCTTTGTGGCTTAAAGGCGATGCAAGTGTGGGTACATTGGTACACCTGCAGGTTAAAACTATTCGAATAGCCTCGTCCTAGGTTATGGACACGCTCGGATACGCCCCGTGAGAACTAGACTACAACCTTTTAATTAAAACTTGATGGGTGGTACGAATCGGGGATTCGTGCTATGTTGCGGTGGCTATTGGGATAGTCGCTTCCAGGTGGTTACTTGTATGTATCTTTATTTCGCTGTTATTTTGACAACAAAACAGATTTGCAAACTTGCTTTTAAATGTATTACATTATTGGAAATAAAGTTGGCTTTGTGCAAAATGAGATATACAACCTCCACCTAAATAAGCTTGCATGTAGTTTATGAATAGTTCTGCTATTCCACACGTCAGTCTTGCGAGTACCTTTGTGTACTCAGTTATCTTGCTTAAATGTATTTGTTGCAGAGGAAGAAGGTGAGCTGGAGGGGCCTCACTTCTGTGAGTTGTGCTGTGGTAGCCTTAGAGGCGTCTAGCTTGGCGGCTCGGTCGGTTGCCTCGTGGGTTGTGTGGCTAACCGGTCGACTTTTGTTCTAGCCATCTAATGGCACCTTTTGCTTCCGCTGTCATTCTTGTATATTGTTCTATTTGGCCGGTCAGCTCTCTTTTGTAATAACTTAATTTATCTATGTCCTTTACTAGACTTGTTAATGTATGTTGTATGGAAATGATGTGTAATTTTGTGATGATGTGCATGTCTTTGCACTGCAGGAAGCATATGCCCATCGAGGCTTAGAATGTTTAATTAGTAATGCTAGAACCATTTGGAGGTTAAGTGTTACTAGTTAAATATTCCGGGTCCTCACAGCACGAATCTCCTCTTGTACGACATCCCACGTCTCTTCTCTGAGGGATGCACGAATCTCCTCTCACAGCTGTGCCTTGCGCTAAGCTTTGGCTCTCTTCTACTCCGGTACTGTAATATCCCAATTTTGGACTTGTGTTTCAAATGTAAGAAAATGAGTAGAAATTAAAACTTTTTCTTACATCAAGTATGTCCTGTATGTTCTAAACAATTCCTGTACAAGAATTATGGAAATGCAAAGTCACAAGTCTTTTGATCCAAAACCTTGTCTTCCAAAAACAATCTTGTCAAACCTTGTGATCATCTCCTGAAATATTTTTCCCAAGTTCTAGGGTTGGTGTGTGAACCCTCTGAAAAATTTCACAATTTTTAGAAATTAATTGAATGCTTTTGGAGGTCATTCAAACTTGTTTGACTTTTAGTCAAACCGTATTCCAGAACCTTGCAGAATTTTTGGAGACAAATGCACTTCATAAAAACCTCTGAAAATTTTACACATGGTTAATATCTAAGTTAGCAAGCTCTTGTAAAAATGTCAGAATTTTTGGAGTTGTTTTGCTACCTCAAATAAATCCCCAAAGTCCGGCTCAATTTTAAAAACTCTAAACTCAAACTCGGGTCTGAGTCAGACTTGGGCTCGAGTCAACCCGAGCCCAAGTCATTTGACTCGGTTGAACCAAGCAACCTCAAATCTGAGCCGTTGGATTAAAATCCAACGCTCACGACTTCCCTAGTGTTTTGAACCTCAGGAGCTCTTGGGCAAATCTCAATCGTTGGATTGAAATCGGACCGCCCACAACAGCCCTAGCCCTTCTCTGGTCATCTTCTTCCTCGCGTCGTGCGCAGCACAGTGGGCGGCATGGCCTTGGTCATGTCTGCTTCCTTGTCAACGACTCTCTGGTCGGGACAATTAGTGTGCGCAGGTGCTTTCGGCCGTAAGCACGCCCTACCCCTGCACCCCATCATTTCTCTTTTTCGGTCCATGGTTATGCCGTGATCCAAGCTCACCCGAGGGGCTCGTTTTGCCCAAACCCTAATTTTTCTAGCTATATAAGCTCCCCAAAACTCCTCCTGGTATTCCTTTACACCTCCCCATGCTGCTTCTTTGTTTTTGGAGCTCGAAACCACTGAATTCCTCAAATCACCATTTTCAGCCGTGAAGCTCCATTGTGGATCTTGGGTGCTGTAGTGGTTCATCTTCAATTCTCCTTGTACCCTTTTGAGCCCTTTAGCCATATACATTTTCCCTAACTTAATTTTGGGTTTCATTCACAAGAATCACTCAATTTTAAGTTTGGGTCTTTTTCGGCCGAATTCACCCCTTTTCTTCCTTAGCTCCGGTAAGTGGTTCATTTTGTAGTTACTTGCTCATGGAGCTTCTATGAGTCTTAATGGAGCTTTAGTGTTGATATGGTTTCACTCATTTTGCCCAAATCACCATTTTTCACTTCGTCTTCACCAACTCCGGCGGGCTTCTCTGCTGTCCAAGCTCCTCCGGCCATCTTTGAAGCTCATCTTGGTTGAGGTAGCTTCTTATTAGTCCCTAGAAGCTGTGGCACCCGCTTTTGTGGACCTTTGCGGAGCTTTTCGCCATTTTCATTTTCGGCAGTACATGTTCCCACCGTTCTTTTTCGGCTCGCCGGCGTTCTAGGCCGTCGCCGTCGAGGTTACCTCCTTTGGGTGCGCAACGTTATTGCAAACCCATTTTGACACTTTGTGGGCGCTGCCGTGGTCGGAGCCACCGGCGGCGAGCCCCTCTTTTCGCTCGGGTTTTGCCGGACGAAAACCTCCCTCTGTGCCGTTGTCGTTAGGACACCATTACTAGCTAATCATTGTTAATCATTGCTAATTATGGTTTAGTAATAAATGGTTGTCTTAACGTTGCGTATGTGCCACTGACTAGTGGGCTCAGCCACTTAAAAACCCCTCGACTGGCGCTATTCAATACCTTTAGGACATCATTAATACTTAATCATTGATAGTGTTAGCATTAAGTGGCTATCTTAAAATGACCCTAGGAGTCACTAACATGTGGGCCCGTAGGCCTGAACCGTAGTAACGGGGTCATTAGGACTAAATTTGAGTTCATTAAATGCTAATCATTGTTAACAATTAATGGTTGTTCGAAATGGGCTTTTGTGCCACTACTAGGTGTGCCCCCACCCACTAAAACCCCCCTCGGTGCGAAATCATTAGGACACAATTAATGCTAATCATCACTAATCATTGGTTTTAGTATTTATTAGCTGTCCCAAATCACCCTCTATATCGCTTACATGTGGGCCCGCGCATTTAAACCTCTCCGCGTGATCAAAACCCACATGTGTTATATGCGCGAATCGTGGACCGTCGATCTGGAGATCAACAGCCCAGATCTTCGGGAACTTTCGGATCCCCGAACGTCCAAGTCATTAGGGACCGTCAGATCTAGACACCGCTCTGGACCGCCCACTTCGCGATGAGCGGCTGAGATGGATGTGCCGATCGGGTCACCCGAAGTGCACCGCGCTTTGAGCCCTCCATATCAAGATCTACGGTCGTGGTTGATCGGAGCGTTCGGGTCACCCGAACGTCCCCTTTCACTGTGACTGTTGGATCTAAATCCAACGGTGAACCCTTTGTGGACCACACGCGTGTTGTAACAGCCCAAAATCCCTAAGTTGGATTAGTTAAGCATCTAATGTGCATTTGTGAAATTTTGGACTTTTTAAAACTTTTTGTTGCAGCAAATAGGTTTCAAGTGTGGGAATATTTTAGTTGGATTCTGTATTCTCTGACATGCTTGTTGGATTTTCTGGAATTTTTGGAGCTTAATTGGTTCCTTGATTAATTTGCATGTTCAACTTTGAGTTTGAATTTAAAACACCAACCTAATAGATAAATAAAACAAATGGAAATTAAAGTGATAATTTAAAATCTAAACTCAGTATAATTATTCTAAATATAAATGGAGGAATTAATTAAAGCACATTTTGCAATTTTGTCACATCAAGTAATAATAATCAATATTAAATCGAATGGTTTGAAAGACTGCATTAAATTTAATTATTTTGATTTTATGTTTTAGCATGCATCACAAAAATCATATCGTCTTGCCTGCATTAGTATCGTTGTTTTATCTTTCGGTTCGACAGATCGCAGACGAAATACCTGCTTATACGTTCTTTTCCGTGACAAAACCACCCTACCGACTGGACTTCTATTTTATTTATTCTCCCATTAGAGCACTCCACCTGTCATTTCTTCCCCCAACTACCAAAGCACTCACTGCCAATTTATTTTTCCACCACAGCACTTACATAGCCGAACCCCTTTCCCACCTACTGCCATTCCTTTCTTTCTCCACGCTACTTCTTCTTCCCAGAAAATAGACCAAGAACACTAGCTCATTATTGCACATTATTGCCAGATCTTTGCGTCCAGGTGGAGCTCGCCTCGGCCACCCCTGTCCCTTTCACCTGTGCTCAACCGTCGCCACCAGCCGCCCGAGCTGCGCCGTCTCCACCCTGAGGCGCCTCGCTCGTCTCGGTCCTGATTTCGTCCTTATCGGCCACTGCCAGAGTTCCCCTCGCTGTCGACATTGAGCAGGCCCGAGCCACTGCGGCCTTTGGATTTTGATTCACCTCTGTTCATCATTCAGTTGTCAGCTCCAGAATTGTTTCTCTACACTTGGTGCTCTCCGCTGTGTGTATGGATTTGAGTCCCTTTGCTTAGTATGTCAGTTAGCATAAGTGATTAGCTGGCTCAATTGAACGCTCCCTGTTAGTAAATAACACATTAAGATTAATTGGAAAATGCTAGTAGTATGTCATCATACATATGTGTAGCCTTGTATGCTATTTGGATGTTTAGTAGCTGACAGTGGAGTTTTGTTTTCTAAGCCAAGTAGGTCATAACAGTACGCTACATAGAGTAGTTAACTATTTAAAATGTGGTAGTATGCTTCTTGGCTAGCAGATGTTCATCTAGCAAATGATAGGCCTAAATTAAGTGATAAGTGAGTAGATGACCCTTTGTCCATCTAGAAGCTCATGACCATTGGTGATTAACTGAAGCATATCACTGAAGAATTGAAATATGTCAACTGTAGGTAAGTTAAATTATATTTGCTTCCTAATTAAAGTAATTAATACCGAAGCCTTTAACTTGAAAGGTAAGTTTTGGCAATAGGCCATTGGATCATGTTATATAGCAAGTAGCAGATTGCGGGCTCTTTCCATTAAGTTGTTTAGTAGCAGCTTGATTAAATCACTTATCTAGTAAGTACAGTTCCTTAATAATGAGCTCTTGGTAATTCAATCGAAAAGAGTTTTTGGTTAATTAAGTAGCGATAAACCTTATGCTATAATCTCAATTTCAGTAATTCATAACCAATTCCATTCAACTCTGAATCAAATAATTTATGTCTCTAAATTCATCTAAAATAATTATCCTTCTTCTGTATTAACTCCTTATTTTGGAGACTTTTTGAATTTCGGTGTTTATTCGGTGTTATTCGTTCTTATTGGTTCTTCTCGATTCTTTCGTTAGGTTCCAACGATTACTTTGATTTCGAGAGTGATCCTCTGCAGCAAGAAAGTTATCTCCAGCAAGTCAAGCAGTTTGATCATATCCACTTAATCCCATTACTTTTAAAATCTAATACTTTGTTTTACTCGTATGTATGCATGCTTTTGTGTCAATGATTAATTTTGCCGAATAGAGGTAGCTAATCCTATTGCATTGTTTTCCTTAAATTGCTCACCCCTGCCACAGCCATAAGTTATTATTCTCACTGGTGAATTAGAGTCCGGTGAATGATTTATGGTCTTTTACTTTTCTTTACGATATGATGCTTAGCAATGCTTAGTTACCGGTAGAATTGGGCGGTTATCGACTTAGTCGATGACCTTAATCACACAAAAACTTGCTATTACTTTTAATCTGTACCTTGTGCTTTGTTTATTTGTGAAAACCAAAACTGAAAACAAAATGATTTAGACTTGGGCATAATGGTATGTTGGTGTGATCTGTTGGGTGTTATTGAAATGGTGCCTAAGTCCCCAAGGACCGAGTTACTTGTGTCACTAACCAAGTGATATTTGCGTGCTAACCACACTAGAGGGATATGGGACCTCTCTTGACTAAGTACTTTGGAGGGTGTTAATTAATGAGTCGCGTGGTGGGTTGCATATGAGATATATGCAATATGGACATGTTTGTGGGGAGGGGAGCACCCGCCGAGGCCGGTGTCTCCTACTCCACATATGGGTCCTTGTGATCCATATTTCGTCGGCAGATCACTAAGGGTTGACCCCCATACGTGCGACTCTTTATTAGCTCAATCCATTGGAAATGTCTCATAAGACTCAGCCGTGCCGGCATACCAAAGGAAGTGTGCTTAATAGCTCGGAAAAAGGCGGTTTGAAGTGTGGGTACATTGGTACACCCCTGTAGGGTTAAAACTATTCGAATAGCCTCGTCCTAGGTTATGGACATTGCTTGGTAAGATCGTGCAAGAACTAGACTACAACATTTAATTAAAACTTGATGGGTTGGTATGAATGGATGTTCATACTATTGTTGTGGTGACTAATGGGTTAGTCACTTCCAGGTTGTCTTTATTGTTGTTATTATTATTGTATTACTGTTATTTCAATAATTACAAACAGTTTGTCAAATTGCTTTGAATCTATTACATTATTACAAATGAAAACTTGCTTTATGCTAAAAGTAAGTCCAGAGCCCCCTCCACTTAAATAAAGCTTGCATATAGTTAATTATAGGTCTGTTACCCTTACACGTCAGTCTTGCGAGTACATCATTGTACTCAGTTGCTCTCCTTAATGTTTATGTTGCGGAGGAAGAAGGTGAGCCCCAAGGGCTTCCCTTTTGTGAGATGTGCTGCGGGTTTGACGACTAGCTTGGTGGCCCGGTTGGTTTCCTTGTGGGTAAAAGCACACTAATTGGCTTTTGTTTATCGTCATCTTATGGCATTTTTGCTTCCGCTGTTTACTTAGTTATTTGTATGTCTTTTGGCCGATTGGCCTCTCTTTTTTAATAACTCTCTATTATATATGTCTTTTGTTCATTCTAGTTCGTGCTTGGTTCTATGTTTGTATGGAATTGATGCACAATTTTGTAAAGAGGTGTGTATACTGCATTTCTGGGAAGTATACATATCTCGAGGCTTCGGCTTATTTGATTTGTAATGCTAGGACCAAAGGATGGTTAAGCATTACAAACCGAATAAACCGGGGTCCTCACACGTGCATTGTGTGCGGAGCGTGTGGGACGTTAGATCCCGAATCAAAGGCCCACATTCCGCCACGTCGTTTCCTTGTAGATAAGTTTGATTTTATTTCGTTAAGCTTTTATTTGTCAACTGAAAATTATATTAAACTTTGAAAATTCATAACTAATTCATTTTAAATCCTTTTTAGATGATTCCAGTGGGGTTAAATTCATGTTTAACTAGAGTTTAATCTAAAAATGCACATAGACATGGTTCTGTCCTAGGAAATTTTGTAGACAATATTAACTAGTTTTCAGCCATTTTAGAATATTCCAAAAATTAATGTGAAACTTGTAAAATGCATAACTTTTTCTGTATAACTCCAAAATGTGCAAACTCAAGCTTATTAATTTCCTCTGTTAGCATACTTTAATATGAAATAGGTTTTGCTTATTTTCATATTCCTGAAAAATGATATGTGCTAGTTTTACAACTTAGAAAAATCATAAGTAAATCATTTTAACTCCAAATTGGGTAAACTCAACTTTTCTGATCTTAGGATGTCATTATCTCCCTACCATAAAACTTTCAGACCCTAGATCATTCTAGAAATTTATGCCACAAACAATACCAATAATTAATTTCATTGGAATTAACAGGCTGAGGGAAATTGTTTTAGCTATAACTTTTTCATACTTAATCCAAATGACTTGATTTTTGTTTCCAAATTCATTCAAAATCATATCCTTACTTCTGTATAAATTTCATTAGTTTTGAATGACTTTTGCTGTTGGGTTTGGTTTGGTGTTCTTCATTCTTATTGGTTTGATCGCCTTTTCGCATTAGGTTCCGAAGAGATTGTTGATCTCGAATCTGATCCACAGCAACCAGACTCTACTTTCCAGTAAGGCAAGCAGATGTAGCATTCATTTGATCATGTTGATCCTATTAATTTCAAATTCTGATATATTGTTTGCAAATTCTACATATGCATTGCTATTTAATTTTAACTATTGTCGATAGTTGACCCATTAGATGCATTATCAGTTGGCAAATGTTTATCCTTTACTACTGAGCCTAGGGTTATTTGCTGTGATTTTGGGTTCGTTGGATGAACCCTTGTCACTTAGTAGTTTTCGAGTTGATATGCTTAGCCATACTTAGCTGTCGGTAGAAATGGGCGGTTATCGACTTGTCGACTCGCTGTTATTTCAATGCTTAAAAACAGATTTTACCAATTGCCTTCAATCTATTACATTATTGCAAATGAAACTTGCTTTATGCGTCCAAATAACCATATAACCATTTCCTTTGAATTCAGTTCACATGTAGCTATGTATAGGCTTGTTACTCGTAAGTCTTGCGAGTATAGTATTGTACTCATATGCATTGCTTGTTGTGTGTAGAGGAAGATGGTGTGCCCGAAGGGCATCACTTTTGTGAGTTGTGCTGTGGCAGTGTGTGGGACGACTAGCTTGGCGGCCCGGTTGGTTGTCGTGTGGTTATGTGGCTAACCGGTCGTCTTTTGGTTAAAGCCATCTTACGACACCTTTTGCTTCCGCTGTTATTTGATACTTAATGTCATTTGGCCGGTCGGCTCCTTTTGTAATAACTTTATATTATGTATGTCGTTTGCTAGACTTGTTATAATATGATGTATGGAATTGATGCATGCTTTGGAAAGATGTATGTGTGCTGCATTTCTAGGAAGCACATGTCCATCGAGGCACGGGTTATTTTTTTGTGATGCTAGGGCCAATGGAAGGTTAAATATTACAAGCTAAATAAATCGGGGTCTCACAGGTACGTCCCGGAGTCCTTTGAGAATCCATCTTTCCATTGAACATAAAGACCAATCCCTCTCGTTCTACCCGAATGCTCCTTATTTCGCAGGGCCGCAGAGAGTATATCTTTCTCCCTGTCTGCCTGCAACGAGCCTTGGGAAGATTGTGCAGTACTCAGCTCTTCCTGCAAGAGCCCGGCATGTTATTTCACTTCCTATGAAGTTATCGAGTAATTACAAACTAGGTAGTTCGATATCTTACCAGGCGTCGGAACACTTCCTCGTCTACGGGATTTGGAAAGGAGGTGACCCTCGAAGACACGGTAGATAACCTCGTCATTAGCCACTATTTGGAACGCTCATCAGTGATTCTGGCAAATGGCGGGGAGGCGCCCAACTGGTGTGCATGCTCGTTCTGATCCCTCCATTGTGGGATTTTACCCACATACCCAGCGGTGCCGAGTTTGTGGGGGTGCGTGTTTTTTGCCTGGAGGCCCTGTGCGCCTCACTTTCAATCCTAAAATTATTTGTCATCTTCTTCGCCACAAAGTCTTCCCAGTACTCCTCCACGAACGGATACTTCTAGAAGGACGTTAAATCCTTCTCCACATAATCCTTGATAAGCATGCTCTTGAAGTTCCTCCACGCTTTGCACGCTGCTAGCAACGCGTATCGTTGCACGGAGGCCTGTATTTGGAACGATTTAAAATTTCCTTCACCAGCACTTTTTCTGATTCTTATCTTTGGTCAACTCCTTCCATGAATCATAGGTGATCTTGACCCGTTCGCGTGCAACTATTCCGATCGTTGTCTGAAATGCGGACGCTGCTTGATGAGGACTCAGAGGGGCCCTAGACACATCGACTCTCCTGACGGTAAATCGGCCCTTGGGCCTTTACGATATTCCTCTTTCCTTGTGCTTGGATTTTTCAAAGGACAACATATCAGACGCATGTGGCGACGATGACGAAGAATGGGCAGACGACATCTTCATGAGAAATAGAGGTTATGTCACGCATCAACATATTATCATAAGATTCTTTGTGTATGGGTATACACACCAATTAAATGACATAATTGACATATAAACATGTAAATCCTCCAAGTCAGTCAACAACACTTGATCTACAGACAGAATAGCATGTATTATGAATTGGATCACAGACCCAGAGGTTCAGCCAATTAACCAACCGAAAGTAACAGACTAAATGCTAAAGATTAATCAACAATAGTAAGCATTCCATTCCAATTAGAGCTCAAGTTCAAACCCGATTATCAAAACAATTCCAGTACAATACTATTATCATCACAGAGCATTCATCTCAAGCCCACTACACCACATTTCAATATGAACATATCAAATGCAAAGGGGTAATAAAATTGAAATGTTGTGATACCCACGAAGAAGATGGCAATCAAAGCCAAACAATCAGAGCAATGTGTGAGGGGAAGGGGCGTCGGGGTCGCAACTCGGCATCTGTTACCTTTGGGCATCGAGGGACGGACGAGCAGGGAGCACCGGAGCAGCAGGGCGGTGTCGAAGGAGAGGAGGGGCACTGGGTTCGGGGAAGCGGAGGCTCGTACTCGGGGAGGAGGCGATGGGCTCAGGGGACGAGGCATGCCGAGCTCGAGGAGGAGGTAGCATCGAGGACAGCAGCAATGGACTTGGGGAGGTGGCGGCCGCTCATGCTCGAGAAGGAGGCGGCGTCGAGGACGGTAGCGACGGGCTCGGGGAGGAGGCGGCGTCGAGGTCGGTAGCGACGGGCTCGGGGGAGGAGGATGTTAGAGAAACTTAATCGTTTGAGTGGGGGGCGCGGCAAACCCTAGAGTCTGAGAATAAGGGTGTGTTTGGTCCATTGAATTTTTTTGCTATTTTATAGAGTCCGGGTCTGTTTGGGCCGTCCGATCGGAATCAGACGGTCCAATTCCGATGAGACGTTCGAACCTCCTAATAGGCTGGTCCGTCTGTGTTGGACCGAAAAGGTGACTAGAGGGGGGGTGAATAGGAGCACGATCTCTTTTTCTCCCAAATTGAATTCAATACGAATCTCACTCCAATAGCTATGAAAGCTATGAAGATCAATCAATCATGCACAGCGGAAGACTTGTATTGAATCAACTCAAAACCCCGAAGTAAAATCAACACAAAACCAAAACACGAAGACTCGGGCGGTCTGACCTCTCACGGGGGGCTGTCTGACCGGTTGGCCTAGCGGTCAGACCGCTGAGATCGGTCAGACCTCTCGCTCGGGCGGTCAGACCGCTCTTTGATGAACAGTGAAATCAGCCCGACAAACCGAAACGCAAATTGATCAAACTTTTGATTCGTGCATCCAAACTTTGTGAAACTTGACACAAACCTTCCCAAGGATGTCAGGAACTTATTCCAAGCAACGATCGTGATGATCCTTGCTCAGGTTCAGACCTTTTCCTGTTTGAGCGAAGTTAGGTCAAAAATCGAGTCAAAACGAAAATATGATCTTGAGACTTGCACGTGGGTGATTGATGATCTTGATGATCCTAGATGTATTCTCACACGTCACAGCAAGCTAGATCACGTCCAGAAACTACACAAAAACTCACGGATCAAACAAAGACTCAAATCATCAAATAGAGAGAACGAAAGCGAAAGAACTCATCTTGAAGAAACTTTCTTTGGATTGATTTGATATGATATTGGTTCACAGCCACTCCATCAATGGATGACAAAGACTCAATACATGAGCACGAAATCAAATCCAACTCTCTAGAACCCTAACCTCCACTCCTCCTCTCCCTAAGCAAATTAGGGTTTCTAAACAATGAAAGGATCGAAAATCCAGGGGGAGAGGTGCAGCCACCTCCCTCCTCTATTTATAGTGGAGGCCTAGGGTTTCTAAAAGAGTCTCCCTAATGGGCTCCCGTTAAGGCCCAAAACAAACGGGTGACACACGCACGCATTTTAAAGCACCGTGTTCATATTGTGCGAAGCACTCGCTGTTCGCCACGTGTAGGTTGATCCAACGGCTCTCATCATGTCGGCAAGTCTCTCCCATCCGGCTCCCACCGAAACCACCATGGCACTTGCACCGACCCCCGCGCCGCTTGATTCAACCAGTCGCACCGAACTGCATGTTCGGTCAACTTTGTCCATCTTGCACCATACTTGAGTCCAATGACTTCACCCGGCATCGTCGATCGTTTTGAACCTCAGCTATCCAAGCCTAGTCCCGATCATCCTCGCCGTCGACCGTCGTTGACCACCAAGCAACCTGCACAACAATAAACAAGCAAATCAAATTCGGAACAAGTTCTTCACAACTTGACCCGTTAGTCAAAACATGCATCATGCAACACATATGACATTAAACCCATGAACTTGACCTAATCGGCAACCATCGCCGCCACACGGTTGGCGACATAAGTGAAAACGGTCGATCGCACCTTGACCTTGGCATCGGCCGATCGCCAAGCGAAGGCGGTCGACCGCCACCAAAGGACTTAGCCAAAATTTCAACACTGAAATCTGCAACCTCTCTAGAAATTTAAAACAAATAGAACTTTTGACTGGAGGCTCCAAAAATTATGGGACCAAGTGTAGTAGAATCTCCTCACTTGCCTACACACTCTATTTTTGGCCCAGCCTCAAACTCCAATGCCACCCAACTTGCCGGTCGGACCGCTCATCAGACGCCGGTCAGACCGCTACCCAAACGGTCGGACGCACACTGGCGGTCGGACCGCCAAAGACAAACCACGAGGCATGGCGGTCGACCGCCACCAAGGCGGTCGACCGCTGAGACTGACGAATCTCGAACTTTGTCGAAAACTCGTGTTTCCGCAAACCTTCAACGTCATTGTCAATTGTCACATCATCCTAAGATCATGAGCATATCCCCATGATATCCACAGTCTGATCCGTCCGATCGGAATCGGACGGTCCAAACAGACCCGGGCTCTATAAAATAGCAAAAAGATTCCAAAAATTCTAGAAAAATTCACAAAATTATGGCCATCCAAATACAACCTCATTCATCAAACCAAACACCATCTTGAACCATCCAGGACCATCCTATCCAAGCAACGAAACCAAAATAGGGTTGGACATCACAGACGGTTTTTAGATGGAACCGTCTGTGATATCTGATGTATTACAGACGGTTTTTAGATGGAACCATCTGTGATATCTGATGTATCACACACGGTTTTTTCATGGAACCGTCTATGATATCTGATTTATCATAGACGGTTATTTATATTAAACCGTCTGTGATATATAATCATAGACGGTTTGTCCTAAGGAACCATCTGTGATATTCTTTTGTATTGCTAAATCTATTTCTGTTAATTGGCTAGCCTCAGGAAATGCGCTAGCAATGCCCTCTGAAACAAGCAGAAACACAAGTACATGTATACATCTAATTCACATTCATTTCAAAACATGTACATCCATTTCATAAATTTAGATATGACACATTCTCATATCAATAAATGCAAATTCAGAACACACACACACACACACACACATATATATATATATATATATATATAAATATATACGTGACACATAAATATTTCATTCATCATTCCACTTGCTTATCTCCTTTAAAAATTAGCCCTTCATGATGATCGACGCGTATGTAGCTAGTTTCGTCACGTCGTTCTTTCTCGACCCTTATGCTGTTTCGAAAGGAGGTAACTCATCAAATTGATTGTATTCTTCATCGTCCACTACATTCTCAACTCCAGCAATCCTCCTTTTTCCATGAAGAACTACGTAGCACTTCTTATTTGCCTGGTCAGTTACATAGAAGACTTGAAAAACTCGGTTAGCGAGTACGAATGGTTCGTCTTTGTATCTGACACGTTCGAGGTCCACGGTAGTGACGCCGTACCTGTTAACCTTCACCTGTGGGAGATGAACCCAATGGCACCGAAACAGCGGGATCTTGAAAAGTGTTGGAGATATGCCCTAGAGGCAATCATATTGATGATGATATTTCGTTGTATCCATGATTTAATAAATGTTCCTTGAATATTGCCTTTGTATTGATTAACAAGTATGTGACTTGTTTGTGAAACTCTTTACTTGTATGGTTATTCTAAAGTTGTCCCTAGTCGGAGTTCATGTGAGGACACACGTGAATGATGGATTAGCACATGTATCGGTTGATGACCATGTTTCACAGGTCATAGACATGGAGATGTCAAACCAATAATGTGAACACATGTTTAGAACATGGGGTTGGACCGACCCAACATGAGACATAGCAATTATTCTTATGGTTCTCTCTACACAATGTGTTCGCCTTGTCCTTAGACCTGAGATTGTCGCATGTACTTGAGATGTGAATCGACCTACTTAGGGGCTATCAAACGCTACTCCGTGGCGGGTAGTTATAAAGGTAGCTTTCGGGTTTGTCATGAAGCATGCTGCGAGGCATGATCAGTCGAGATGGGATTTGCCCCTCTCTACCTGAGAGAGATATCTCTGGGCCCCTTGAGTGATCGGATCCAGAAATGCATGGCCATGCTACTTAAGGTTAAGAGTTAACCTAGTAAGGGATTCCGGATCACAGGATCGAGAAAGAGTGGTTAGCTTGGAGCTCGACCGAATATCGTGAGGCAAAGGGATTGACATGTTCATAACATTATGATGGTTCGTCAGATATGATCTTTACGTGCGTTTAGGAGTTGGCACGTCTTGCTAGAGGCCGCTACCAACTATTGACCAAGTATGTGTACTTGCGTCATGTCTAAACATACGTGAACCTATAGGGTCACACACTTAAAGGGCTGAAGCCTAATTCGGATCGGATCCGAATTAGATTGGGCATTGAGTCCTAATGGGCCTCTATTCGTAGAAGCCCATTATAAGGATGTCTATAAAAGGAGGGCAGAGGCGCACTAGTTGACGGATGAGTTTTTGTGACATCCTCAAACCCTGGCCGCCACCCCTCCCACGCCCTAGTCGCTCGCGCAGATCTAGTAGTCCGGCGTGCGTCGCTTCCTCCCGTACGTGTGGATACCTTTGAAGGCGTTGCATCTGTGGCGTTGGGACGAACCGCAAAAGAGGAGCTGTACATGGGACGCCACGACGAGGACAAGGAAGTAGTACGACTACTCTGCCCCAACGTGCTGCATCAACTTAGTACGACTACACTGCCCCGACGTGCCGCAACAACTTCCGCACCTGCGCGTCAAGTGGTAAGACCGTGATCTATAACTGCAGTGATCTTGGTTTATGGGTATAATTTTTTTAATTTTCGCTAGTGTAGCCTACCCGTTGCCCTACAAAAAGCACATAGTCGAGCTCCCAAATCTCCTCTATGAACTCATTGAAGCAATCACACTAAATGCATCTATGCGAACACCGCTGTTCTGGTTAGTGCTCTTTATATCCTAAGCTTGCGTATAGAATTTGTACCCATTTACGTCGTATCCTTGCCATGTCACAACTGTAAATGTTGGCCCTTTTACCAACCATGTCAGCATATCACTTGACGAGCTTCTAGCGAGTTGCTCCTTCAACTATTGGTTGAACCGACTGTTGTGCTGTCTCGTGATCCAAACACTCGGTTGCTCTGGATTCTGTTGCCGAAGCACGTCCTTGTGCTGGTCGATATACGGGGACACTTCAATCGTGTGTTGTAAGACCGTGAAATGGTCTTGAGCATAAGCTCTCATCTCTAGTGTGATTGCTTTCCTTCCGATGGTCCTGATACCCTCGAGCCTCCCCTCATGGCGAGATCGAGGCACACCTATTGGTTCAACCTGAGCCATGTAATCGACGCTGAACTTGATGACCTCTTCGATTGCATAATCTTCGACGATGCTGCCCTCGGCGAGATTGATTCCGTACATTGGACTTGAGAATTCCTATGAACCTCTCGAACGGGTACATGCTACGTAGGAACACGGGCCCGCACATCTTTATCTCCCTCACAATGTGAGCAATGAGATGGAGCATGGTATCGAAAAACGACGGAGGGAAATACATCTCAAGATGACATAGAGTCGCCACCACCTCGCCCTGCAGAACATCTAGTCCTTCAGGATCAATGACCTTCTGAGCAATTGTGTTAAAGAAATAACATAGCCTCATGATTGTCTCTCGTCCCTTGATCGGAAAAATACTTCTAATTGCAACAGGGAGCATCTGTGTCATCAGCACATGACAATCATGAAACTTCATGCCAATTAACTTCAAATCTTCCATCGAAACAAGTTTCTTCATGTTGGCAGAGTAACTGGATGGAACTTTCACACCATGCAAGCACTAGCACAGTTCAGATCTCTCGGCCTTGGACAGAGTGCAACAAGCAGGGGGAAGGTACATTTGTCCTTTATCGGTCTTTGTCGGTGCTAGCTCAGGTCTGATGTCCATATCAACCAAGTTTGACACTATCCTTTGTTTTTTCATGAATGTTCAGTAAGAGACCAATCAAGCTGTCACATACATTCTTCTCTACGTGCATAACGTCGATGTAGTGGCAAACTTCTAGGTGCTCCCAATAAGGTGAGTCCCAAAATATTGATCTCTTCTTCCAGATGTTCTTCTCACGGATCATCGATTTACGTCCCTTTTCGAGAACAACATCTAAATCCTTAACCATATCATAGACCTCTTTTTCGTTTAAATGCCTTGGAGCTGAACTGTCCTCCTTCTCTCCGTCGAATTGTTTCTTCATCCTGCGGTATGGGTGAGCTGTCTGGAAGAACCTACGGTGACGCATGTACACGATTTTGCACAAGTTCTTCAGCCACACACTCTCGGTATTATCTAAGCAGTGAGTACATGCTTTGGCCCATTTTGTACTCTGGCCCGACAGATTAGCAAGGACGGGATAATCATTTATGGTGCAGAACAACAAGGAGCGTACAGTGAAGTACTATTGTTTGTACGCATCCCATACCTGTACTCCTTCGATCCGTAGTATTTTTAGATATTCGATCAATGGTGCTAGGTAAACATCAATATCATTCTCAGGTTGCTTCGGCCCTTGGATAAGTATCGACAGGAAAATATACTTTCGCTTCATACACAACCAAGGACAAAGGTTGTACATACAGAGAGTCACGGGTCAAGTGTTATGTCGGCTGCTCATGTTACCGAAAGGATTCAATCCATCTGTACTTAATCCAAACCTTATATTCCTCGGTTCCACACCGAAGTCTGCAAACTTCCTATCGATGTTTCTCTACTGGGTGGAATCAGCAGGGTGTCTTAGCTTTCCATTCTGCTTACGCTCCTCCGAGTGCCAACGCAGCAGTTTTGCCTTCTTTGGGCGTGAGGTCCCCCGAGATCGGATCCGTATCAAGCTAAGTGATTACGCCGTAAACGCAACACTTAACGTGAGACGAACACGATCCCGAGTGCCCGGATATGCGTACCATGTTAGCTCCCAAGGATCAGTGGCTAAGATGCACATTTCCAACACAACATTGCATTCACATCCATACACAATCGTACAAAAGAATAATAGAATCAATTACAACATCAATTAAATAGAACCTTACAGTACAAGGTTGCATAAGAGGGCCGATCGGCCAAATCTAAACAACACAATTAAATCGCAGCGGAAGATAAACTTAAATAAAAAGGGAATAACCGAGTTGGCATGCCCACAATCCCACAAGCAACCAACTAGAGTTAAAACCGTTGCACCCGTCGTTCTCACCTGAACAAATAGACACTGTTATAGTACAAAGTTGTACTCGCGAGACTTTCAAAAGAAATAAAGATGCATGTAAATATCAATGGAAGGCTACTACACTAGTCAATTTTCAGCATAAAGCAAGTTTTACATATGGATAAAAGATTCTAACTTGCCATTTGTAAAACATTTAGAAAACATTTGATAACAGTAAGTAATGATCATCAATGGTATACTCTCCAAATATAATCAACACACGAACATCTCATTTGTGGCACAATTCGTTCCTCAACCAAATTAACGCGCGAACTACGCATTCATGAAATCATTTCAGATTTGAACAAACTAACATAATGACATAACATTTCCAATCCATAACCCAAACTTAATTTCCCAAAAAGTAACTGTGCCTGCTTTCCCACAAGTGTTGTCCATAACCTAGGACGAGGCTATTCGAATAGATTTAGTTCTCTGTAGAGTTGTACAGCTTTACCCACACGATATGAATACCTTATAGTGTCGCCATGCACTCTTCCGAAGGAGTGTGACTAAGATATCATAACGAGGCCGTTACAATATCATGTCCTAACTATCAAACCACCCGAGGAACAGAATCCCATAGCAGACTAAGCGCCTCGCACCACAGGTGAACCCCGTTGTGTAAGTAAGTCCCTTAACAAACAAGAGACCCTTAAGGGCAAATAAGGCAAAAATTTAATATGCCCCCACGAGATTGACAAAAGAACAATTAAATACATAACAATAACAATTGTCAATCTCATTGTGTTTTGATAGCTAACACACAACAAATTTTTAAGCCAAACCTTCGCCATTATCCCGGCGTGTGGTTGCACGTAAGACTTGGTTCATCACACCACAGACCGGTCCTTAAACACTCAGACGGGGCTACACAATTCCATAACAACAACAACAATAATATTTCATGATCACCCTACACCCGTCCAAGTTAAGAACATAAAACCCATGCCCAACATGTCCACAAACCCCAGATGCGAAGATCTGGATACAACCCTCAAATCCAACATAATCCAATCCATAAAATCCTCAAATTTCATTAGGATTCAATTCAATTCACTGGCCGATGGACTAGCTCCATCAACCGCTCTCGGCTACGACTACTAGCATGGCTAAGCATCATTCTACAAACTAGTAACAATCCCATATAACATATAACCTTAGTCATTCAAGGTAAAAGGGTAATCAACATTCAAAGGAGGGCTAATGTAGCAATTAGGAGATTAACTACTTCTACCCATGAACATACATTTCAAAATAACATGCAATTGCGATAATAAAACTCACACAAAACTTTTAAAAAACCACTGGGAGCAATATGATCAAGAGGAGGGTGCTCGCACCTTTGCTGTATCACTTGTTCAATCTCAGGTTACTCACATATTTATCTCACGAATATAATGGTATCATCGAAAACCTAATCGAAAGACGATAATGCAATAAACACCAAATAAGCCAAAAATTCAAAATACTCCAAAATGCATGAAATTTACATAGTGGGTAGTTCATGATTTTATATGAATTGAGGTGAAAGAATTATTCCATTTGGATTTAGTATGTGAAAGTTATGGTGGTTTGAATCTCAGATTTATGGAAAAATCAAATTTAAGTAGAATCTCTTACTGTTCATCTGAATTAAATTCTTTGGTGAAAATTTGCATAATAGTGGTGGGGATAAGGATTGCATGGTTGGAAATATAATAAAAAGTTATGTTCAACAAAAATTGAATCACTCCATTTGGAGTTCAAATGAATTTTCTATGAATTTTTGAAGTTAATTCAATTTATATTGTAACAATAATCCTTTTCTGAATTTTTCTAAAGCATTTAATATATTTTTTACACTCAACTTAACCTAGCCTCTGTCATGACAAGTGGGCCTACATATTTTCTTTTATTTTCCAAATAATTCCTAAAGGAAAACATCTACCGACAAATCTAATCTTCTCTCTATCATTTACTTAACCGATTCTCCGGTGTTGAATCCAATCACATGTACAACACTCTCTGATCATATTCATATATCTTGATAAAAATCCCAAACTAACATCTACTAAGGCATATTCAAGGCATTCATCCCAACAAACAGTGCCCGGACTCACTATCTTTCATACATACAATCAATCTGGTGATTGCATCAAATCCACCAAGTTATGGGCACATGGTCATGACTAAATCCCTCAATCATCCTCCGCTAGACTATTTAACCTAATACTATCTATCAAATTCTACTAGTCTCACCTCGGCAAATCATATTCGCATACACTAAAATTTCCACCGATCGAGGTTTATTTGACCACCCGACACCTAATGAGCTTTACAATATAAATTCACATCCGATATTTAAAAGCTCACTAATCAATCAACTCATATCTACATCACCGAAATAGCCATGCACGACATCTACCAATCCAATCACACATGTGCCTCTATGATCAACTAATAATCATTTATCTACTAACTCGATTTAGGACATGTTTCTATCAACTAGGCACATGGGACTTATCCACTAATTATAAGGCAATCCAAACATTCATCCGCAATTAAATGATCCAATGCTGCCTTATCCCAAATTGTAGCATCTATGACTCACATAACTATTACTTAAGACATCCGACCAAATTATGCGTGATTAATAAACCATTCGATTCAACCTCCATATCTCCATATATATCTTCTCATGAGATATCCGCCAAGTAATAATTTATAAAATCCTTATGGGTCCTAACTCCAAAATTAATAATCCAATGTGAGGGAAAACCTCCAATTAATTTATCATCTAAAATCACCACAAGCTTCCATGCGACTTTACAATAATATCGTCCGATCAAATAATAAACTCATATATGTAATCCAGCATCCACCAATCAATAAGATACATATTCCGCTACAATAAATTAATTATTCGCATTCACCAATATATCAATACATGGTCATGCCTACGCATAAATACAGTCTTAACCAGAGAATTATTACGGTCTTAAGCAACTAAAATATTTTTATAATTAAATATGCATAAATAGATGCTAAGCTCACGATTAATATGCAACATCCACGACTAATATCGTAACGTGGTAACAAAAATAACACTAAGGATTTTACCGCGGCACTAGATGTGCGACATATCACTAGACGTCTTCTCGAGTCCGTGTCCGCCGTAGTCATCGCCGAGCTCGTCTGGGTCCATGTCCACCGTAGTCGTCGCCTCTTGTGCCACGCCCACGGAGCCGTCTTGTCGATGCCGCGCTCAAGCATGACACGCCATACCGCCTCGCCTTGCTCGTGCCGCCACGCCGCTGCATGCATGGCTACCGAGTGCATGCGTGCATGCGCCCCCACATGCACAGCTTCGGCTGCCTCTCCGTCTTGGTGCCGTCACATGCGGCGTGCCGATGCCGCTCATGCACCGCGCCAGCCTCACCTCTACGCCATTGAGCCCGGCCATGTGCATGCATAGCTCCGGCTGCATCCACCGCCGCTCGGCCTCGTCGGCTCCGCCATCCCGATGCCGCTGTGCCGCAGCGGGCCACCACTGTCCACTCCTCTCTTCTTTTCTTTTCTTCCAACCAACAACTCTCTGGCCTTTTTTTTTTCCATCGAGCACATTCTTCCTTCATTCTTTTCTTTCTTCTCTACAGGTTCTTGCTCCCCTCTCTAGCAACTTGGTAATCGTACACCAAGTATGCGACTGAATAATTTGATCCCGTTCTTGACAATCTAACAATAGCTTCTAGAGGCTTAAATACACGAGAGGCCCTAATCAAATCTAGTATAATGTTTCTAAAATTGCTTGTTCTACACCAGCTGGTACAGAATCATGCATGCATCCTTGTACAACTATGATAATCCGTCTCAGCTCGTGGACACAGGCTCAAGTCAATCATTGTATTTGACAACCTTCAGTTCTTCATCAAAGCTACTATGTTGAACAACTGATTAAAACTCACTGTCAAGAACTGAACACAGTCCCCTCTCTACCTCTGCCTCTTCTCCACCAAAGCTCCTCCCCTCCGCCTTCTCCATGCTTCGGCCGACCAGACCCGGTCATCACCGAGTCGCGCCTCCGTCGGGCCTCCACCAGACCGCCGAGCCACGCCACTGCTCCCAGCCAACGCGCCGAGCGCCACCTTGCTCCTGCCACTGCATGCTTGCTCGCTACCGCGCCGGGCTGTCGCCGTGCTCCAGGCCGCGTTGGTCATGCTGCTAACCGCCAGCTTCTTCCTTGGCTGCAAGGAGCCACGGTCAAAGCTGCAAGGAGCCACGCACAGTGTGTTCCACTTCTTCCCGTCTCTCAAACTCACCCAAAGGTCCATGCATGCAAAAACTAACCACGAACACGGATTGCTCTAGCGATGATGATCAAGTCTACATAACATGCAAAGAAAGATTCTCAGCTTTTGGAAGGGATTGGAAGGAGAGAAGGTGGAGATGGAAGGAGTTCATGCGTGATGTTCTTGTTCTGGAAAGAAGGAAGGCAGTGGGGAAGAAATGAAATAAATGGTTGTGGTCTGTTGTGTGTTGGGGAAAAGGAGCTGGCATGAAAACAAAAGAAAATGGACAGCTCAGTTCGGCTAGGCACAAGAAATGATAGTGCCATGGAACTTTCACTATTGGGTGAATAAACAAATAGAAGTGAGGAGTGAGAAAGGATATGGGAAATGGCAGTGGACAGAGAAAGAGCTTACTAGTGGAGGTGTTCAGCTGGGACTAAAAAAATTCGAATGAACAGTGCTAAGGTTTTGTGTTGGGAATAGAAGATGGCAGTGTGTATACACGATGGAAAGGCAGAGAGGAGTGTCTCTCGGCTGGGAATAAATAAAAAGAGGAGCTGCTGTATTTGGGGAGAATAAATAGTAGCATTTTTTTTCTCCTTTTCTACAACCCAGTCAAACGACCTCGCATGCATGAGCTAGTCGCTCAAATGGAACGCTCTCGAGACAACGATCGCAATGGTATAACATGCGTTGCAAGATTTTTGGTTCTTGGTTGTGATTGTGAGGAGAGAAGTTGGGGAAAAGAAATGGGCATGCAGGCGTTTCGCTTACGGTCAGTCGAACCGAGAAAGAGAGCGATACTAATGCGTGCATCGTGATTTTTGAAATACAAGTGAAAACAAGAAACAAAACAATTTAATTTAAATGTAATCTCTCAGACAATTTGATTTAATATTGTTTGTTATTATTATTATTATTAAATTAATTTAATCAATTATCTCTAGATGATGATATTAAGTTTTTTTTTGTTTCTGTTTTCTTTTGGAATTAGAAATTGAAATGTATGTTTAGACTTTTGATTAAGATTTTCTAAGTACAATAAATGATGCAAATGTGATGAGGACATCAACCCTAAGGATGCAACCACAACTTCAACACGCTGCACTCGCTGCTCTACTTCAACCAATTGGACTTTCAGCCACGCAGTGCCATATTCACCAGTTGGACCGAGCTACATCTACATGCTATAGTGCTACGTCTACATGCCATGGTGCTACATCTACATGCCATGGTGCTACGTCTACATGCCATGGTGCTACTCCACGTGCCAAGCAAGAGTTCAAGCTGGATACGTTTTGGAATCCAATTCGGCCTCCGGAGACAGCACTGACTTCAAAGGTGCATAACTTTCGCATACGGAGTTCGTTTGAGGTCCACGAGTACTTGATTGAAAGCTTATTTCGTCCTCTTTCCAACGGATGCGGCGTCACCTCCAAATTCTTTCTGTACACGTCACAATCGCCAAAATAAGGTGCTATGTCACCTATTTGGGTCATTTTGGGCCTTGTAATCCTTGGGCCCATCTCCCTAGCCACCCCCTCCTTGGGCCGCACTATTCACAGTGGTATTGTTTACATAAACAGTACCACATGAATAGTACCACCCCTTAGTTTTTTAGCTATGTGAGGCTCCCTCTATCCTATTTAAGGAGGCCTCACCCCTTTAGTTTTGCTTGGGTTTTTCTTTGAGATTATTCTGCTTAGCAGTTTCGCCGCTTGTTCGGATTGAGAAACCCCAACTTTGTGAGTTTAAACATTTATCCGTAATATAATTTTAGATTGCATCTTCTACTCTCCTGCTTGTGTTCTCGATTCACTTGCAGGAGATAGCCTTCTTGGCGAGGTCAACCACGTTCGGCACGGTTGATAACCAACGGAGCAGTGGTGTAGTGATTGCGAGGGGTTCGATCTGTTTTGGTCGGAGCCTTTGGATCATCAACGTCGTGTTCTCCACAATCGACTTATCAGTACCTTTCGGAAGATCGGGCCACACTATCATCAGGTGGTATCAGAGCAACGGTTGCCCGTTAGGTAATCATAGTTTTCCCCTTTTTAGTTTCGTTACTGTTCATCGTCCTAGAACTCTAGAAAATTAGCTCTACAAAAATAATTGTTCGTCGTGTCTTCCACTGTCCCATCACCCCTTGTGCCTTGCAATTTTCTTTTCAGTATTTTGCTTATTAGAAAGAGAAAGAGGCAGCCGCATAGAACAAAAGCCGCGGTAAAAAAAAAGAAAAGGAAAGAAAGACAAAAGAAAAGTGCGTGAAAATTGGTGGGGACCTTCTACATATAACCACAAGCTTCCACAAAAAATTTCAGTAAGTTTGGCCCACGGGTTTGAAAGATATAGCAGTTTCAAATTTGAACCCGAGACGGTTTCGAGTCCGAGTAGGATTCCGTTTCCGAGACACCTTCAGTAAAACGGGCATACCGTTTGCATACGATGTCCGTTTTTGACGTTCTTGTGCTTGTTTCGAAGCTAACGACGAGGCGCATCCTTTCCACCCAAGCCTCTAGTCTCCCTCCAGGGGCCCCAAAATCGGCCATCTTCGGCCCCAAATTTGCGTCGCAAGTTTTTGGTTTCTGTTTTTGCCATTTCTTTCGGTGTTCCCTTCATAATTTGGGGTTCGTCCGGTTGAGAAAGTTGTAGATCTCGTCGAAACCTTTCAAACGAGTATATATAAGCCATATAAAACTTTGCTTGTTCATCGTTTGAGACTAGCTGTTGTATTTGCTCAATCTAGAGGGCCGTCTACGTTGCACATTTTCTCCGTTTTTGTGCTCTACATCGCGTGGACGATCTTGTGCCCTTAGAACGAAGTTTGAGTAGTTGGCTAGCGTCTCTCCTAGCACTTGTTGTGAGGCTTTCCATTGCTTACATCAAGTCAAATTGATCGTTGCGTGTGCGTACATACACTTCTCTCCTTAGGGCGGTGATTCACTAGCTTTGATTAGGTTAGGATCAGCAACATTGGCTAAGTACTTTGAACAATCTTTCAACTTGCATTAACTGAATTGATTATTGCTAATCCTTTGCTACATATTGTGCCTACATCAAGCCCTCGAATTTTCCAAACTCTCTCTATCACTATAGTTCACTTTTGCATTGTGAAGCATCTGATCTAGATCGTCATCGTGCAGCCTATCCTAATCGGAACCACAATCGACATCATCCAGCGGCATATCGTTGACTTCGTCGGCGATGTCGTTATTACTACCTTATTGTATAATTTGCTCTTCACTGTGACTGATCCAATGTGTATACCCCTTTTTGAAACCCCTTCGAATTAAGTTTGCTTTGATCTACATTTGGTTGTTAAACATCTTCAGATTCTCGCAGTCAATGCATAGACAATACATATATTCTGCCCTCTTATTCAACATATCCCTCGCGGTAGCTCTTGTAAAAGCATACACACCATTAATGTACTCTTCACTCACACGGTTCTTAGTGTACATCCAGCTTCGGTCTATCACACGGTTCATGTTGAAAATCCTGAAAATAAATAAAAGAGTGACCATGAGCTTCACTAGCGATTTCAGTGTAAATGCCCGAAACTACTCAAATTAAAGGATGCTTATGCTCTAGTAGCTCACCTCAATCATGAGAAAGGTGTCAATGAAGTCGGCCGGGGAAGGTCCAAGGCGGCTGGTCGTCGGTGAACAGAGGCGACGGTGGCAAGCTCCTCGGTGACAGGTCTTCTCGGAGGAAATAAACTGAAACAAAGCACATGCACAACTTTAATTAGGGGGACATATAGGTGGGGAAATCGACCTTGGTGGGGTCGAGCACTCAACAGAGAAGAGTTGGTGTTGTTGGCGGCGGCGGTGACAGAGAGGTCCACAGGGACAGCTCGGCGTGGACGACAATAGCTGAAATAGACCACACGATCGAGTGGGTTCAGTGAGGTGAGGCGATACTAAAATCGAGCACGGAGAAGAAGACTGTTGAGGAGTACACTGCAATGGATGACAAGTAAGCGAGCAAAACGATGAACCGTCTGTGATGGGATAATTATCACAGACGGTTTTCAACAAAAAAAAACCATCTGTGACATGTAGTAATGTCACAAACGGTTATTATTAAGAACCGTCTGTGAAGTATCGCAGACGGTTTCCAACAAAAAACTGTCTATGATATGCAGCAATATCACAGATGGTTATTATTAAGAATCGTCTGTGATACTTCACAAATAGTTTTCATCATGAACTGTTTGTGATATTCCCAATTCACAGACGGTTTTTAACGCAGCTAATAATACAGACGGTCTCTAAACCAAAACCGTCTGTGATGTCATGTAATCCAGACGGTTTTGTCAACCGTCTGTGATGAGGCGTCTAGTATTGGCCTTTTTGTAGTAGTGTGTGTTAAGCTGTGCCATTCCTTGGATCATTTGATAGCACATACAGATACATACTTGATCATTCTCACCCATAGAAGTTTAAGGCGGCCTACGACCAGGTGCCACCATTATATGCTATAGGGGAAGGTCCCAGCAGCCCAAGGTACTGACAGTCCTCGGTGTAGACCGTGCACGACAGGAACAGTACTCGTGGGAACATTGCTCGGTGTGAACAGTTCTCATATGAACAGTACTTGATGTGAATAGTGCTCAATGTGAATAGTTCTCATATGAGCTGTACCCGGTGTACACAGTGCTCAATGCGAGGAGTGTTCGTATGACGGTGCCCGGTGCATACAGTGTTCGTAGTACATAGTGCTCGATGCAAGGAGTGCTCGTATGACAATGCTCGGTGCACATAGTGCTCGTAGGAACAGTGCAATCCCATAATATATTACATAACAGGCCGAGTGGTCAACTCTTTTACAAAAGGGCCACGAGGTTAGCAATTCATACAAAAGTCAAGAGTACAAAGTCGAGGGTAAGTGCGAAAGCAAAACAAGTCGTAGTTGATCCATTCACTCTGGCCACAAGCAAGCGATGGGGTCCCAGCCTAAGCTTCATTGTGAGGACCCGGTTTATTCGCTTGTAATGTTTAGTCTTCCATTGACCCTAGCATCACACATCAAATAAACCAAGCCTCGAGATATGTATACTTCCTAGAAATGCAGATACACACACCGTTACAAAATCATGCATCAATTCCATTCATTCACATAGAACCAAGCACAAACAACAAACCAGAAATTAATTAAAATAGAGAGAGTTAATACAAAAGAGAGGCCGACCGGCCAAACAACATACAAAAACTAAGTAAACAGCGGAAGCAAAAGTACCATAAGATGGCGATAAACAAAAGCCAATTAGTATACCTTTCGCCCACAAGGCAACCAATCGGACCGCCAAGCTAGTCGTCAAACCCGAAGCACATCTCACAAAAGTGAGGCCCTTGGGGCTCACCTTCTTTCTCTACAACAAAAACATTAAACAAAGCAACTGAGTACAATAATGTACTCGCAAGACTGACGTGTAGAGTAACAGGCCTATACATATGCTACATGCAAGCTTATTTAAGTGGAGGGGGCTCTGGACTTACTTTTAGCATAAAGCAAGTTTTCATTTGCAATAATGTAATAGATTTAAAGCAATTTGACAAACTGTTTGTAATTGTTGAAATAACAACGAAGACAATAATAATAACAACAACGAGGACAACTGTAAGTGACTAACCCAATAGCCACCACAATAATAGCATGAACTACCCGTTCATACCACCCAACATCAAGTTTTAATTAAAAGGTTGTAGTCTAACTCTTGGAAGACCTTGCCAAGCGTGTCCATAACCTAGGATGAGGCTACTCGAATAGATCAAACCCTGCAGGGGTGTACCAATGTACCCACAATTCAGACCGCCTTTTTGCCACAAAAAGCACACTTTTGAAGGTATGCCGGCATAGCTAAGTCCTACGAGACATTTCCAATATTGTGTATTAACTACGAGTCGTTCGTATGGACAGAAACCCATACACTTACATGGTAAAGCCGAAAGACAACTACCCACCAGGGTAAAGCTTTCAGACAACTACCACGCTCCCAACACCATCCCTCCTGCGACCCCCTGTGACTCGGAGCCAACACACGCTAAAGTACCAAGTCAAGAGAGGTCCCATACCCTCTAGTGTGGTTAGCACGCAATAATGCTTGGTTTAGTGTAACAAGATGTTCGGTTCTTGTTGACTCGGGCACCATTCCAGTCACACCCAAAAGCACACCATCTTACCATTGTGCCCAAGTCCAGATCATTTTGTTTTTATTTTTAGTTTTCACAAATAAACATAGCACAATGGTTGAAACATAGAGTAATAATAAGTTTATGTGATCAAGGTTATCGACTAAGTCGATAACCGCCCAATTATACTGGTAACTAAGCATTGCCAAGCATCATATCGCAAAGGCAATAAAAAGACCATAAGTCATTCACCGAGCTCTAATTCACCAGTGAGGATAATAACCTATGGCGGTGGCAGGGGTGAATAATTTTAGGGCAACAATGCAATGGGATTAACTACCTCTAATCGATAAAATTAACTTTGACACAAAAGCATGCATACATACAATTTGTTAAGAAAGTATTAGACTTGAAAATAATAGGAATGAACTGGATATGATCAAACTGCTTGTCTTGCTCAAATTGTTCGCTATGCTGCAGAGGGTCACTCTCGTATTCAAAGTAATCGTTGGATCCTAACGAAAGAATCGAGAAGAACCAATAAGAACGAATAACACCGAATAAACACCGAAATTCAAAAAGTCTCCAAAATTAAGAAGTTAATACAGAAGAAGGATATTTATTTTAGATGAATTTAGAGGCATAAATTATTTGATTCAGAGTTGAATGGAATTGGTTATGAATTACTGAAATTGAGGTTATAGCATAAGGTCTATCCCTACTTAATTAATCAAAAACTCAATTCTTGGCTTATGATAAATTTTACTCTTTTAGAATGAATTGCCAAGAGCTAGTTACTAAGAAATTGTACTTACTAGTTAAGTGATTTAATCAAGCTTCCACTAAACAACTTAATGGAAAGAGCCTGCAATCTGCTACTTGCTATTTAACATGATCCAATGGCCTACTGCCAATACTTATCTTTCAAGTTAAAAGCTTCGGTATTAATTACTTTAATTAGGAAGCAAGTTAGTGGTTCAAGTTTGAAATATCATTTAACTTATCAATAGTTGACATACATCCTCTAATCACTGACATGTTTCAAATAAACACTAACGGTCATTAGTCTATAACTGGAAAATGGATGCTCTCATTTAGTCTTGCCTTTGCAAGAATCTCAAATAACAACACTTAGCCCTTAGATCCCCATATCATCTTCTAAATGAAACTTAATCACTTATGCCAAGCAAATTGACTTTACTAACTAGACTACCTGACAACTAATTAACCAAAAACTGACTAACCAACGAAAGTTAACTAACACATTCAGCAAGTACTCACCTTAAAACCTTACTATTCTGAAATATGCTAATTCGCTACTAACCGACTGCCCTTAACCTGTCTAAACCAAACACTAAATGATCCAATCAAAGAAAAAGAGCATGCTTAGCAAAAAAAATCCTACAGATCATATTCATCCACTAAGCTGAACTCTAAGCCAACATTACAGTGTTACTATACACAGAAACTCAGAATCAACACATCACGATTAGCTAAAAAGGCCTAATTGAATCAATATCTTTTTAAGTACTAGTCTCAGCACTAACATGCTAATCAATTTGATCCAAAACCAAACACATAGTGGAGAGCACAAATTGCAGTGAAGGAAGCCTGAAGCTAGCAATTTGGACCACAGGTGATGAACATCAGCGACAAAAACACCAGGCCAAGTGGCTTCAGGCTGCTCAATGTCGATGGCGAGGGTAACTCCGACAATGGCCGATAAGGACGAAATCAGGACCGGCACGAGCGAGGCGGCCTCAGGGTGGAGAAGGCGCAGCTCAGGTGGCTGGTGGCGACGGTTGTGCATAGGTGAAAGGGACAGGGGTGGCCGAGGTGAGCTCCACCTTAGAGAAACAGAACATCCCTTGAGGCATTTATACAAACACATAGAGGGCAAGGAGGAGGGGACCAAAGGCGGCTCAGCAATGGCTTGTCGTCGGTGGTCAGATGGTTGGCGGCGGCCACGCTGGTGATGGTAGAGCTTGAGATGGCAATGGGGTTCAAACTCCGGGTCTTGGTGATGGTAGGGAGGCCGTGCGTGCGGCAACCAGGGCGTGGAGGAGCTGAAGCGACATCGGCAGTAGAGGGGAGCGGCACGGTTGGCGGCGCACGAGCCAAGGCGCAACGTGGGCGCGTAGCTCCGGGGAGGAGGTCACGCATGTCGCTGCCGGCACACTTGGCGGCGGCCTGTGCAGGGTAGCCGTGTTGGCCAGCTGGGAGGAGGCGCGGGCGGCTCAGAGCGGCGAAGGTGTCGGTGGAGGCGGTGCAGCTCGGGCAGGGCTCGGGGAAGCTGGTGGCAGCAAGCGGGCGGCTGCCGAGCGCGGGGAAGACTAGGAGGCGACGGCGCTCGGGATACCGGGGTGTGGCGGTGCGGGCTAGGGCCTAGGCAGGCAGGGCCGACGCAGATCTGGTGGCAGGAGGGACGACGGCGCCCGGATCTACTAGCTCGGCTTGGGAGGAGAAGCGACTGGCGCGGATCTGGTGTCGACGGAGACGAAGTCGGCGCAGCTGGTGGAGGAGGCGCAGGGAGACGGCGCGGAGGGGTCGGTCGACGCGGATCCGCCGGCAGAGCGGCCGGGCCGAGTTGAGCGGAGGGAGGAGCCGGGGCAGCTGGGCGCCTGAGGAGGAGAGGCACCAGGGGGCGGCGGCGCCATTCACCGTACCAGGGGAGGCGAGCTCGGTGGTGGAGGATGACTTGCTGGAATAGTTGGGGCAATGAAGTGGCGTGGAGCTGAGGATGGCAGTGGCAGAGGACTGTAATAAAGAAATGGAAAGTGGTGTTGGGGAGTGAAAGAAGAATTGGCGGTGAGTAGTATAGTTCGGCTGGGAGTAAAAATTGAATGGGTAGTGGTGCTCTGTCGGGATGGTGGCATGGGGATGGTGTTGGGCAGAAAGAAATAGGCATGGGTTGGCAGTGACTTTGGTTGGTGGCTGAAAAAGGAAATAGATGTGCTAAAAAAATGGAAATGGCAGTGGTGTGCAGTGGTGAGGTGACCACACAAACAATAGAAAGAATGCATGAGTGGAAGGGTGGTTCGGCTGAGAGTAAACAATTGGATGGAGTTGACAAGACTTGTTCAGCAGGGAGGAGAGAAAGCAGTGGGAGGCTTGGGTTTAAATAGAGCTAGAGGGCTAAGTCTAACCCTAGTGCGAGCCGAACATCAATTGACCATTAGATCTAAAATGAACGGTTGGGATTTAAGGTGCGCTAGGGCCTTCGAAGGTCCAACTCAATCTGCGTCGTTGGTCTCACTTGAACGGCCACGATGGATATGAACCAGGCTGGTTGGATTTAGATCCAAGGACTGATAAGGATGGTTCGATCGGCCCATGAACAGGGACCACCCGATGGAGATCCAAAGGTGGAACGCGGACGGTGGTGGGATGGCGATCCAACGGCTGGAATGCGTGCGCGTTTTTGAATGGCGCGGGTGCGAGCGGGAACGGCGCGAGTCGATTGATCGACATCCAACGGCTGAAGGAGGACGCGCCAGTGTAAGGGCTCGGGCTAAACTGGAATGTGGTTGGGTTCAACCAACTTCAAGGTTGGCTTGAGCCCGACTTGGACTCAACAGCAAATGTTGACTAGGGTTTGATTTTGAGGCTGAAACTTTGGGGGATATTTAGAGGTAGCAAACTAACTCCAAAATTTCTGAAATTTTTACAGTAGCTTGCTGACTTTGAGATGGGCCTTGTATAAAATTTCAAGAGGTTCTTATACAGAGCATTTTTCTCTAAAAATTCTGCAAGGTTCTGAGTTAGGGTTTGACTCAAGGTCAAACTGGTTTGACTGCCTCTTAAAATATTCAAACAATTTCTAAAAATTGTGAATTTTTTTTAGAGGGGTCACACAACATCTTTAGAACCCAAGAAAATTATTTCCAGGAGTTGAATACAAGATTTTTAACAAGGAGGTCATGACTTTAGTCAATTGGAGATTTTGGTTTTTGATTTCCCATAATTCCATTACAAGATTTGCAGAAAAGCTCAAAAACTTCAAGATGCAAGAAAAGTTTTAAATTTTACACATTTTCTTACATTTGAAACACAAACCCAGATTTGGGCTGTTACATTCATTATCTTCACCATGATCTAGTTCAGCCTCCCAGTAGTAGTCGTAGGGGTCTTGATTGTGCGGGTTTGAAAGATTATATTGGACGAGCCTGAGTACACAACCATACTCGCGAACCAACACACAATGCACTTGTTATAGATGCAAGGCTAATCAAAGGGGAAGCTCATGGTTCCTTTTATTTGCATAAAGCCACCAGTTTGAAATAAGGTAAGTAGTAGCAAAACCTGAGACTTAGCGTTTTGCTAACACAAGTTTTGTAAAACTGAGTTTTTATTGTAAAGTACTAGTGGAGGTCCAACCTCCTATACCATTGAGTGCCTCTATCCACTCAATGCTCAGACTATCTCATATTACCACTGGTCCCAGACTAGGCCTTTTCAAATCCCTGGGGTCCCACCCCATGTTTCCATCCTATCCACAAATCGGTTTTTATAAAAAGGAAAACTATATCAAGCAAGTTCTCAGCACCGCTCTTGACCGTGAGCACGGCTATCCAGATAGTTTTCTTACTCTGCAGAGTTCGCATGCTTTACCAACAAGAGATAATCATGTTGATATGTACATACGTTTCCTTGGATATGTGAATCAAGGAGAGATTATCACAAGGCCTTTACAATGTTCAACCTCGACGGAACTCCACCCACTAAAGTTTCCACCGCCCGGAGCCAAGCTCTTCCAGGAGGCCCCCTCTTGCGCCGTGTGGTTTCTTTGTGGCTTCTTTCCCCTTTACCCACGCCACATTCCTCTGATGGCAGATCCACATACGAACATCCTCTCGTGCCCCCAGCACCAGCCCCTCTTTCCATTCGCCCAAGTTGAAATCTGTTTTTCAGATTTTATTTGTTTTGAAAATAATCCTTTAGTCCAACATACCAGCCAGGCTCCTAGCCTCGACTGCCCAAATCCAGTTTTCATATTGAAAGAGTGTTTGTCGGGCAATGTAATACCCAAATGACAATGTATCTAAGCAAGGCTAAGCATGACACTTAGATACAGACTTATTAACTAATATGTAATCCATTAAGTCTAGAGTGACAAAGGATAGTATCCAAGTTCAAGGATTGAAAGTTTATACACAATTATGGTTAAGGCATTAGCTACGACTAGACAGAATATAGTTGCATAAATCATAGCAATGCAATTTCATAATTTAAAGCAACATAATTTGCAAAGAGTAGGTGTAATATGGTCAAAGTGTTGACTCACCTTGCTCAGAGTACTGCTGATCTTCGTCCTGATCAATTGATGGTTCTTCGGTCGCCTCGGCTTCTATATACGCAAAGATAACCAAAAAAGGCAAATAAACACATACGAATGCAAATTGCTTTCCAATAGTTGATGAACTCCAAATAATGCAAGGTCGTAAATCATAAGTATTAGACCAGTATAGTTGAAGACTTAGTGGTCGAACTTGAGTGGGCAAACTGTGTGGTTGAGACACAATGGTCGAAACATAATGGTCGAGAGAGTGATCGAAATGAGTGGCTGAAACTGTGTGGTCAGAACACAGTGGTCGAAAGAGTGGTCGAAATGAGTGGTCGAATCGTGGTCGAACAATGGTCAAGAAGGAGTGGTTGAACTGTGTGGTCGAATCACAAGGGTCGAGCTGAGTGGTCGAAACACAGTGGCCGAACTGCATGGTCGAACTGATTGGTCAAAACTCAGTGGTCAAACTGGGTGGTCGAATTGAGTGATCGAAATATAGTGGTCGAAACTGTATGGTCAAACTGTGTGGTCAAAACACAGTAGTCGAACTCTATGGTCGAACTGAGTGGTCGAATAGGGTGGTTGAAATACAGTGGTCGAAACTACGTGGTCGAACTGTGTGATCGAAACATGGTAGTCGAACTCAGTGGTCGAAACTTAGTGGTCGAACTGAGTGGTCGAAGTGGGTGGTCAAACTGAGTGGTTGAAATACAGTGGTCGAAACTGTGTGGTCGAACTGTGTGGTCGAAACACAATAGTCGAACTCTGTGGTCCAACTGAGTGGTCGAACCGCGTGGTCGAAATACAGTGCTTGTAGCACTACAATACTCGTGGACGCTTAGTACTCGTCGCGGCTGCCTGGTTGACTGCTCAAAAAATAGAATAAAAAATAGCATAAGGAATATCCTCGAAGAAATATGCAAATATTGAAGAAGCATTATCTCAGTTTAGAAAAATATTGTGAATAAATTATTATATGGAACCAGCCGCCAAAGATTATATCCAAAAATATAAAAGGGCAAAGAATAAAAAAAAACCTCAGAGTTTTCACTCTTGGTTAATGCAAAGGAAGAAGAGACATCAAAAAGGATGGATCCCTTAAATGATTCATATATAGACTTGAAGGTAAATAGAATATTTATGAATATATTTCCACAACGGAAAAAGGATATAAAGGAAGAAATTTTAAGAGAAATTAGATCATAATATGATATTATAAGTAGTCACAAAATTCAAGAGAGAATAGCCACTAAAGATCCCTTTAGTGATATTGATCATGAAATTTTTATTTCCAGATTAAGTTTTAAAACCAAACAAACATTGCCTTGCTTAGGACCAGACGTCCAATAATTAATCTGGGAAAAATACCTAGAAAGACAAATGAGAGAGTTCTCCGACCTTCAAGAATACTTTATTAACCTATATGAAGGGAGAGGTTTTAACCCC